>CM053030.1:365200671-365416747 GCA_028564925.1 Lithobates sylvaticus
CTGGAAAACAGACAGATTTATAGGACACAGGAATATGATTTTAAGAACAATAGGGACTAGAAGTCAAGATAGTAAAAAAACATACGAAATGCACCAGCAATCACATAGAGAAGAGGAATAATTATCCAAAGGACAGAATTCAGACAGACAAGCAGTTAAATTAATCCAGGATGCTTGTTGTGCTGCAGTTAAAGCAGTAATCTAAAAATCATGTACTGTATAGACTTCTAAAAGTCAAACATTTGAAACTAAACAGGACCTTTATAATGTGCTATTTTTATGGCTTTGTTTTCATTCATTCCAAATTACTTTTAGTGTGAATTTGCTTCTAATCTGTTTTAACTTGATCCTAACTGATTAAAATGTGCATTAGTATGCAGTTTGCTTTTTTTGGAAGCTTACAGTTATCAAATGTATAAGAGTAAGTAGAACTTTCAGAAGCTGAAAAATGTTGCCACTGCATAATATACTGTAGTTTTCTGCTCTTAGTATGTGCTAACAAAGGAAACCCCCATATTCACATTCTTAGAACAGTGGGGTTAACATTTTTGAATTTTTTTTATATTTCATTACGAATGTGCTGGATCTGTTCTTTTTATTTTAGGTTACAGAACAATCCAAAAGCAACATTTGTTAGAAGCAAATGCTGTATATTGCTTTAGAAATTAAATCTTCATATGTACTGCGCTCCACGGAGAGTAGACAAACAGATTTTCTTTTCAAGCTCCACATACTGTACATCTGAAAGTGATATAGTTAAAAAAGAAAAGCAAGCAGAGCACACTGCTGCATTGTGCATAGCATTGTGTGTAGCATAAATAATGATTACATTGCACTTGTTAAGTGAAGACTCGATCAGAGCATATCAACAGGCACAACATTCCTGTTTAGTATCGGGTCACAAGGAAGCAGATCTATCTGTAGGCAGATGCTTTATTGTCATTGTTGTAGCGTGGTTATTCAGGCATTAATTTATGCTGTGGTGTAGCTTCCCACTGTGTGTGTCTCTTCTTGTTTGGAGAAGATACAGTGAGGGAAAAAGTATTTTATCCCTTGCTGATTTTGTATGTTTGCCCACTGACAAAGAAATGATCAGCCTATCATTTTAACGGTCGGTTTATTTTACCAGTGAGAGACAGAATAATAAGAAAAAAATCCAGAAAAACGCATTTCAAAAAAGTTATAAATTGATTTGCATTTTAATGAGTGAAGATATTATTTGACCTCTTCGCAAAACATGACTTAGTACTTGGTGCAAAACCCTTATTGGCAATCACAAAGGTCAGATGTTTCTTGTAGTTGGCCACCAGGTTTGCACACATCTCAGGAGGGATTTTATCCCACTTCTCTGCAGATCCTCTCCAAGTCATTAAGGTTTTGAGGCTGACATATTTTCTATGGGATTAAGGTCTGGAGACTGACTAGACCACTCAAGGACCTTAATGGGCTTCTTCTTGAGCCACTTTTTTGTTACCTTGGCCATGTGTTTTGGGTCATTGTCATGCTGGAATACCCATCCACAACCTATTTTCAATGCCCTGGCTGAGGGAAGGAGGTTCTCATCCAAGATTTGACAAAACATGGCCCCGTTCATCAGCCATTTGATGCGGTAAAGTTGTCCTATCCCCTTAGCAGAAAAACACCTCCAAAGCATAATGTTTCCACCTCCATGTTTGACGGTGGGCATGATGTTCTTGGGGTCATAGGCAGTATTCCTCCTCCTCCAAACATGTTGAGTTAATGCCAAAGAGATTGATTTTGATCTCATCTGACCACAACACTTTCACACAGTTCTCCTCTGAATCATTCAGATGTTCATTAGAAAACTTCATACGGGCCTATATATGTGCTTTCTTGAGCAGGGGGACCTTGCAGGCGCTGCAGGATTTCAGTCCTTCACGGCGTAGTGTATTAGCAATTGTTTTCTTGGTGACTATAGTCCCAGCTGCCTTGAAATCATTGACAAGATTCTTCTGTGTAGTTCTGGGCTCACCGTTCTCATGATCATTGAAACTCCAAGAGGTGAGCCCCAGACCGAGGGAGATTGATAGTAAGGATGGGCCGAACACCCCCCAATTCGGTTCGCACCAGAACCTGTGAACGGACCGAAAATTTGCGCAATGTTTAGAACCCCATTAAACTCTATGGGACTCGAACGTTCAAAATCAAAAGCGCTAATTTTAAAGGCTAATATGCAAGTTATTGTCCTAAAAATGGTTTGGGGACCCGGCTCCTGCCCCAGGGGACATGGATCAATTCAAAAATCTTTTTTAAAAAAGGCAGTTTTTTCGGGAGCATTGATTTTAATGACGCTTAAAGTAAAAAAGTGAAATATTCCTTTAAATATCGTGCCTGGGGGGTGTCTATAGTATGCCTGTGAAGTGGCACATGTTTCCAGTGTTTAGAACAGTCCCTGCACAAAATGACATTTAATGGAAAAAAAGTCATTTAAAACTGCTTGCGGTTTTAAAGTAATGTTTGGTTCCGGCAATATGGATGAAAATCATTGAGAAAAATGGCATGGGTAGCCCCCCCTGCATATTACCAGCCCCTTTGGGTCTTGTACGGATATTAAGGGAAACCACGTACCCAAATTAAAAAAAGGAAAAAAGGAAAAGGAAAAAAGGAAAAAAAAGGATAATCTGATGAAGAATAGGAATTGTGCAAAAAACATGAATTTTGCATGCTCTTTTTCCTCCCCCATCTGGAGGGTTTAGTCCCACCCCCCCCCCCCCCCCCCCAGGTTTCTTTCTGTTTTATTTTGCCTCTTTCATCTTGGGCACCCTAGGCTCTGTTCTTTTAACATTCTAGTTGAAATCTCAACTTTTAGATTTATGGTTTTTAGGGTCTTGGTGCGCCTAGACGCGCTCCTAATGGAGCGCATTCGGCGCAATACAAATCCAATATCAAATCAAATCAAATAATTTTTTTGGCCGTCCGTCTTTTTTCATCTCACTTCCCGTTGTCTCCTTCCGTTTGCAAGTAGGAGACGTTTGTAAGTTGGATGTTTGAAAGTAGGGTCCTGCCCTATATGATCTGCAGAAATTTGGCGCCAAGGTGTTGGTGTTGCCACAAGTTAACACTGTAAGCCCTCAAAGTGACTCTTGGTGGGCGCTGGAGCGCCCTGCTATGAACTATTATATCAAGAATTGTAATTACATGCCATTGTTGAACATTGGTAGAAAAATTGGGCTTTTGATGGTGATGGTGGTGGTGCTGGTGCCACAACACTGTTATTCCCCGTACACACGGTTGGAAATTCCGACCACAAAATCCGTCTGATTTTTTCCGACGGACTTTGTCCGACACTGGTGTTGCATACACACGGTCGGACAAAGTTGTTGGAAAATCCGATCATTTTGAACGTGGTGACATTCGCTGCGTATGACGGAACTACGTAGAGGCTAGTAGCCAATAGCTTTGGTCTCGTAATTTGATCTGAGCATGCGTGGCACTTTGTCCGTCGGAATTCTCTACACACGATCGGAAAAAGTCCGATCAGACTTTGTTGTCGGAAAATTTGAGAGCAGGATCTCAAATTTTTTCCGTCGGAAAAAGTCAGATGGAGCCCACACACGGTCGGATTTTTTCTGACAACATGGTCCGATAGGACATTTTCCGTCGGAAATTCCGACCATGTGTACGGGGCATAAGTCCTCACAGTTACTCTCGGTGGGTGCTGGAATGGCCCCTGCTGTGAAATATTATATCAAGAATTGTAATTACATGCACTTGTTAAACAGGGGCTGAAAAATTGGGCCTTAGGCACTGGTGCCATAACACTGCAACACCTCACAGAAACTCTAGTTGGAGAGCAGGAATGAGCCCTGCTGCAAAGTATTGCATCAAAAATTGTAATTACACGCCCCTGTTAAACAGGGGCTGAAAAATTGGGCCTTAGCCACTGATGGCGACGCCCAGAACCAAAAATGTTCTTCCAAGCTATCAGCAGGATCATTGAGGAGGAAGAGGATAGTCGGTCAACATTACAGGATAGTCACTCTGCATAGGCAGTCTTGAAGGGTTGTGACATTTCAAAAAAAATATTCGGTTACATCAGCTTCAGGTGCTTGGTAGATGGTGGTGATCCAAGACTGATTCATCTTTATGAAGGTCAGTCGATCAACCGAGTCGGTGGACAGGTGCACCCTGTGATCGGTTACAAAGCCTCCAGCAGCACTGAATGTGCGTTCCGAAAGAACGCCGGATGCAGGACAGGCCAGTAGCTCAATTGCATACTGTGCAAGCTCTGGCCAGTGATCCATCCTCAAGACCCAGTAACCCAGAGGATTTTCAGTGGGAAAGGTGTCCAAGTCTGACCTTGCCCCTAGGTATTCCTGCACCATGTAAATCAGGCGCTGCCAATGGTTGCTGGAACCGATCATACCTTGGGGCTGCACACTAAACAATTGTCTGAACGCATCGGTCAGGTGGCCACCTTCTCCACCGCTCCCTCTGTGACTGACTGAGCCTCAGAAACACATTGTCCAGGACCAGGAGTTTGTAACCTCCCAGTCTCTGGGAACGCGTTGCACAGACCTTTCTGCAAGGCCTCCCAGAGATGGCTCATCCTCTGCTCCCTCTGCGACGGCAAGATAAGGTCCGCAACCTTACCCTTGTACCATGGATCAAGGAGAGTTGCCAGCCAGTAATGATCCCTCTCCTTGAATCCGAAGAATACGAGGATCCTTCTGCAGGCTTTGCAGGATCAGGGAGGCCATGCAGCGTAGGTTAGCTGAGGCATTTGGTCCGGAGTCCTCGGGGTCACTAAGGACGACATGATCCGCAGCCACCTCCTCCCAGCCACGTACAAGTCCACCGGTTTCTTGGGACTGTAAATCATCCCTAAAAGACTGCTGCTGCTGATGCTGAGTGCCAGGCTCCACCTCCATGCTGACACAATCCTCCTCCTCCTCGTCCTCTTCCTGTGTAATCGGCGGGACAGCAGGAACACTGTCTGGATAAAGGGGGCCTTGAGAGGCAAGGAAGTCCTCCTCTTCCTGCCTCTGTTCTGCCTCAAGTGCTCTGTCCATTATTGCATGCAGCGTGTGCTCCAACAGGTGGACAAGAGGTACAGTGTCACTGATGCATGCACTGTCACTGCTCACCATCCTTGTGGCATCCTCAAATGGTGACAGGACAGTGCATGCATCCCTGATCCTGTCCTGGAAAAAAACGAGCTCCCCTGACCCTGTCCTGGTGCCGTAGTCACACAGGTACTCATTGATGGCCGGCCGAGCACTGTATATGATCGGCGGAAATGCACACAGACTTTCCTGGCCTGCCTCAGGACATCCTGTAAGCCCAAGTACCTGCCCAAGAACCACTGCACCACCAAGTTAAGGACTTGAGCCACACAGGGCACATGGGTCAGTTGTCCCTGTCGGAGGACAGAGAGGAGGTTGGTGCCATTGTCGCAAACCACCATTCCTGGCTTAAGCTGGCGTGGCGTCAACCACCTCTCAGACTGCCCCTGCAGAGCTGACAGAACCTTTGCCCTGTAGTATATTATATCTAATATATATATATATGTATACATATATATATATATTATATATATACATATTTATATATATATGTAGTGTTTTTTATGTAGTTCCTATAGGCATTCTATTTAGGCATTCTAAGACAAATTCATTATGCAAGAATATAGATTGGGGATTCAAGTCTATTCTACACCTCAAAAGGGTGTCCAGGTGTCATCTCTTAATCTAATCAGTAGTCGCACACATCAAAGACAATGTTATCTGTTACCCTTTGATGTGTAAATCTTATGC
This sequence comes from Lithobates sylvaticus, assembly GCA_028564925.1. Classification (NCBI taxonomy): domain Eukaryota; kingdom Metazoa; phylum Chordata; class Amphibia; order Anura; family Ranidae; genus Lithobates; species Lithobates sylvaticus. Next base: position 365,206,449 of record CM053030.1, read on the forward strand.
AAGTTGTGTGTGTGAGGAATAGCCTTTTCACCTGGTATTTACTGATGGTAATTAGAATTGAGGGGGGGTATTCATGGTAAACATTGGTTGACCCCCCCCCCCCTGTTGACCCCCCCCCCCCCCAGTGTCAGATCGGTATATGAGAAGACAGGCAGGTTGTCAGCTAGTCTAGAGGGAAAGACGGGTCTAGGAGAAGATAGTCTTTGTCATGTGCTCTGTTGGATTTTGTCGTCTGTAAGGATGTTCTGTTTTGGAAGTCAATAAAATCTCTCTCTGGGAGAATCGGGTTTTGCTGCGGAGACAATACTTTTAATAACTATATTCCATCTACGAGGAAGGAACGACGATTATATTAGATCACTACATGCCCCAGTGTGGGTCCTGTCCCCCAAACACACACGTAAGCACGGCATGGCATCTTTTTGCCTGCGTACTTGCATAGCCCCTTGAATGCCTACGGAGCACCGCTGGTTCCAAGGACAAAGCACAGGAAGAGGCCATGGAGGAAGAAGAAGAGGAGGGGGTGGAGGAGAGAGGTGTGTCACAACCAGTAGTAGCATTTTGGAGGCGTGGTGGCGGAACAACCTCCAACACTACTGCACCTTGTCCTGCATCCTTCCCAGCTGCTAGAAGAGTCACCCAATGCGCCGTGAAAGATAGGCAACGTTCCTGTCCATGCCTGCTGGACCATGAGTCAGCGGTAATATGCACCTTACCGCCCTGTCCAGCGAGGCATGAACATTGCCTTCCACATGCCGGTAGAGAGCCAGACTGCGGTGGTCCGGAGGTGCCAGTCCAGTGCTGATCCTCAGCCATGGTGCTGGCACTGCCTGCTGATTGGCTTCTCCGCTGCTATCTCCCTCACTGACACCAGCACCGAGATAGAGAGCACTGACACCAGCACCGAGATAGAGAGCACTGACACCAGCACCGAGATAGAGAGCACTGACACCAGCACCGAGATAGAGAGCACTGACACCAGCAACTCACTGCGGGACCCAAAAATATGACACCGCTCAACCTCTTCAAACAGGAGGGTACGGGCATATAGTGCGGTGTGCTTTTTTTCTACAAGTGAGCCAAAGATAGAAAAAAGGTCAGTGTGCTAGATTATATAAATCGTTTATACAGTTATGCATATACATGGTCTACTGGTCACATGTGTTTTATTCCTCCGAGATCCATGCCTCATTCATTTTTATAAAGGTATGTATGTGAGGTAGTCAACACTGTCATGAGCTAGGCAAGTGCGCTTATCGGTCACGATCCCCCCTGCTGCGCTGAACGTCCTTTCGGACAGGACACTGGACGAGGGGCAAGCCAACAGTTCCATTGCAAATTGTGCAAGCTCTGGCCAGAGGTCAAGCCTGCCCACCCAGTAGTCCAGGGGTTCATCACTTCTCTTAGCGTCCACATCGGCCTTTAACCCGATGTAGTCGGACACCTGTTGGTCTAGGCGTTCCCTGATGCTGGATCCAGAAGCCACCTGTCTATGGGCTGGCTGAAAGAATGATCTCATATAAGAAGGGACCAACACATCTTCAAACCGCCCTCTTCTTGCAGGCGCTGTTGGATTGGTACCCGCAACTCTTTCCCTGGGAGTGGAAATTCATCTCCCAGCGCATGCAAAAGCAGAATGCAGCATTTCTCTAAGCAAGGCCTGGAAGTGCTCCATTCTGACAGCCCTCTGTGATGGTGGTAACATTTCTGCCATTTTTTGTTTGTACCGGGGGTCTAAGTACGTTGCCACCCAGTACTGGTCCTTGACCTTTATGCTTTTTATATGGGGGTCCCTCTTAAAACAATGGAGCATGAAGGCCCCCATTTGCACTAAACTGGAAGCGGTGTAGTGGCCTGGCTCCTGCTCATCCAGGATAATGTCGTCCTCCTCGTTCTCCTCCCCCCATCCACGGACAACAACAGGGATCCCAGAAAGGTTTAAAGCATGCTCTTCTTGCTCCTCCTCATCTGCCCTGGCACCATCCTCCTCTGACTTCTCTTCACACTCCTGTTGTTGACTTGTCTCAGATAGAGTAGCCCCCCTGGGAATTCATCCAGCATTGCGACTTCCTCATCTTCCTGCTCCTCGTTGGCTTGATCAATGACACGACACAATGCACGCTCCATAAAGAAGGCGTAAGGTACGATTTCACTGATGGTGCCATGGCTGCGACTGACCAGTTTGGTGATCTCATCAAATAGCCGCAGAAGTGTGCATGCGTCGCGCATGAGCAGCCACTGGCACGGTAAAAAAAAAAAACAAGCTCCCAGAACCTGTTCTGCCGCAGAGTTCGTACAGGTAGTCTACTGCACGTTTCTGCTGGAGCAGCCTATCAAGCATATACAAGGTTGAGTCCCATTGCGTCAGGCAATCACAAATAAGAGGTCTGACTGGCAGATTGTGTCGTCGCTGAATGTCAGCAAGGCGAGCCATGGCCGTGTAAGATCTTCTGAAATGGGCAGAGATTTTCCTTGCCTGCCGCAAGATGTACTGGACCCCAGGGTATTTGACAACGAATCGCTGCATGACCAAGTTTAAGACGTGTGCCATGCATGGCACATTTGTAATTTTGCCCTGTTTCAACGCGCTAAGCAGATTGGCACCGTTGTCACACACCGTTTTACCAACTGTTAAATTGAGCAGTGTTAGCCACTGATCTGCCTGTGAACGCAAAGCTGAAAGGAGTGCAGGGCCAGTGTGGCTCTTGGCTCCCAGGCACAACAGACGTAGCACAGCATGGCAACGTCTCACCTGGCATGTCAAATAGGTTCTGGGGATCTTGGGCAGCGCAGTGGAAGAGACGGTATCAGCGGAAAAGGAGGAGTCAGCCGAGGAAGAGAGGGAGGATGGAGTAGGAGGAGGAGAAGAAGAGGCAGGCCTGCATGCAATCTGTAGCAGTAAAACCAAATCTACACGGGTGCCACCGGTTACATGCTTGACGGCCGTCAGAAGGTTCACCAAGTGGGCAGTAAAAGTTATATACCTGCCCGTGTTTGCTAGATCACGTGTCTGTGGTCAGATGTATCTTGGCACAGACACTGTGTGCCAGAGATACATTCACTTGCCGCTGAACATGGCCATATACCTCTGGGATGCCCTTCTGTGAGAAATACTTCCTTCCTGGGACCTTCCATTGTGGTGTTCCAATGGCCACAAATTTATATGGCAGTAGTTGGCGGGCTATCAGTTCTGACAAGCCAGCGGTCAACCGTTGGGCAAGAGGGTTATCCGGCATTATCATTTTTTTTACGCTCGAACATTTGGCCCACGGAAGCCTACCTTTTTCCAGAAAACGTGAGGTTCCATGATGGAAGGTGGAGTGGAGGACAATTATGAGGAGAGAGGAGAAGGAGAAGTAGAAGAGGCTGGACGGTGAGAGCCTGGAGTGTGGCTTTGTGGGTTCTGACAGCGTTGCTCCCACTGGGCTCGGTGATGGCAGTTCATGTGCCTTCTTAAGGCGGTCATCCCTAGGTGAGTGTTGGGCTTACCGCGACTTATGCATTGACTGCAAAGGCTGCAGATGGCAACACTATTGTCAGCAGCAGACACGTTAAAAAAAGCCCACACTGCGGAGCCATGTGCCGGCGTCCTGGGAGCGCCAGATGTGACCGTACATGGTTGATGGCTCGCTCCTGATACATTAGCAGTCTGGTTTGTCCCTCCTGTGCAATGTAAGTTCCAGCTGCTTCTCCTCCCTATCTGCTGGTCCATCTCTCCCTCTGAACTCCCCTCCTCTTCCTCTCTTGTGGGCACCCACGTGACATCCCTAGACACATCATCATTGACGTCACCTTCCCCACCACTATAATTAGAGATCTCGGAGTAGGCAGCAACAGCAGGGACCAACCTAATTGGGTGATCTGGGTACTGTCTGAGTGGCGGTTGTTGCTACCTCCTCTTCCTGATCCAATGCCAAGAATGCCTGCGCATCGGAAAATGTCTTGTGATGGATTGGAAAATAATTCCTGTGACTCAAGCAGAAGGTATATGGTGGTGGTGGTGTTGGTGGTAGTGTCTTTGGGGGTGCACACAGCAGAGAGTGAAGAGGGTGCAGATAGAGAGGATGAGGAGGGTGCAGAAGAGTAAGGCTGAGTGAGCCACTCAACCAAGTCTGGTGCATCCTTTGACGTAATCGAATGCACCTTCTGCAACTTCCCACTTTGGCTCAAGCCTGGTGCTCCTGCCCTACCCCTACCACCCCTGTGGAAGGGCCTGCCTCTTCCTCTGCCTGTCATTTTTAAATGACCCTCTGACAAAAGTCTCTAAAGAAGTGCAGTATATGTGGAAGAAGGTACACAACATCCCGCTTCAATCTGTCGTTTTGGGGGGGCCACTGGTCTATTACACCAGTTATAATACTTTTTTTCTAATTGCGTTTGTCACTCTATGTAGTACCGCTGCAGAACCGCTCAGCAGTCACAATGCTGCACAGTAGAAATGCACTATACTATGCTTTCTATATTTGAAAGTATTTTATACGTGTATTACACCCCTATATACTGCACACCAAATAGTACACCTATACCAGTCCTTAAAAGGACTTTTGTGGACCTATATTCGTTAGCGATTTGTGTCGCTACAATCTGTCTCTGCGACACACAGCAACCTCTCCCTACACTGACAAAAGAGCTGTAGAACCACTCAGCAGTCACAATGCTGCACAGTAGAAATGCACCATAATATGCTTTCTATATTTTGAAAGTATATTATAAGCGTATTACACCCCTATATACTGTAAACCTATACCAGTCCTTTTTTTTTTTATATATTTTATTAATGCCAACAGTAAATACAGTGAACATACATCTTTGGAGTCAAAGGGGGAGTGAAAGGGAGGTATGGGATAAGGCAAGAAAGGGATCCATGGGTAGGAGAAGGGAGGTGGCAAGGGGGGCAGACGGCGCCACACCCAGAGGACAGGTGCCCTGCCATCGCCCCCCCCCCCCCAGAGAGTTACATGATGTCGGGGAAGGCAAATCAAAGGTATCAGCTTTCTAAATTAATCTAACTCTGCTGATTGCTGTTGGAAGTGTCGTTGGAATATCCGACTCCTGTCTGGAAGGTGGGATCATTTTTCAGTTGCAAAACAGAATGGGAAATTTACCATGTCGTTAGCCTCCTTTACCAATTGGTGGTGGGGTTGGTTGCTAGCAGCTGGCTTTTTTCATGAGGCATCAGGCACTGATCAATGAAGGACAGCCACTTCTTGTGAATTGTTCTGTTAGGGCGTGGTCGGCGGGTCGTGGCATCTAATTTTTCTTGTAGTAACAGGGTTTTGAGACCTTTTATTGTTTCAGATAGGGACGGAGGTGTAGTAGAAATCCAGTGGTTGAAGATATTTCTTCTGGCTATAAGCAGTGTGAGGAGTATTCATTTGAAGTGTTCTTGTGGGATTGCGACAGAGATCAGTGAAGATTTGGTCCTTTGTGGCGGACAACCAAACAATAAGAGCATGAAGTCTTTATTTGGTAGGAAGGTGGTTACTTTTTGTATGAATTGAAAAATCAAAGACCAGTAGGTGTCTATCCTTGGACAAAGCCATAGGCGGTGAAGTAGGGAAGGTTTGTAGAATGAGCACCAGGGGCAGGTGGGTCCTGCAGGTGAGGGGTGGGATGTTGAGAAAGGGTAATAGGCCCTGTGAATCAATTTGAACTGGGTTTCCCTCCGGGATTCACATGGGATGATGCTTCTGGTTAACCGATATCCTTTGAGGATGTTGGTTATGTTGGTTATGTCTGCTTGTCCCAGTAGCCGATAACCAGAATGCCATTGAAGTGGTATGTAAGGGTTTAGTAAATTTCCCGTTTAGGGGACGATAGATGTCTGATATAGAGTATCGCTCATCTTCAATCAGCTGATCGATGAAGGAGGGTGCGAACTGTATGGCTTTGTTCGGGCATATTTTATTGATAAAATCCACGTATTGCATAACATGTAAAAAGTGATGAGGAGGTAGTATGAATTCTTCTGCGATGAGTGGGAATGGTTTGAGAGTTATGTTGTTTATGCCATGGTAAATGGTATAGGCTTTGGTTAGACCTTTATCTCTCCATTTAGAGAATGGTTTGTATTGTAGACCCAGCAGGAACATTGGGTTATCTTGGATTGGCAAAAATTTAGAAACATGGGGTGACAGACCTAATTTTTTTCTCACCTCCTTCCAAGCAACTATCGTGTCCCTGAATAGTGAATTTAGTTTGATGTGCTTTGGGATGTTCTGTAACTTGCTATGGAGAAGAGCGGCTAAATTAAACGGACATGTCACAGCTGATTCTAGTCCATAGTTGAAATATTTCGATGACTGGCAGATCCAATCCAGACCAATTCTTAGTAGGCACGATAGATTATACGCTCTGATGTTTGGGAGATTAGCTCCACCCTCACTCTTCGGGAGATAAAGTTTAGTCAAAGCGATTCTCGGCCTGCCCCCTTTCCAAAGAAACTTTGTGATTGCCTTGTTTAGAGCCAAAATATCTTTATGTTTTAACAATAGCGGTAAAGTTTGGAGAGGATATAAAAGTCGGGCAAAGCTAACCATTTTGAAAAGTGCGCATCTCCCAAAGAGTGACAGCGGTAGGTCAGACCAGGTCTCCAGTTCACCCACAATTTTTGAGATCAATGGGGGGGTAGTTGAGAGAATAGAGAGGAAGGTTCCCTACCGATTTTTATGCCCAAGTAGGTGATATGTTTCTCATTTATGCGGAAAGGTGAGGGTGGCAGCCATAACTGTGATGGCTTTGCGCTGAGAGGGAGGAGTTTGCTTTTAGTGAAATTTATTTTCAGGCTAGAGCATTTATGGAAAGATTCAAACAATGCTTGGATAGTGGGAATATCTGAGTGTGGGGAGGTGGTGAAAATCAGAATATCGTCTGCAAATAAAGCTACTTGCATGTCTTCTTGTCCGAATGGGATTCCGTGAATGGTAGATGTGGTGCTGAGGTGTCGCGATAGGGGTTCGATGAAGAGCAGGGGAGAAAGAGGGCAACCCTGTCTCGTACCCTTGTGTAATCGTATTGGGTTGGATTGTATGCCTGCAGCTATTATAGTGGCAGATGGGGTAGAATATAGACTATGAATAAAATGAGAGAAGGGGCCTGTAATTCCGAATCTTTGCATCACTAGGGATAGCCAATGAAAACTAACGTTATCAAAAGCCTTTTCAGCATCTAAGGTAAGGATTGCTATATCTTCCGTCGGTCGTTGTTTTGCGAATTCTAGGGCGGTCAATACTTTCCTAAGGTTGGAAGAGGCCGATCTTCCTTTGGTGAACCCCGATTGCGCGTGGTGTATAAGAGATGGCATAATAATCGCTAGTCGGGAGACTATAATCTTGGATAGTATTTTGGAGTCAATGTTCAGTAAGGAGATGGGATGGTAAGATCCCGGATCCCTGGGGTCCTCCCCTTTTTTGGCAATGAGTTTGATATTAGCTTGGTGTCCTGTTGGGAGGTAGGGTCCTCCGCTCCAGATGGAATTATAGACTGCCAAAAGGGAGGGAGTAATTTTGTCTTTTAGAAGTTTGTAGAATTCAGATCCGTCAGGGCCTGGGGATTTACCATTTGCTAGACCGTTAATGACCGTCATGAACTCCTCTTGGGTGATTGGGGCATTTAACATTTTTAGGTGACTTGGGTCGATCTGAGGAAGGGGAGAAGAATCAAGCCAGTCAGACGCTGTTTGTGGGTCTATCAGTTCCTAGGCATATAATTTAGTGTAATACTTTTCTAATGTGGTATTAATGTCTTTGGAAGATGTGGACAAGGTGCCGTCTGAGTCACGTAGGGCCGTGAAATGTGTGGGGGTGTATGCACTCTTGGTGAGTCTTGCTAATAACTTCCCTGCCTTATTCCCATAATTGTGGTATTGTAGTTGGACATAAGACATTTTCATATGTTCTAGCTTGTTTGCCCAGGTGTTGAAGCGGTGTCTGGCATTCTCCAATAGTCTGAGGTTTTCCGCATTGTTCTGTTTGTTAAGTCGTGCCTGGGCTATCCTAATCTCATTGCTGGCTTCTAAGTATTTTATATGGGTGTTTTTTCTATAAGCTGAACTGAAGGATATTATCTTTCCCCGTAAAAATGCTTTTGCCTGCCTCCCAATACAAGTTTGGATTTTCTATATGGGAGTTATTATTATGGGCTAATTCCCGCCAAGCCTCATCAAGCATCTGGGTAAAATCGTCATTTTTGGTCAGATGTGATGGAAATCTCCATTGTCTGTTTTCTGGGTTGGTCCTCAGATTGTCGAGAGTGACTGTGATAGGAGAATGATCAGAGATGACCATGTTTTGAATGCTAGACTCTCTAACCTTGTGAATCAACGAGTGTGTGCAAAGAAAGTAGTCAAGTCTGGCAAAAGATTTATGGACTGGAGAGAAAAAGGTGAATTCACTATCCAGGGGATGTGAGAGTCTCCATATATCTACTAAGCAGAGGGCATGGAGCAGGTGGTAAAGGTAGGAGTACCGGGTTTGCGATGTTTGTTTCTGGTGATGGTCTGGGCTGGACCGATCTTCCCCATCATTAATGGTCGAGTTAAAGTCGCCCCCTATGAGGTGGGGAATGTTGGAGTCGTTCGCTAGTTTAGTTGTTAGGTCAGTGAAATAGGTTTTATCTGGGGAGTTTGGTGCATGAACATTGGTTATTCTTATTTCGCTAGTTAGTAGTTTAAGGTGAATTGATACAAACCTACCCTCTTCGTCTTTGTCTACCGAGAGTAAATCGTAAGTTAAGTTCTTATGCAACAGTATTAGTGTTCCTGCCCTGCGGCCTTGGGAGTGTGAGCTGAATACCCTCCCCACCCAAAGCTTTCTCAAGCGGGGAAAGTCGCTTTCTGCCAGGTGTGATTCCTGAAGTAAAGCGATGTCTACTCTCAGTCTTTTTAAGTGCCTGAGTATCTTCATGCGTTATATAGGGGAGCGCAATCCCTGAACATTTCAAGATGCTATTTGGATAGTTTGCATTATTTAGGTAAGAAAAGTGAGATGTATAATGGTGTATAGGTATTTTACCTTCAATAAGTACTCCAGGGCCGTAGTGAGATGAATCAGAACGTGTTGCCGTTGAGGCAAATGGTGGATCCTTCCTTTCTCAGAAAAGGGGGGTGGGATAGGAGAGGAGGGGTAACAGAAATGATAAAGATTAATCTTAAGAGAACAAACTATACTTGACTTCACTTTTTTTCCGTATGTAATTCCACCACTGGATTTGCAAGACAAAAAAAAAAAATAGAGCAAGTCTGGCGCTGCCCCTCATACATGGGAAATGTATCAGAGGTGGGATCCAGTCCCCCTGCGACAGTGAACCGATGCAGGAGGGGCCTTTTATGGAGGAAAGGCTTCCCCAACGGTAGCAAAAATATAATATAAACTGTAAAACCTTTTTTGAAAAGGGAATAATGTCAATGCTAACCATACAAACGTGGGATAGGGTATCGCAGACTAACAAGTTTCCTCTTGAGTGTAACTACTGCCTTGCGGCTAGGTTTTAAAGTCCAGTTGAGAAGTAATAGGTTCCTTGGGGGGGTATCAGCTCTTGAAGGGACCATATATATATACTATACTAAAACTGCAAAGAGTGTTACCAGTTGGATTCAACGGTGTTCCATTTGAACAGAGAGAGAGGTGGGTTTCAGGCGTTTTGGAGGTCTTTCCTGGGACTCCGTTGATCCCTCAGCCTTTGTTTTACCTTATCAGCGTAGGTATCAGAGGAGGCTTGTTTGGTTGATAGCGTGAAAAGCGTTGGCTTTCTAAGCGTACGGCGCCGAATCCGGAAGTTACAAGTCCTTAAAAGGACTTTTGTGGACCTAATAGCTAGTGATTACAGACTGTCCCTGCTCCAAACAGCAACCTCTCTCCCTACACTGAGAAAAGACAGCTGCAGAATCGCTCAGCAATGCAGTCACAATTTGCTGCACAATAGAAATGAACTATAATATGCTTTCTATATTTGAAAGTATATTATAAGTGTATTACACCCCTATATACTATACACCTATACCAGTCCTTAAAAGGACTTTTGTGGACTTAATAGCTAGTGATTACAGACTGTCCTTGCTCCAAACAGCAAACTCTCTGCACGAGATTACAAGAGACTGCGGACATACTGCACGAGATTACAAGAGACTGCGGACATACTGCACGAGATTACAAGAGACTGCGGACATACTGCACGAGATTACCAGACTGTGGACATACTGCACACGATTATAAGAGACTGCGGACATACTGCACGAGATTATAAGAGACTGCGGACATACTGCACGAGATTACCAGACTGTGGACATACTGCACAAGATTATAAGAGACTGCGGACATACTGCACAAGATTATAAGAGGTTACACACAAAAGCAGAGTTAATACAGGCATATAATGGATAATCCAGGGGCAGGTGCTTCAACGGGCCCCACCAATGACAGCTTTGCAGAGAGAGTGCACAGAGGCCACAGGACTTTATATTGGCGCGCTAGCTATCAGAGAGGGGGCAGGGCCGGGAGCTCCACTCAGAACAGAGCGGCTGTAGTTAGAGCTATGATCGGAGTGGGCATGTCAGTGGAGCTTCTGGCCCCGCCCCCGGACCTCTGTATTCCCCAGCTAGTATAGAGGGGGCAGGGCCGGGAGCTCCACTGACGCACCCACTCCGATCACTGCTCTAAGTACAGCCGTTCTTTTCTGAGCATACAGGCTACATGGGGCAGAGTCAGCGCGTCAGTGGAGCTCCCAGCCCCGCCCCCACACTGCTGGCTAGATTGGGAATACAGCCTCGCACTCTGCAAAGCCGTCATCAGGGCGAGTAGCACGGGCCACCCCTGTCACCACTGCCGCCCCGAGGCCTGGCCTCGGTGGCCTTGTGGGGAATCCAGCCCTGCCTACAGGGAGTATCTTATCAAAAATAAAAATTTTGTTGCAGGAGATGCCTGGAATCTGACTTGTATCTTAGTGCAGACTTCTGGGAAAATTGGTGAGCCATACACACAAGCAGGAAATTATATTTCTGTGGGGTGGTCAGTACACATTCTGTGTACAGAACAACTCCAGGTAGCCATATTGCATTGCATTTACAGAAAATTACAGCAGCTGCAGATTGAAAAGGAAAGGTACTTTTTAATAACATTCAATTACAAAATGAATTATTTTTTCTTTATTTGCTATTTTCACCCCCACGAAAGTGGAGTTACCCTTTAACTACCTGGTGAGGACACAAATAAATTAATTCAAAAAGGTATTTAACACCACAGCACAGCCTCAATTAATAACTGCCTGAATTGTACTATTCTGTCAATTTTGCTGAAATGTAAACAATGTATGAACAACTAAATGTTTCAGTAAAAGAAGTTACTGGTTAAAGTGATTGTAAAGTCTTGTTTTTTTCTATAAAATAACAAACATGTTAAGACATGTACGGAGCTGCAGTGAAATGTAAGCGTAGTGCAAACATGACAGGGTGCAAGGGGGTTACTGGGAGGTCAGCAAAAGGGGTTGGTATATTTACATAGGGGGGCTTACCTTATTGGAGTTCAGCAGTGGTGGGTGGAGTACAGGTCATTGGTGTGGTGGGGATCAAGGAAAGGTCACCAGTCCAGAGGTAGCAGGCAAGGAGAAACGTTGGGAGCAGGACCCTGAAAAAGATGAGTGGGTTAGAGCAACTGTGGAAGCAGCTTAGACAGGCAGCTGAACTGCATGGCTCAGACTGGCTTCACAGCCAAATTGCAGCCAATTTACAGGGGGTAGGGCAGGGACCCCAGCCAAGTAGGGACCCCCTTTGCGGCCTCGGAGGTCTATTCCTCCGGTGCGCCTGAGCCCGGACAATACCCCACGGACTCGACGCCGTATTGGGAGCCCCACTAGGGACCCTCCAGGCCCCTCTGCCAAGCGGACACCACGGTCGGCGGGCAGGGGCCCTGGGAGGAATCCCCGAAAACGGCAAAGTCCCAGAAGAGGGGGGGGCACTCACCCATCCAGATCCTCTGCCCCCTCCAGGACCATCCAATCCGAGGGACAACAGGCGGCTGCTGCTGGCGATGCTCCGTTTGGGGCAGCCGTCCGACGTGGGAGGATGCGGTCCCCGGGTACCGGCCTTGTCGGTGAAGCGGCCGGTGACCTGCCACGTGTGGGCGCCATCTTGCCTCCTGGAGGAGGGCCAGCGCCATTGATGCAGCGGCAGTCGGGAGGCCACGCCTCCAGGCCCAAGTCCGGGTCGGGGAGGGATGGTCGCTACAGCGCATGCGCGAGCACGTCGACGGCGGCGCAGATGGATGACGGCAGCGGAACTGACGTCAGCGACGACGGCCGGAAGTCGGCGGAAGAAGATGGCGGCCGCCATCGGAACATCCAGGAAGAAGATCGGAGGCGGCCTGGGGTGCCTAGCGGAGCGGCACAGAGGCCTGGGACGGCGACCGGAAGACGAGAGGACAGCAGCTGCGAGGAAGGAGAGCTGATGGAGGAGGAAGAAGACCCGCGGGAGCAGCGATCGGTGCGGCTGGTGGGCCATCCAACCTACTGCAGCCAGGTAGGACACGGGGTGTCACTGGGCATCTGGGGGGGGGAGGGTGCAGGTACAGATGTGTGGGGAGCGGGCACGGGGTTGGGAGGTCATGGGGGGGAGGGGGGGTGGTGGAGGTGCTCAAGGCGTTACTACAGAGGCTGGGAGGGGGGACAACGCAGGCAGCTGCCCCGACCAACCCCTGGGTGCCCCCCACTACCACACCGCAGGAGACAGGGCCCAGGCAGGGGGCGAGGATCACGGCGGAAACAGACGGAGACAGCGAGGGACAAGGCCGGTGCTGCGCTGGACAAGGAGGGGGACAAGGAGAAGGACAAGGACGGTGACAAGGAGAAGGAAGCCAACAAAGATAAGGATGCTGAAAAGATTTGGTTAGCGGATGCGGCCCGCTGCGAGGTTTATGTGTGTTTCGAGGGACCGCTGGGGGCGCATTTGAAAAAAAGAGGTTAGGGAGAAGATCTGGAAGGACGAATTTGTAGAAATTTTTTCTTTACTCCCGTTAGAAAAATTTAATTTGGACAGGGTCAAGCCCGATGAGAGCAAAAAGGAGGAAGAGGAGAAGCGTAGGTATAGGCTGATTCCTCGCACTTTCTCAAATTGGCTGCAGGCATTTGCGATCCTGGCAAGTGTGATTGGGGAGAAAGCGCCGGAACATTGTTCGGCTCTCTTCTGTTACCTGGAGGCGATTAGCGAGGCCTATAGGGTTTATGGGGGGTTGGCGTGGCTCCGCTACGACGAGCAGTTTCGCCAGAGAAAAGCGGTACGTCCGGCCATTAGATGGGACCATAAGGACATCAGCCTGTGGATGAAGTTGATGACTTCTCCCCGGGCTGCGGGACAGTTTTTTCAAGGGGGGCCGGCGGAGCTTCCTCAGCAGGATCGCCGGCCCCAAAAAAGAAAGGGGTGTGTTGGCAGTTTAATGACGGAACATGTAAGTTTGGGAACTCCTGTCGTTACAAACACGAATGTTCCGGTTGCAGTGCGGCACACCCTTTCTCCAGATGTTTCCGAAAAAATCGCTCAGGAGATTTCACTGGAAAAAGGGACGACGCCGGTGAAGCTGGAAAGGATGCTGCCTTTCCTAAGTAGATACCCCGACCGGGCGGCTGCCCAGTTGCTGGAAGCGGGCTTTAGGGAGGGGTTTAGGATTCCGAGCGTATTGGGTGAGGTTCCGCCAATTTCGGATAATTTGAGGTCGGCGTTAAAACATACGGAAGTGGTGTCAGGTAAATTGGGGAAGGAGGTGGCGCTCGGCAGGATGGCCGGTCCATTTGCTGTCCCTCCGGTGTCCAATTTGGTAGTTTCTCCTTTAGGAGTAGTACCCAAGAAGGAACCGGGGCAATTTAGGATGATTCACCACTTGTCGTACCCAAAAGGGGGCTCGGTAAACGATGGTATCGACCCGCAAGCTTGTGCGGTAACCTATACATCGTTTGACGCAGCGGTATCATGGGTGAGGAAGTATGGACAGGGGGCCTTGATGGCAAAGACGGACGTAGAGGCAGCGTTTAGGTTGTTGCCAGTCCACCCCCAGAGTATGCATTTGCTGGGTTGTTATTGGCAAGGAGCGTACTTCGTCGATCGCTGTTTGCCCATGGGCTGTTCGATTTCATGTGCCCTGTTTGAAACTTTTAGTTCATTCTTTGAATGGGCAGTTAGAGAGACGGCGGGGGTGAATTCGGTCATCCATTATCTGGACGACTTCCTTTGCGTAGGCCCCCCGGGATCCCGCGGATGCGGGACCTTGTTGGGGACTCTTCAGTATCTGGCGGATAGGTTCGGTATTCCTCTAGCGGCGGACAAAACGGAGGGCCCGACTTCGGAGCTGGTGTTCTTAGGAATTACGATTGATTCCGTGGCGATGGAGTGTAGGCTGCCGGAGACCAAGGTGGTGGCATTGCGGCAGGAAGTCAAGGAGGCACACGGAAGAAAGAAATTGAGGTTGAAGGAAGTGCAATCTCTCCTGGGCAAATTAAATTTTGCTTGCAGGATTATCCCGATGGGGCGGGTGTTTTGCAGGAGACTGGCGGCAGCAACGGCGGGGGTTAGGATGCCCAACCATTTTATCAGGTTGTCAGAGGGGTTGAGGGAAGATTTGAGAGTATGGTACTCGTTCCTGGTGGAGTTTAATGGGCGATCAATGATGTTGGAGGGACCAGTCAGCAACGCTGACTTGGAACTGTTTACTGACGCGGCGGGTTCTGCGGGTTACGGGGCTTATTGCCAAGGGAGTTGGAGTGCAGGGCCTTGGCCGGAGGAGTGGAGAGCAGCGGGTTTCTTGAAGAACCTGGCACTGCTGGAGCTCTTCCCCATACTGTTGGCGGTGTGGTTATGGGGGGACAAGCTGGCAAATAGGAAGGTGCGGTTCAATTGCGACAACATGGGGGTGGTGGTGGCCATTAATAATATTTCAGCCTCATCCCCCCCGGTAGTTAGATTATTACGGCAGTTGGTACTTTATTGTTTGAAATTGAATGTGTACATGTATGCGGTTCACATCCCGGGGATCGAGAATAAGTTAGCGGATGCTCTGTCTCGTTTCCAGTGGGAGGAGTTCCGCAGACTGGCTCCGGAGGCAAACGCGACAGGGGACCCGTGCCCGCCGGATCTATGGAGGATTGTGTTGGGATCGCCGATGGATTGATTATGCAGTCGCTCAGCGAGAGTACTAGGACGGCGTATCACAGGGTGTGGAGTGAATGGTCCGCTTGGTTGGTTGAGGTAGGAGGGTCGGAAGACCCCGGGGTATTGGTACATTGGGTATTGTGCTTCATTTGCGGTAACTACGTGAAGGGGGTGTCGGGCACGGCGATTAGTAAGAAGGTATCAGCGTTGGCATTTAGGTTTCAGTATAAAGGGCTGCCTGACGCGACCAAGAATTTTTTGGTTAAAAAAGCATTGAGGGGTTATAGGAGGGGCCTAGCGCAGAGGGACTCCAGGCGCCCCATTTCGTTTGCTGTGTTGAACATTGTATTGGAACAGGTTAAGAAGGTGTGTTCTACAGTTTTTGAACAAAAACTTTTCCGAGCTGCCTTCCTGTTAGCATTTTTCGGGGCATTGAGAATTGGGGAGCTGGTGTCGCCATCAAAATCCATTCCAGGTGGTTTGAGGTTTGGGAACGTTACGCTGTCACAGTCAGCAGTAGTTTTATGGGTTAGGAGGTCGAAGACGGACCAGCTGGGAAAAGGGGCACGGGTCGAGCTTTTTGCAGGTTCAGAGCCACAAGTATGCAGTAGGGGAAGGGGCCTTCTTGATTCATGGGGATGGCTCGTGTTTATCCCTGTATCAGTTCACAGCGGTACTTAGGAAATGCTTGGAGGCAGGGGGCCTACCCCCAGGTGAGTATGCAAGTCATTCTTTCAGGATTGGCGCGGCCACGGAGGCTTCCAGGTGGGGTCTACCGGTGGAAGTTATACGCAGGATTGGCAGATGGGAGTCAGCACGTTATCAAGTATACATTCGCCCCCACCTGGTGTAATGATGGGGGGGATTAGGGGTTAGTGTGTGGGTTGTACATGTTTTTGATGTGATTCGGTTATTGGTGTTAGATCTCGATTTCTTATGTTTTTCAGCCCCTGTGTGTCTCATATGGATCCTGGGACATTCGTTTGTGTTCTGGGGCGCTAGAAGGGCAGATGTACGGCCGGACGGCAGACAGCTCAGGATGTCCAGGGAGGAAGGCAGGATTCGGTGGATTGGGGTCCCGGGCATGAGGTGGAACAGGGTGTTACCAGAGGTCCACAGGTTTGCAGGAATGGATCGACCTCCGGACGTTCTGGTCCTGCATGTGGGGGGGAATGACTTGGTGGTCCGACCCATGCGTCAGATAATCAAGGACGTACAGTGGGACTTTATTAGGCTCAGCACCTCTTTCCCCGACATGATCATGGTATGGTCAGATATTGTGGCCCGCATGTCGTGGAGAGGGGCCCGCTCCTGGGAGAAGATCAACAAGACCAGGATAAAGGTCAATAAAGAGGTTGGCAGGTTTATAGCCAGAAACGGAGGCATAGTGGTCAGACACTGGGACTTAGAGGTAGATACGTGGAGGTACCTTAGGGGAGACGGAGTTCACCTCAACCCGGTTGGGATTGATTTGTGGTTTCTGGACTTGGAAGAAGGCATCAGGAGAGCGATGCAGGTGTGGCAGCTGGCACAAGTGTGAGGTGTCACACTTGTCCCGCGGTGGCGTGTTGGTTTTTCCTTGACGACAGTTAAGTGACTCAGTTAAGAGGAGTTATTCTAAATGTAGGACCCATCACAGGTATGGAGTCCACCCGAGTGGTCTGACAGTTGGCCAGACTCACGGGTTAATCTGTTGGGGGGTCTGTGGTCAGTTGGCAAGTCCCCGAGGCGAGTCTGCGGCTGGGGAGCTTGCCAACAAACGGGATTACAGGCTCAGTTGCAAGTGGTCGTCAGGGATCAGGAAATAATAAGTTTTATTAGCTGGATGAGGAGTGTAAGAAAAGGTAAAAAGTTTTCAATGGTTTAGAAGTTAATAAAGTTTTATTGTTTGAGTTAATTTTAAATAAAAGGCCGAACAGGCCATTTACATCCAGCAGGTGTCAGTACTATATCAGGGAATGGTAGCAGAGCAGTGATTGGTTGAGAGGATCAGGTGGTGTGAAACTCAGGAAACTAGCAGAGAGGAGGGGTTCTCCAGCAGCTCAGTCAGCGTGGAGGATACAAGCTTGATGGCTGCAGTGGAAGAGCTGTTCGCCCGTTTGAAGGCCCAGGCGGCTTCACAAGGGCCTGGATGGCTAGAGACAAGGCTGGCAGCAGCGCTGGGGGACTCAGGTACATCGGCCAGGTCAGCTGGGTGGGAGGGAGCGCGAGCGCGGCACATCAGGCTGCCTGCTCGCTTTCAGGCAGATCCCCCTCTCCCTCTCCATCATGGGACTCGGGCCGGATGGATGGGGACAGATAGTGCAGGATCGGGACCCCCTGTGACACGCGGCAGCGTCTGCTGGGGGGCGGCAGGCAGAAAGCGGCACCCAGCTCATCGGCTCAGGGGAGACAGCGCCGGCAGCCCCAGTGCGGGTGCGGGACGCTCCATGAGGACAAGACAGACCAGTGTGACCCAGGCTTCTGGCCTAGAGTCGGCGGGGGGCGGGGCCTAGCAGAGTGAAGTCCAGGAAGATGGCCGCCGGGCACCACATGCTTTTCGCAGGGGGCTATGAGGCACAGAAAGAGAGGAAGGAGGAAGCTGGCGGCAGTGGTCTGGGGCGACACTGTGGGGTGACCCGTGCGGGCCCCGGGAAGGTGCAAGGGAAGTTGGTGGGCAGATCAGGCGGTCGGAGAATGGAGGGTGAGCACCACAGCCTAAAGGCACCCAGCGCTGCATCGGCTGGGGGGCCTGTGACCAGTGAGGAGGAGATGGACGGTGGCCGATCGGAAAGAGAATTGTCACAATCGGACGACGATGGGCAGCAAGGTCATCAGGATCCAGAGGAGAGTGGTCCGTTGGCTGGAGGCGCCCTTTCCAGGCAGCACGGTAAGACTGTAATTTCTGGTGTTGGGGTATTTGGGGGGGAGGGGGTGGGGTACCAAATGTGGGGTGTGCTGGGGTGGACGGGGAGATTGTGGGGCGGTCGGGGTCGACCGTGCCCTCTGTTCCAGCCGCGTTGGCAGCTGACAATGCTACGGCGGATTCAGGTTTTGCAGGTTTTTTGTCTAGTTTAAAGGAACTGGTACAGAGGTTTGAGCCGGGTAAAGGGGGCGGGCAGGCCCCGGTGGCAGCCAAGTGGGGCAGGGGTTAGTGCGGCTGATGTCAGTGACCGGACGGCGCCCGCAGCGGAGGCCGTGGGGGTGGCTGATAAGGAGGCGGGGCCTAAGACTACGGTGGAGTTAGGTACAGATGCAACTAAAAAACAAGATCTCGTGCGGTTGGCGGACGCGGCCAAGTATAAAGAGTGGAAATATCCGTGCTTAGGAATTTGGAACTTGCTGCCCCCCTGAGATACTACACCAAGATGTAGCAAGGATGGATAAAAACTGTAAAAGGAGGGGTGTTGGCGCTGTTCAAGGTTATGGGTATGTGAAGGGTATATACTCTCAAACAGGAGAAGTATAAGTGATAAAAGGAGTATAAAATCGTGACAAAAGTGCAGTGATAGAAACTGGTTAAATGAATCAGCAATACTAAAACACATAAAGTGAAATGTGTCCAGAAGTAAACCAAAGTATTCAATAGTTATGAGCAATGAAAAATAAAGGATAAAACTTAGTGAAAGTGCACGTGCATAAATATATAAAACTATATTCTGTAACAATATAAAAAATAAATATTGCTAAGAAGCTCAAGTTAATAAATCATTGGTTAAATGCAGATATTTTTTACATGTAAAACGAGACGGCCTTTAAACAGCTCAAAGTGATAACAATATGTAAATATGTGAGATAAAAGTCCAATAAAATCCAGTAGTGTTGTAATCTGATAAAAGAACTGGCAGGTAGTTAATTATCAGTAAAAAATAAATGGTTATATATGCTCCTTTCAGCAGTAACCAAAGAACCAATAGGAAGTCCACCATATACTGAATGCAAAAAATGCAACCAAACAATCAGAGAGTAGATGCAATATGCACAAAATCAGTCTAATGAAGTATGTGATATTCTTGGCAATATCGTGACAAGCAGCTGTGGGGGGTCCCGTACTCCCCTCCTTCCGACCGTGCCCCTAATGTGTTTGCACTCACCGGACGCGGCCAAGTGCGAAGCATATGTGTGTTTTGAGGGACCCCTCGGGGCACATTTGAAGCCAGAGGGAAAAAATTTGGAAGGGGGAATACGTGGACATTTTCGCGTTATTGCCTCTTGAGAAGTTTAATTTGGATAGGGTCAAGCCAGAGGATCACAAGGAGGACGAGGAGAAGAGGAGATACAGGCTCATTCCTCGGACATTCACAAACTCGTTGCAGGCGTTTGCGATAATGGCAAGCATAATAGGCGAAAAGAATCCAGAGCATTGCTCTGCTCTTTTCTGCTATTTAGACGCCGTGGGAGAGGCGTACCGGGTCTACGGGGGTACGGCCTGGCTGAGATATGACGAACAGTTCCGTCAGAGGAGGGCTATTCGCCCATCACTACGGTGGGACCACAAGGACATCAGCCTTTGGATGAGGCTGATGACGTCGACGAGGTCATCAGCCTTTGGATGAGGCTGATGACGTCGACGAGGTCATCGGGGCAGTTTTTTCCGGGGGGGGGGGGGCGGTGGCGCTAGCAACCCAGGGCAATCGGGCACAAGGAAGAAAGGGGTGTGCTGGCAGTACAATGAGGGATCATGCAAGTTTGGGGGAACGTGCAAGTACAAGCACGAATGCTCGGGGTGCGGGGGTGGTCACCCCCTGTCCCGTTGTTTCAAACAGGGAAAAGGTCGGACAGGGGATGCTGCAGGAAAAGGGGAGAACACCGGTGAAAGTGGAAAAGATGCAGCCTTTCCTAGATAGGTATCCGGATAGGGAGGCAGCGCAATTGCTGTCCCTGTTGTTCTCAGAGGGTTTTCGTATCCCTTCGCATTTGGTCGATATTCCGCCGTTGACACGGAATTTGCGGTCTGCATTACAACATGCAGGGGTGGTGGATGAGAAATTGAAAAAGGAAGTGGCATTGGGACGCATGGGGGGTCCATTTGGGAAAATGCCTATACCAGATTTGGTGGTTTCCCCGTTGGGGGTCGTGCCCAAGAAGGAGCACAACAAATTTAGACTCATACATCACCTGTCATATCCAAAAGGGGGGTCGGTCAACGATGCCATAGACCCCGGGATGTGTGCAGTGTCATATACCTCATTCGATGCTGCGGTATTTTGGGTACGCAAATATGGGAAAGGGGCGTTGATGGCGAAAACTGATATTGAATCAGCTTTTCGTTTGCTACCGGTCCATCCAGAAAGTTTTAGATTGTTGGGTTGCCACTGGCGGGAGGAGTTCTATGTGGACCGGTGTTTGCCCATGGGGTGTTCGATCTCATGCACACTGTTTGAGAAATTTAGTTCATTCCTGGAATGGGTTGTTCGAGACGTCGCGGGAGTGAATTCTGTCATTCACTACTTGGATGACTTTCTCTGCGTGGGCCCGCCGTCTTCGGAAGTTTGCGCAGTACTGTTGGCTACGGTGGAACACGTTGCCGACAAGTTTGGAGTTCCACTGGCCCCAGAAAAGACGGAGGGCCCGACGACAGTGTTAAGTTTCTTGGGCATTGTTCTGGATTCAGAGAGGATGGAATGCCGTTTACCCGCGGACAAATTGGCGGCCTTACAGGAGGAGATTTGTGGGATCATGCGTAAAGTTCAACTTAGACCGTTACAATTGTTATTGGGTAAGTTGAACTTTGCATGTCGCATATTGGGAAGGGTGTTTTGTCCACGGCTGTCGGCAAGCACAGCAGGGATTTCTTCTCCTAAGCACTATGTGCGCCTGGTGAAGGCGCATAGGGATGACTTAGCGACGTGGCACACGTTCCTGGCCCAGTTTAACGGCGGGGCATTGTGGATGTCAGGGCCAGTTAGCAATTTCGACATGGAACTGTACACTGATGCAGCTGGAGCAGCAGGCTTTGGGGCGTTTTTCCGAGGTAAGTGGTGTGCGGGACCTTGGCCAGAGTCATGGAAGGCAGCAGGGTTCTTGAAGAACCTGGCGCTGTTGGAATTGTTCCCGGTAGTTTTAGCGGTGGAACTTTGGGGGGATTCCTTTCGGAATCCAAAAGTAAGGTTTCATGGAGACAATCTGGGTGTAGTGCAGGTGATCAACAGGGTATCTGCTTCATCACCTCCGGTGGTTCGGATGCTCAGGCACCTAGTTTTACGCTGCTTACAGTTGAACATTTTCATATATGCTGTCCACCTACCGGGGGTAGAGAATGTCATTGCTGATGCGTTGTCTCGCTTTCAGTGGGACAAGTTCCGGGAGTTGGCCCCGGGAGCGGAACAATTTGGGGCGTCCTGTCCCGAGTGGCTGTAGACGATAGCATTGGAAGAGTAGCTGGCTGGATCAGACGAGTGGTGAGCGAGTCTACGTGGTCAGCTTACAGCAGGGTCTGGGAGGAATGGCTGACATTGGTATGACAGGTGAACGGGGGACAGGAAGAACAGGAGTTTCGTTTGTTAGTTTTATATTTTGTTGCCAGGAATTTGGAAGAAGGGGTGTCAGTGTCCGGGTTGGATAGAAAATTAGCCGGGTTAGCTTTTTGGTTTAAGTTGCATGGTTTTCAGGATCTGACTAAAGATTTTTGGTTCAGGCAGGCTATGAAGGGTTACAGGCGTTCTAAGCCGGGCCGGGATACTCGGTGTCCGGTTTCATTTGCATTGTTGGGCAGGTTATTGGCCCAATTAGGGGTGACCTGCTCGTCAGACTACGAAATATCGCTATTCAGAGCGGCCTTTGCGCTGGCCTTCTTTGGGGCTTTCCGGATTTGTGAGTTGGTCAGTTCTTCCACGAAGGTAGATGGGGGACTGGGGGTAGCGGATGTGACGTGCGATGCGCACAGGTTGTCCATGCTGGTGCGCAGGTCAAAGACTGATCAGCGGGGCAAGGGCCGGGTGGTGCAGGTGTATTCACTGCCCGGTTCTCCCTTGTGCCCTATAAATATGGTGAAGGGTTTCCTGATGCTGCGTCCAAAAGGGGGGGCCCTCTTTTAGTGCACCATGATGGACGGTCGTTATCACGATATCAGTTTATTGCGGTATTTAGGAAGTGCCTAGGGGCGCTGGGTTTGGGGAACAAGCAGTTTTTGTCCCATTCATTCCGCATAGGGGCGGCTACTGAGGCCGTCAGATGGGGTCTGGATGAGGCGGCAGTTAAAAGGATCGGGAGATGGGAGTCGCGAAGGTTTAGGTCTTATGTTCACCCTCATCTGCTTATTTGATAAGTGAATAAGGTAGAGGTTATGGATTCTGATGTAATATGTTGCAGTTGTTACTTACATGTTCTGGGGTTTACAGTAAAGAAATTATTGGAGATTGGGGACTGTCTAAGGTACAAACGCAAAATAAATAATTTCATAAGGATACGAAAGCCCATCGATTGGTCAAATCTTATCATGGAGTCGTTACATCGATGACGTCCTCATGATATGGTCAGGATCGAGGGAGGACCTTATCGTATTTCTGGATGAATTACAAAACAATGAATACAATCTAAAATTCACTTTTAATTACGACCAAAAGAGGATTACCTTTTTGGACGTCGAACTATTTGTTGATGAGAAAGGAACATTGTGTTCTACCCTCTACAGAAAAGCCTCAGCGGGCAACAGTATGCTGCATGCCAGCAGTTCCCATCCTGAGAAACTAATCAAAAGTATCCCCTACAGCCAATTCCTAAGGATAAAGCGAAATTGTACGCACCTCGATGATTTTCAACGAGAGGCGAACCTCCTGCGCGAACGCCTCCTATTGCGAGGATACAGTAAAACATGTCTTAGGAAAGCCTATAATCAGGTAGTGGACATGAATAGACAACTTTTATTATACAAACCCAGACGGGCAAAGACCCAGGAAAGCACACGAGTAGTCACCAAATACAACCGACAGCATAAGAAGGTACGCAACATTTATAAAAAATTTTGGTATTTGTTGTCCACTGATGAAAAAATATCCAAATATATCAAACCATATCCAGAGATTACATACAAAAGGTCACGCTCACTACGTGACACTTTGGTAAGCAGTCATTATTCGAGTGATCAAAACAACAAGAAACAAACTCCAGGTACATATAAATGTGGCAAATGTAGATTTTGCCGCTTCATTTTGGAGGGCAAAAACATAGATCTGCCAGATGGCAGAACATGGACTCCAAAACATCGTACTAACTGCCAATCAGTAGGATCAGTATACCTGATGAAATGCCTATGTGGAGCATTCTATGTGGGAAAAACAAAACGCCCCCTATTCTGTCGCATGAGAGATCATGTATCACTAATATGTAAACGTAAAATGGAGACACCAATTAGCCGTCATGTAGGCTTATATCACAATTTTGATCTGAAGTTCATTGGCTTCTACAGTCTTGAGCACCTCCCCCAACAGGAACGGGGGGGTGATCTAGATAAGAAACTCTTACAGATCGAAACCAGATGGATCTATCTGTTGAGGGCTACCCGGCATCCGGGCCTTAACGAAGGAATCAGTTTTAAACCTTTTTTATAATGTGTGGTTCCTTATGTCTCCCCCTCGGCTATTCATTTCCCCACCAGCTGCGGGAGCCACTTCCTCCCCTCCCTCCCTCTCCACTGCCCCTCTTTGTCCTATATTTTTTTATTTTTTATTTTTTGCCCTTGCTCTTCCCCTCCCTCTTTTCACTTTTCTTCCCCCCCCCTCCCCTCATTAGCACCATTAGCTGAGTACCACTAGGCTCGGTGCGCGGGCCATACAGGACCGGGACCAGGTCTTAATTTGTGTGTGCTGAAGCGTGCTTGTTCATGTAAAATAATTTCCCCCCCCCCCCTTGTTGTGGGGGTGGAATTGCTTATTTAATGTCTTTATTGATTTACTAAGATACTCAATTTGAGTTGTAAAAATTATGTGTTTAATAATAATTTCACAATAAAAATAACAATGACTATATGCTGCGGTGAATGTGTGCTGACAGGGTGTCTTTCTTACTTTTTTATATATTTTTTGCTTTTTTCCTTTGATCTTTTCTTCCCCTTTTTGTTTTATTCCCTTCTTTTTGCTTTTCCCCTTATCAGCTTTAGATTGGTCCCGGTGGATTTTGCACTGACGCGGGCCCCCGGGGTTTGGTGTATGGGCAGTGCCTTACAAAACGATCGCCCCGGGGTATTGGGGGACTGTACGGACTGTTCCGGTCGCGTGGCGTGGTTGTTTGGGTCCACCCTAGGGTGGTCCCCCGCTCGCCACGCTTCCGGGCTGGGGATCGGCCGGAAGCTTTGACCCAGCCACCAAGTTCCAGCTTTCCATCTACAGGGATCCCATCATGCCCTATGACTGACGGAACAGCAAGGCTGCTGTCAGCAGGGCATGTCAGGTTAGTCCCAGCTGAACTATGTACCGGAAGGAGTTCCCCATAGGAACCTTCCGGTCACCTGGTCTGGGACGAGCGCCGGCCGGCCCCCGTACTGCGTCCGCGTGACGTCAGCACGGCGTGACGTCACACGCCGTGCGTTTTTGGCGCCACGGGGGGGGACTATTTAAACCCAGTCTGACGCTGAGTCAGACTGAGGTGGATGTGAGGCTCGGGACGCTCTGGGAACGATCTATACAGGTAAACTGACATGACCATATCTTCCAAAATGGTGGACATTTTGTCCACTACAATTCTGAACATATGGAATTATTGCAACTACTCTTTAATATTTATACCTATAGGCATTGGATGACATACCTAGCCCCTGTTGAGAGGCAGTACATGGGCCAATCAGCCATCAACTCTGATACGCTCTGATGTCATATATACTCCACATTAAGGTATGGGACCGCCACCCCTCTATCTTCTAGGGGTCCTTTTAATGTATTGGATATATTTCCTTTGCAATTTTACTAGGGTCTTCTTTCGTTATATTTCAGAAATCGTCCTGGCCTAGTGGATAAGCAATCAAAACAAAGATCGAATAGTTCCCGTTCTCTCTCTCCTTTTCCCCCCCATTTGTTTTTCTTTCTTTTGGGGGGGGGGGGGGGGGGGGAGTTTGACCCGAGCCTCTCACAAGTACGAATTTTTACAAGTTTCCGTAGAGGTAGGTTAGGTTTGACAACTGACATTGGGCATGGCCATATCACTCTCCCACCCTACGAATAATTATAGTTTATTTGAATATATCTATGGTTAAATAAGTACCTTTGTACTTTACAGGCCCTGTAAATACGCTATTGGTAAAGGAATAGGACTTCTTTCTCCCCCAACAGTTCCCCAGCCACAATTTCTGGTGGTGATCGGTGGGTACTGCCCTGCTCGGATCCCCATTTGGGGGACGCTTCGGTGTAACCATCGGCACTCTTCTCTGGAAGCCTGTCCATGCCTATGACCCCTATGATATTGGAGGTAGGGAATCATGCATGTGCAAATTGACTTCACCAGACATTCCTGCTACCACACATTCTATGCAGCATACATAATGTTTTAAAGATTGTTTATTGTTTTGTATATACTAACTAAATACCTTGTTTTGTATACATACCTTAGAATACGGAAATATTTCAAAAAATCTTCGTCCATCTACAAATATATCTTATCCTTGTCTCCTGATGAAGCCTATTTGGGCGAAACATGTCGAGCGATCGGACAAGTATTATGACCTGTGTATCTTGAATGTATGATAATATAGGTGTTCTACTAGGAATTGTATGTAATACCTTTGAACCCTATGATTGACATACCGATGTACATATAGTCAAACAATGTAACCCCCCTTTTGTTTTCTTTCTTTTTATGTCAATAAAACAAACAATTTTATCGTATCCTTATGAAATTATTAAATTATTTATTTTGCGTTTGTACCTTAGACAGTCCCCAATCTCCAATAATTTCTTTACTGTATACTAACCTGGGATGATAGTACAATATTTATGTAAAGTCTTAGGAGAACATTCCAGTCTAGCGAGCTTTGAAAAATGTTCTGGGGTTTGTTTTCTTTTCTTTTAGGAAGAACATGCGGGATGGTCTGGATTCTGGGCCACTCGTACGTGTGTTGGGGGGCCAGGAGGGGTGATGCCCGTCCTGATGGCAGACAGTTAGGCTTTCCCCGGCGGGAAGCTGAATTGAAATGGTTGGGGTCACCAGGCATGCTGTGGAGCAGGACAGTGTCACAAGTGCACAGATTTGCACGCCTGCACTGCCCCCCAGACGTGTTAGTGTTGCATGTGGGGGGAAATGATTTAGGCACTAGGACCATGTTGGATTTGATTAAAGGTATCAAATTCGATTTTTGGCAGCTCCGCTGTACCTTCCCACGCATGATGATTGTGTGGTCGGATATGGTGGCGCGCACTAGTTGGCGTGGGGCTCGTTCTGTGGAGAAAATTAATCGGGCGAGGAGGAAGGTTAATAAGGAGATCAGTGACTTTGTGGTGTGGAATGGGGGGTTTGCTATTCGTTACAGGGAGCTGGAAGTGGAGACATGGCGGTACCTGAAAAGGGACGGGGTGCACCTGAATGAATGGGGACAAACTTGTGGGCTCTGGGATTACAAGACGGGATCCAACGAGCATTGCAGGTGTGGCAGGGCGCAGTGTTAACTGAGGTACTATATCAGGGAATGGTAGCAGAGCAGAGCAGTGATTGGTTGAGAGGATCAGGTGGTGTGAAACTCAGGAAACTAGCAGAGAGGAGGGGTTTTCCAGTAGCTCAGTCAGCGTGGAGGAGACAAGCTTCCCACCCGCCCTCCCTTGAATCTAGAGGGTTTTTTTTTTGGTGTATTAATCTATGTGCTTTCTGTTTCAGGATGGTGATTGTCGTGGCAGCGGCATTATGTTGGTCTTTGCTGATCAAGGATTAACCCCAGGTTTGGAATAAGTTCGGGACCCATTGCTGATATGGTACCCGAGGGTCGTATGCCAGCTAAAGGGGTTTAGCTGGAAGTTGGTGATCGGGGCAGTATTCTTGTTGTCTCTGAGCTAGTGTGTCAGCTTGAGGCCCAATTTAGTTAAAGTACCGCAGTGCCAGATTTGATATGGTTTTAATATGGATGGGGTTTTCTTGCAAAGACCAACGGGTGGAAGTTAATGGAGGAGGTGGTTTAAGTCAGGTGCATACGGTTTATGCTAATTTATGCTAATTTATGGTTATTTATGTTTATTTTTGAATATTTTATAAATAAATAAAGTTAATTGGCTGCTACGGCCAAGTTTTTTCTCCAGATTGGTGTGGTCTCTATTTCTGGGGGATCGGGTTAGGGTACGTAGCAGTGGTAAGATTTAGTATGGTTATAGGGGGTTAACAGGACACCTCTGTTATACAATAGTCATGCAGTTACCACATGCTAACATAACTCTTCAGCATCGATTCGTCTACAAGTGAAATCCACAATATGGGGACTGAGATGGCAGCATGGAGAAAGACCTTACCTCCACTGAAATTTATGTGGGCCATCAGTCCCTGTATTTTGAATATTACTTCTCGATGATGCTTTAGCTCTTTAGGTAAGAATCTTTACACAATAAATTGGTTAAGTCATGCAGTCATGTGGAAAGTGATTTTATTATTACTTTTTTCAACTGCACATGATTGAATAAAACAATATCCAATCATGTTTACTGCAACAGTATTTCATTCTATCTCTATAGCTCTCCTTTTGCTGGCTACCCTAAATAGTTCCACTTCTGTATGACCTGATGCTAGATGCGATTATTTTGCCTGGTGATATGTGCCAATAAAATAGCAACATTGTAAGTGCATTTGTAACTATTAATCCAATATAAAGGTGTCTATCTGTATTGTCCAAAGAGAGCTTTGCTTCTTCTTTTACTGCATTAGACATGAAGCAGTCTATTTGTCACTATGAGACTATCGCAGCATTTACACAAACACATGCAGGGGCATGCCATCAGCATGTAGACCTTTTAACTGATGTGTTTTGTCCAATGGGACATCTTCAGGGAGCCTACATGCTGACATCACATTGCTGGAGACTTTTGCTTTTCTTAAGTAAGTTATGCAGCTGTATTCTTAATGTCTACTGCAGATTTTAATGGAATATATTTTAATAAAAATGTCTACACTATGAATACTTTTGGCTTGCTCTTTGCCAGAGCCTTTTTTATGACAGCTTGGTGAGGCATCGCTGTGTGAATGCAGAGTTCCTGGATACACATGCCATATTGAAGCTGTCATTTTTATTTATGAGACCATGCTTTTTTATGACATCATGCTATGTGGGCTCCGCATGTTGTAGCAGTGAGTCCAGTGAGTGTCCTATCTGATGGGTGTTGGTCCATACACCATTGGATTTATAGTCAACTGAGATTTTATGGTGATAGATTTAATATCTTATGTATTATATTGATGGACATTATACACAGGAAATGTGTTATATCAAATAACTTTATCTTTGACATACCTTTTGTATTTTACCACATCATATTTCTGTAAGTAACCAGAGTATTTGGTTTTGAGGTTTTTATGATTTAAACATCATTGCAAACAAACATCTACCAGGTTTTCCTGCAGGTGAACTAGCACAATATGGGCAGTTTGCTCACTCATTCACAGAGCAGGTTGATATCCAACTCAAACCGACCCAAACCCGAAGATCATCCCTAGCTTCCCACATCTTGGTGAATAGTGTGATAGAGAAGTGAGAACCATAAAACTGAAGCAACAGACCCCTCAGATCCTTTAGAAAGCAGAAAGGTCTAAAAATGAATTTCCAAGTGTGTACAGTATTTCATAACAGTGAGTACACCCCTCACATTTTTGTAAATCTTTTATTCTATCTTTTCATGTGACAACACTGAAGAAATTACACTTTGCTACAATGTAAAGTAGTGAGTGTACAGCTTGTATAACAGTGTAAATTTGCTGTCCCCACAAAATAACTCAACACACAGCAATTAATGTCTAAACTGCTGGCAAAAAAGTGGGTACATGCCTAAGTGAAAATGTCCAAACTGGACCCAATTGGCCATT
This sequence comes from Lithobates sylvaticus, assembly GCA_028564925.1. Lineage (NCBI taxonomy): Eukaryota > Metazoa > Chordata > Amphibia > Anura > Ranidae > Lithobates > Lithobates sylvaticus. The sequence continues at coordinate 365,235,535 of CM053030.1, forward strand.
TTTCCTCCCCGGTGTCATGTGACTCGTTAGTGCTACAAGGTCTCAGTTCTGAATGGGGAGCAGGTGTGTTAAATTTGGTGTGCTTTCACTCTCATACTGGTCACTGGAAGTTCAACATGGCACCTCATGGCAAAGAACTCTGAAACTGAGCTTCAACATGGTGGCCAAGGATATACAGCAGTTTACCAAGACAGGTTCCACTTAGAACAGGCCTCGCCATGGTCCACCAAAGAAGTTGAGTGCACGTGCTCAGTGTCATATCCAGAAGTTGTCTTTGGGAAATAGACGTATGAGTGCTGTCAGCATTGCTGCAGAGGTCAAAGGGGTGGGGGTCAGCCTGTCAGTGCTCAGACCATACGCCGCACATTGCATCACATTGGTCTGCATGGTTGTTGTTCCAGAAGGAAGCCTCTTCTAAAGATGATGCACAAGAAAGCCCAAAAACGGTTTGCTGAAGACAAGCAGACTAAGAACATGGATTACTGGAACCATGTCCTGTGGTCTGATGAGGCCAAGATAAACTTATTTGGTTCAGATGGTGTCAAGCGTGTGTGGCAGTAACTAGGTGAGGAGTACAACGACAAATGTGTCTTGCCTACAGTCAAGCATGATGGTGGGAGTGTCATGGTCTGAGGCTGCATAAGTGCTGCCGGCACTGGTGATTTACAGTTCATTGAGGGAACGATGAATGCCAAGATGTACTGTGACATACTAAAGCAGAGTATGATGCCTTTCCTTTGGAAAATGGGCTGCAGGGCAGTATTCCAACATGATAACGACCCCAAACACACCTCCAAGACGACCACTGCCTTGCTAAAGAAGGGGGTAAAGGTGATGGACTGGCCAAGCATGTCTCCAGAACTAAACCCTATTGAGCATCTGTGGGGCATCCTCAAACAGAAGGTGGAGGAGTGCAAGGTCTCTAACATCCACCAGCTCCGACATGTCATCATGGAGTCATTGAAGAGGGCTCCAGTGGCAACCTGTGAAGCTCTGGTGAACTCCATGCCCAAGAGGGTTAAGGCAGTGCTGGAAAATAATGGTGGCCACACAAAATATTGACACTTTGGACCCAATTTGGATTTTTTTTTACTTAGGGGTGTACTTAGGGTTGCCACCTCATCCCTTTAAAACTGAACACATATTAATTACCCAGTTTCTGTGGTAAGGTGGTAATTAAACTCACTTGGCGCCTTATCTGCATTAAATTAGCCTCAGAACCTGTGTAATTCATATGTGTTCGGGTTTAAAGGGATGAGGTGGCAACCCTAGGTGTACTCACTTTTGTGTCAGCGGTTTAGGCATTTATGTCTGTGTGTTGAGTTATTTTGAGGGGACAGCAAATTTACACTGTTTTACAAGCTGTACACTCACTACTTTACATTGTAGCAAAGTGTATGTTCTTCAGTTTTGTCACATGAAAAGATATAATAAAAGATTTAAAAAAAATGTGAGGGGTGTACTCACTTTTGTGAGATACTGTATTTAGCTGCTTGGTTTAAATTCGTTTTAACGCTAGATGGCTTGTAGTTACTTACCAAGGATGACCACAATGCTGTATTTTATAGCTTTCATTTTTGCCTTTGATATGAGACCACGATTATTGTAACTTGCACAGAACTTTCCATCTAGATAAAACAAAATCAGCAAATTGTTTAAAAAACAAGAACAAATAGTTGGTCACATTATTGATACAGAAAATAAAGACAACTCTAACTACCAAAATAACACTCAATGTGTATGCTGCTGCTCCAAGTGTGTCCGCCACACAGTTCCTTTCACCTCTAGTGTATTCAGGTGCAAGCACTGCTCATTCAGTCATATGGAACAAATTCGATGGGATCCAAAGGGCTGCACACTTGAAAACTGCTTCCACTTTATTGATAATCTTTAAACTGCCATATACAGCGAACAGCAAGGCAATGCAATCATTTTGCGCTGCTAGCGCTTATTCACAAATCACTGGAGATACTACTCTTTAAAAAGCTGTATCCTCAGCATATGCATTAGTAGCAGCTGTGATTCCGTGATTGAATAATTTGTGCATAAACTACATATATACAAATAAAAACGTGAACTTAACCTGAAAACAAGTTAAATTGGATCTAAAGGGAGTGTGGCCTACGCATGGCGCTGAACAGACGTGTTTGAGAAGAGCTCCGTCTAGCCATTGGCCTAAAACCTCTAGCAATGCCTTCTAAAACACCTGGATCACTATCTACAATTAATAAACGCTCCGGGAAACCATCGGCTTCACATCAGGCAGCTGTCGGATCCATAAAATGGTTCCTAGCCATGGGGAGATCTACCCCCAACACGCAGAGCCGACAGGCCAGAGCCGCAAGGTCAATTATCTCACCATCCTCAAACACAGCCTCCGCTCGGGAAAGCTCCCCGACCTCCTCCTCCTGCTCGGAATTGATGGACGATCCCGGACCCCCCACAGGCTCTGAAATTACCTCACTGTGAGTGAAATAAAAAAGGAGACGGTGGGTATGTTTCACAGCATGGAGAAATCCATTAAAAAATATATCTCTGCAGTGAGGGCCGACATGTCCCACCTACTAGTTAGGCTGGAAGAGACAGAACAGCGCCAAGACTCATATGCTCACAGGGCCTCACTATATATACTCGAGGACCTCGAGAACCGTAATCGTAGAAATTACCTATGCATCTGTGGCCTACCAGAAGCAACCAGAGACAATGACTTAGAACCCTCGGTCCTTGACATTCTTAACACCATTCTCTGCAATCGTGTAACGGCCGCCTTAAGATTCGATCGGATTCACCGTGCCTTGAGGCCACGCAACGTTACATCGGATCAGCCCAGGGACACCATCTGTCGTCTTCACTACTTCGAAGAAAAAAATGCGATTATGACTAAGCTTCGGAGCACTCCTACCATTGACTTTGATGGGGCGGGGTCAACATTTTCCCCGACATCTCTAAAGAAACCCTCGATCGTCGCTGGGCACTGAAACCTCTCTTAGAACACCCGAGGGGAGATGGAATCACATACAGATGGGGAATCCCCGCGAGCCTGATAGCTACCAAAAACGGTTGTTCCCACACGCTCTGATTTCCCGAAGAGCTTCCTACCTTCCTCCACGATTTGAACCTGCCAGCTACAGATCTCCCAGAATGGCAAAACTCCATACCTACTTTTTCAATGCCACAAGCCTCTCACTGGCGGAAGACCCCCTCCAAGCAGAAACATGCTTCTATTCCGGGGCTCCTCTCCGAAAAATGGGTGAATATCATATCTATCCATTCCTACTCTTTTCTAGTCACACAACACTCTGCCTGACAATGACGGTAGCTCAAATCCTGGTTACAATTCATCTCATGTTTGTTGGATGAATTACCCCCTTTCCCCCTAAGCTCGGTCTATTTCATCACATGGTGATCAGTTCAAGCACTATTTTGTCTTTCTGTGCTGTTTTTCAATATATGGACACTGATCACTGTTTGTACCGTTCTATCTAGATAAGTAACCTGTTATTATACACATTGCTAAACTTTAAATTTTGATAATTTAATATACTCTTTAGAGGCCTTATGCTGACAGTGCATACTGCCCTCTAAATCATGCCTCCACTAAGGCGTATGTCCCCCGCCCCTCTCCTCCTGGGGTTGGCGATTACGAGCAGCTCCTACGTTCTCTCTGTTTTGGTCCTCCTGATAGAGTCCAAACTAACTGCTCGTTCTCCCCTCCCCCACTGGGACCACAGCAGATTTCTGCGTGAACCTCTAATTGTTCCCAATAGTGCTAAAGAATATAATTGTTCTTTCTGTGTACATTATTCTTTTTCTCTCTCTTTTTCAAACTTTTCTCTCCTCCCCTCCCTCCTACCTCTTCCCCTGGTTGGCGCACTTGGCAAGGTAAACTGAAGATTTGCTCTCTTCTGACACTATGGCTACTCTAACGCTACTATCTTATAACGTAAGGGGCCTCAATGTGGCAGCAAAGTGGCATCAAGTAATGCCAGAATTAAAACAATAGCACTGCTCAATTGCTTTCCTTCAGGAAACATACTTGACCCACAGCTTGTCGGACATCAACAAAGCTAAAGGAGTAGCCATTGGGTTCAGTAACTGTGCATCTTTCGCCTAACCACAATGCTTGCGGATGATCATGGTCGATTCCTTTTCCTCAAAGGTTACTTAGGTAATACCCAGTGTACTTTAGCAAACATATACTGCCCCAATCACAACCAACCCCTTCTCACCCAACTCCTCGCAAAATTGTATTACTTTGCTGAAGGTATGATCATCTTGGCAGGAGATATAAACATACCCCTTGACCCTTCCATTGACACCTCACAAGGCCGCTGTAGTATTCCGTTTAAACGAATTGCGCAGGTCAAAAAAAAACTGCTAGATTTACAACTCATAGACGTCTGGTGCCTACTTCACCCCAAAGACAAGGACTTCTCTCATTATTCCAAAACACACCACTCCTATTCTAGAATAGATAATATATTTTTAGTCCATTACTATCTCCCCCTCCTACGCTCCGCGCGTATAGGATTAGCCTCTATTTCTGACCACACTCCTGTGTTGATCTGTTTGACCTTGCCCACTTTACCTCACCGTACCAACAACTGGACACTTAATCACTCCCTCCTCTCCAACTCAACAGAGATCTCTATTTTATCCACATCTCTGAACCCGTATTTCAGAGAGAACACATCCTCGGAAACTTCCCCATCTGTTCTCTGGGAAGCCCATAAAGCTTCTGTGAGAGGTTGTTTCATTGAACTTGGTGCGAGAAAAAAGAGAGCACGGTCAACAACTCAAACAGGTCTTGGAACAGATTTCAGAGCTCGATAAACAACATAAACTTTCACTACAGGCAGCACACCTTGAAGCCTTAAAAGAGCAGAACACTCCTAGATCTCGATACCAAAAGGAAATTACACTTTATCTCTCAAAAGGTCTATGAATGGGGAAACAAACCAAGTAAACAATTGGCCAGATCTCTCAGAGCAAAAAAAATCCTATCATTCATACCCAAAGTTAAGCTACCGTCCGGCGACTTAGTCCACTCTACCCCACAATTTCGGGAATTTTACTCCGAACTCTACAACATAGCAGGAGGCCAAACATCCCAGACACACTCGGAAAAACGCAAACGAATACTCTCCTACCTAAAAGCTGATAATCTTCCAAAGTTATCACGCACGGCACTCAAAGAAATTAATGCTGACTTCACCATAGAAGAATTTCAAAATGCACTAAAATCCTCCCCCTCAGGCAAGGCCCCTGGTATTGATGGTTTTACCATCCTATATTATAAAACCTTCAGGGACATCCTCATCCCCCGCCTCACAGCATATGCCAATTCCATCTCTAAAGACTCCGGTCTATGCCCAGAATCACTCTCTGCCCATATCACCGTCATCCCTAAGCCTGGTAAGGACCCCACCTTGTGCAGTAGCTATAGACCCATATCTTTACTGAATATTGACACTAAATTATACGCCAAAGTAATGGTGAATAGACTCCTCCCCTTACTCCCCCAATGGGTATATACCGACCAAACGGGTTTCATACCCAATAGAGAAGCCAGAGACAACTCCTTAAGAACCTTATCCCTAATACACTATGTTCGGGAGTGTTCCCAGCCCACCCTTCTTCTTTCTACAGATGCTAAAAAAGCGTTTGATAGGGTGGACTGGGAATACCTTAAAACAACCCTTCCTACTTTGGCCTTGGTCTCAAAATGTTTCACCGTATTTCCTCCCTCTACTCTAACCCTACCACACGTATATGCATAAATGGCTCCCTAAGTGATCCTTTCACACTACACAATGGTACCAGACAGGGCTGTCCCCTATCCCCCCTTCTCTTTGCCATCTGAGATTCTAAACATCAATGTTCCTCAGTCATCTGCTGATTTATTGAAACCCCTCTTCCCCTTTTGTTGGGAAACTAAACATATGAAATACCTAGGTATCTATCTCACCCCCAATTTACACTCCCTCTTTAAACATAATTATATTCCTCTCCTAAATACTATTAGAGCAGACCTCAGGAAATGGTCCTCTCTTTCCCATTCCTGGTTAGTAGGGATGGGCCCGGTGTTCGATTCGAACCCATGTTCGAATCGAGCACCAGGCGTTCGCTCGCTCGGCGAGCCCAGAACTATTGGGGCCGCTCGCATCAAATTCGTGTGATGCGAGCGGCCCGCAATGCATTGCACTAGTCGCAGTGCAATGCTGGCTGATGATTGGCCAAGCATGCACTGTGACCCCGCATGCTTGGCCAATCACAGCGCCGGCAGCGAGGAGAGCCATAATTGGCTACAGGCAGGATGCCTGTAGCCAATTATAGCTCAGGGGCTTTAGTACATGCCCCACGGTATAAGAGGCCGCCGCTGCGGCGGCAGCCTCGCATATTATGTTTCAGTCACAGTGTCAGCGTGTCAGTGTGTTGCTGACTGCTGACAAGATATGCTCTATTTCTGGGGATTTGTGTGTGCGTGCTGTTAGAACAGCATTGCAGTATCACATCTGGGGGGTGTCTATAGGTGGCCTGTGAAGGGGGGCAGGTTTCCTGTGCTTAGAACTTTCCCTGCAAAAAAGTGTCATTTTTGCAGGAAAAAAGCTATTTAAAAGCACTCGCGGCTAATGAATTGATGGCTCCTGTAACACAGAGAACTGTCATAATAAAAAACAAAAAAAAAAGTGTGGGGGTCCCCCCAAATTCAATAACCAGGCCCTTCAGGTCTGGGATGGATATTAAGGTGAACCCCAGCCAAAACAAAAAAAATAGCCAAAAAAAATGGCGTAGGGTCCCCCTCAAAATCCATACCAGACCCTTATCCGAGCACACAACCTGGCAGGCCGCAGGGAAAGAGGGGGGGGACGAGAGCGGCCCCCCCTCCTGCCTGAACCGTACCAGGCCACATGCCCTCAAAATTGGTTGATGAGGACAAGGGCCTCTTCCCCACAACCCTGGCCATTGGTTGTGGGGGTCTGCGGGCGGGGGGCTTATCGGAATCTGGAAGCCCCCTTTAACAAGGGGACCCCCAGATCCCGGCTCCCCCCCCTGTGTGAAATGGTAAGGGGGTACAAAAGTACCCCTACCATTTCACCAAAAAAAGTGTCAAAAATGGTAAAAATGACAGGAGACGGTCTTTGACAATTCCTTTATTAAAATCTTCTTTCTTCATCTTCTCCTTCCGTCATCTTCTCCTTCCATCTTCTTCCATCTTCCATCTTCTTCTTCCTCCGATCCGCTTCTTCTTGCGCTGGTCTTCTCGTCCTTCTCGTCCGGCATCTTCTTCCGTCGGCGTCGGTGTCTCTTCTTGGGCCGCTCCGCGCAATGGGAGGCTCCCGCTGTGTGAGGCTCCGCTCCGTCTGACAGGTCTTTTATAATGGAGGGCACCTGGTGACCCCGCCCCCTCTGACGCACGGGGACGTCATGGGGAATTCCTATGGCTTTCCCCATGATGTCAGAGGGGGGCGGGGTCACCAGGTGCCCTCCATTATAAAAGACCTGTCAGACAGAGCAGAGCCTCACACAGCGGGAGCCTCCCATTGCGCGGAGCGGCCCAAGAAGAGACACCGACACCGATACCGACAGTAGAAGATGCCGGACGAGAAGGACGAGAAGACCAGCGCAAGAAGAAGCGGATCGGAGGAAGAAGAAGATGGAAGAAGATGGAAGAAGATGGAAGAAGATGGAAGAAGATGACGGAAGGAGAAGATGAAGAAACCGAAGGATGAAGAAAAGAAGAAAGAAGATTTTAATAAAGGAATTGTCAAAGACCGTCTCCTGTCATTTTTACCATTTTTGACACTTTTTCGGTAAAATGGTAGGGGTACAAAAGTACCCCCTTACCATTTCACACCGGGGGGGGGGGGGGTGCTGGGGGTCCCCTTGTTAAAGGGGGCTTCCAGATTCCGATAAGCCCCCCGCCCGCAGACCCCCACAACCAATGGCCAGGGTTGTGGGGAAGAGGCCCTTGTCCTCATCAACATGGGGACAAGGTGCTTTGGGGGGGACCCCAAAGCATCCTCCCAATGTTGAGGGCATGTGGCCTGGTACGGTTCAGGCGGGAGGGGGGGGGCGCTCTCGTCCCCCCTCTTTTCCTGCGGCCTGCCAGGTTGCGTGCTCGGATAAGGGTCTGGTATGGATTTTGAGGGGGACCCCACGCCATTTTTTTTGGCTAGGGTTCCCCTTAAAATCCATCCCAGACCTCAAGGGTCTGGTATGGATTTTGAGGGGGACCCTACGCCATTTTTTTTTTTTTTTTTTGGGGGGGTTCCCCTTAATATCCATCCCAGACCTGAAGTGCCTGCTTATTGAATTTGGGGGGACCCCCATGCTTTTTTTTTTTTCATTTTTTTTTTTTTTTATCAATGACTTTTTTTTTTATGAATGACTTTCAGTTTCAATGAATGACTGTTCTCTGTATTACGGGAGCCGTCAATACACATTAGCCGCGAGTGATTTTAAATAGCTTTTTTACTTGCAAAAATGACACTTTTTGCAGAGACAGTTCTAAACACGGGAAACATGCGCCCCTTTACAGGCATACTATAGACACCCCCCAGGTACGAAATTTAAAGGAATATTACACTTTTATTGTTTCAATTTAAGCATTAATAAAATCACTGCTCCTGAAAAAACGGCAGTTTTTAAAAAAAAAATTTGCATTGATACATGTCCCCTGGGGCAGGACCCAGGTCCCCAAACACTTTTTATGACATTAACATGCATATTAGCCTTTAAAATTAGCACTTTTAATTTCGAACGTTCGCATCCATTAAAACTAATAGGGTTCTAAAGCTCGCACGGACTTTAGGTCCGTTCGCGGGTTCTGGTGCGAGCCGAACGGGGGGGTGTTCGGCTCATCCCTACTGGTTAGGCAAAGTTAGTATAATTAAGATGAATATCCTCCCCGTATTCTCTTTATTTTACAAATGATCCCTTTGAAAATCCCCATAGGCTTTTTTTCCATTCTTAATTTGGAAAGACAGACATCCTAGAATCTCCAGGTCAGTCCTTTTTCACCCCAAAACATCAGGTGGGCTAGCTCTCCCTAATTTTAAAGCTTATTACCATGCTATAGTATTATCACGTATTGCAGATTGGAAATATGCTCTCACTTCCAAACTCTGGGTGCAGCTGGAGTATTCCCTAAGTGGAACAGACCTATCCACAGTACCATGGATTCCCCGATCCTCTAGGAGTCTTTCCCATAGCTCCTCACCTCTTACCATATCTTGCTTAGACATATGGGATGGACTTCATAAGAAAAATAACTGGACTTATAACTCTCCTCTGATAGCCCTTCTTAGCCATAAATACTTCATGCCTGGCCTTCTGGACCCTGGTTTCCAATTTTGGTCCCCAAAGTCCCCCATGTTCTCCACGCAATACTATTAACCATTAACTGAACTTCTGAAATCCAAACCACCCACGTTTATGGACACATAGAGATATAACCAACTGCAACATTTTCTTCTATCCCTCCCCCAACCTATTCAGAATACTCAGCATCTCACCAGAATTGAACTTATCTTTACCCATGAGGACCCTCCAAAACACTGTATCTCACAGTTTTACAATGCCCTTATCACTCTTCAAAAACCTGAACTACTTGTTCAAATGGGAAGACGACCTTGGCTCCACCATTCCAGACAAAAACAAAGATAAAATACTCCAACTGGCACACATATGTTCAATTGCTTTGAGCATGGCAGAATTTAACTACAAGTTGCTCACCAGATGGCACCATACGCCAGCCAAACTTCATCGAATGTTCCCAACCAACTCGCCATTTTGCTGGAGAAACTGTGGAGAGATTGCCACCCATGCACACATACGGTGGACATGCCCCACCATATGCCCGTTCTGGTTTAAAATAGTGGCTTTGATCCACCAAATTACTGACGTTCTCCCACTAGATCCCTGGGTCATACTTTTCCACACTACCTCAAAGCCCATTGGAAGATACAAATGTTCTATTATCCCCCACTTGCTCAATACAGCCAAGGCCCTCATCCCTGCCCTCTGGAACCAACCTACAACACCATCCCTAAAAACCTGGTTACAAAAGATAACGGACGTTCATCTCATGGAAGAACTCACCCACAGAGCAAGGGATACCACAGAACGCCATTCCCTAACTTGGGCACCTTGGTCGTCATTCATTACCTCGTCATGCTACAAGGACATTATCTCCTCGACATCTTAAAGTACATAATTATCCCACGTGTTCGCCCCAATCCTGATTTACCCTCTTGAATGCCTTGAATTTGTAGTACTGTGCTAATTATGTAAGATTTTTGCTTTATTCGGATATTGTCATGTTCGCCGACAGCCAATGACAGCTGATCACGTGTGTAAACAAAAGCTTGGTAATTGTTTTTTGCTGATCACTGGCTTAAGCTCAAAGGACATCGGTCCCGAAGAGGAAGGAGGCACATCTGCCTCCTCTGTGCCTGCAAGTGCCACCTGCCAGTGCCCACTAGTGCCACCTATCAATGCCCACGAGTGCCACCTATCAATGCCCACAAGTGCCACCTATCAATGCCCACCAGTGGTGCCAATCAGCGCCTTATCAATGCCACCTAGCAGTGCTGCCTTTCCGTGTAACCTATCAGTGCCCATCACTACCACCCATCAGTGCCCATCACAGACATCAGTGCCACCTATCAGTGCCACTTATTAGTGCCACTTCTCAGTGCCCACCAATGCCACCTATCAATGCCCTTCAGTGTCACCTCTCAGTGTACACCAGTGCCGCCTATCAGTGCCCAGCAGTGCTTTCTATCACTGCAGCCCATCGGTGCCCATCAGTGCAGCCTCATCAGCGTACATCAATGAAGGAGAAAAATTACCTGTTTGCAAAATTTTATAACAAAATATAAAAAAATTATATATATATTTTTTTAAATTCGGTCTTAACAAACATCCCATTGGAGGGGTTGGTATGGATCCCAGAAGCAGAAATATCTGTAGAAGTGAGAAGACACAAAACAATAGGGGCTACGGTGCAATTGATTAAAAAAATCTTCAAAGAAACATCTATATCAATGAGTCCTAGTCCAATGGTCCCAATCCTAGGTACACCAGCATTTCAACCGGGAACTGAAGACCCGAGATTTAGAGCACTGAGAAGAAAGGGCTACAGTAGATTTATGCCCCGTACACACGGTCGGAAATTCTGACCACAAAATCAGTCTGATTTTTTCCGACGGATTTTGTCCGACACTGGTGTTGCATACACACAGTCGGACAAAGTTGTCGGAAAATCCGATCATCCTGAACGTGGTGACGTTCGTTGCGTATGACGGGACTACGTAGAGGCTAGTAGCCAATAGCTTTGGTCTTGTAATGTGATCTTAGCATGCGTGGGGGGGGGTGGGTGGTTGGTTTGGTTGGGGGTGGTGGGTGGGGGTGTGTGGGGTTTGGGGGGTGGTTGGGGGTTTTGGGGGGTTGGTTGGGGTGGGGTTGGGGGGGTGGGTTTGTGTGGTTGTGTGGGTTTTGGTTGGTGGGTTTGGGGTTGGGGTGGGTGTGGTTGTTGTTGTTGGGGTTGAGGTTTGGGTGTTTGAGTTGTGGTGTGTGGGTGTGGTGGGGTTTGGGGGGGGGTTTGGGTGGGGTTGGTGGTGTTGGGGGTTTGTGTGGGGGAGGTTTGGGGTTGGGGGGGGGTTATGTTGTTGGGGTTGTTGTGTGTGTTGTGGGGTTGGGTTGTTGGGGGGGTTGGTTGGTTGGGTGGGGGGGGTTTGGGGGGTGGGGGGTGTTGGGGGGTTGTGGGTTGGGGTTGTGGGGGGTGGTGGGGGTGGGGGGTGGGTGGTGGTTGGGTGTTGGGGTTTGGTGGGGGGTGGGTGGCACTTTGTCCATCGGAATTCGCTACACACGATCGGAAAAAGTCCGATAATTTGAGAGCAGGATCTCAAACTTTTTCCGTCGGAAATTAAGACGGAAAAATTCCGATGGAGCCCACACACGGTCGGAATTTCTGACAACATGGTCCGATAGGACATTTTCCGTCTGAAAATCCGACCGTGTGTACGGGGCATACGTCATTTCTCAAAAAATAACCAAATAATGTCTAAAAAAGATATTGAGAGAGAAATGTCAGGGGACTTAGATTTCTTCAGAATAATGCAGCTGGATGCCTTCATTAGAGCAAAAGTAAATAAAAGTATAGAAATAAGACAACCAACAGAATTTGAAAATATATGTCTGAATGGAGAGCCAATGAGACATTCATTATCATATTTTTACAATATGCTGACAGAAGAAGAGAGGCCCCAAGAGCTTAATTTTCTACAGGCGTGGGAAAGAGACCTAGAAATAACATTCTCCCAAGAACAAAAAAATAGGATATTGACTTTTAATCATAAAGCGTCAGTGGCAAGCAGATACCAAGAAGGAGGGTACAAAATGATCTCAAGATGGTATAGAACACCTAGTATATTACATAGGATATACCCCCAAATTTCAGATCTCTGCTGGAGATGTCAGGAAGCAGAAAGGACACTTATACATATTTTTTGGGGATGCTCAAAAATTAGAGAGTTTTGGGAAATGGTAAGGGAAACAACTAAACTAATCACAGGAATCACTTTAGGGGATAAACCGGCAATGTTTTTGCTGCTGGATCTTCCCATAGCGTTGGGAAAACTTAAAAACTCCTTAGTAAAACACCTTATAATAGCAGCTAGAGCATGAATAACCTGTACTCTGGAAGAAAGAGAGCCCAACGTCTAAAAACTCAATGGTTCGCTAGAATAGCAGAAATACAACAGATGGAAAATCTTACTATGACATTGAAGGATCAAGATGAGAAATACAGGGCAATATGGGCCCCGTATTTAACATATAGAGATAACTAAAACAAATAGGATATGACAAGGGGAGAAAGGAGGGGAGGGGGGGACCGACGGGGCAGGGGAACGGGAAGGAAGGAAGGAGAGAGAATTTTATTTTTGTATTTTTTTTCTCTTTTTTTGGGGGGGAATATGTTCTAGGGACGAGGGGGTAAAATTTGAAAGGAATACAATATAGGGGTCAAGAGGTATAACTAAATGTTTAATGTAGTATTGGAATATATATTGTATTGAGTATATAACATGTTAATACAATGAATTGTAACTTGAAACCTATGAAAAATAAAGAATTTATAAAAAAAAAAAATCGGTCTTTTTAAATCATTTTTAAGAAAAAATAAAAACCGCAGAGGTGATGAAATACCACCAAAAGAAATCTCCATTTGTGGGAAAAAATTATAACAATTTAATTTGGGTACAGTGTTGTATGACCATGCAATTGTCATTCAAAATGTGACAGCGCTGAAAGCTCAAAATTGGTCTGGACAGGAGGGGGGTTTAAGTGCCCAGTAAGCAAGTGGTTAAGGTAAAAGATGTTTAGGCATCGATTTTGGCCCCTCAGCCCACCTGAGCCCTCATTCGATCCAGAGCCATGTACATCTGCAGCTCTTCCATCCCCTTACTTCCATGTCCCACTGGCTTTAATTAAAAATGTGACAAATGAGTCAACAGATCCAGTAGCCCAGTATAAATAAAAAACAAAACATTAAGGCCCCATGCACACGAGACGCAGATGCAAACTCTGCTGAACGCGTGTTTTAAAAAGCAGAAACCTGCGTTTAAAAACGCGCGTTTGGCTGTGTTTTCATGCCGCGTTTAGACGCGTTTAGACGCGTTTGCGTCTATAAGCATTTGTAAAGATAACATCATACAGACCCTCCCCAAGCTCAGAAAGCATGTATTATTAACTATTTCTGCCATTCTGATCAGAGTGAGCAGTTGTACACTTGCATTTGCCTCTCTTTCTGTGTTTTTTTTTTTTTTTTTAAATGGATCCCATATTGATTATATGTCAGGAAATGCTCCTGATGTTCTCTTCATGAGGCAGCAATGTCATTGCAAATTTGTATGAGAGGTCCAGAATCAGAGCTTGTCGATATTGGACCCATCCTTTGATGGCACAGCGAATGTCCGTTGGATATTTCACAAACATGTATGCATTAGTGAGTATATATGCTCTATGAACTATCTAAACTAATTACGACATTTTAAACAATTTTTTCTAGTATTTTTTATGGTTTACCATCATATTTCTGAGTTTTCTGGTCAAAAAAATTGGGTTCCTTTAAAAAAGGCTTATAAACGCAAACGCGGCTAAACGCAGGTGCCTGCGTTTAGACGCGTTTAGACGCGTTTAGACGCGTTTTGCGTCTGAAACGTGGAAAAGCAAAGTGTCTGAACGCATTTTTTTGCTTCTGGAAAAACGAGGTTAAACGCAACTGCATAAAAAAAAACGGGAAAAAACTAGACTGTGTGCATGGACACATAGGATAACATTGCATGCGTTCAGGTGCAGTTGAAAAAAGTGTCCAACTGCTTCTGAACGCGCGTTTAACTGCGTCTCATGTGCATGGGGCCTAATACATGTTACCCTTTAAATATTTGTACTCTTTTAATATATGTAACATATGTGACATGTTTGATGTCACACCCCATTTTTAATGGCACCCGTTCAAAGCGGTAGTATTTAAGTCTAAGGCTGCTTTCACACTGGGGCGGTTTGCAGGCGTTATTGCGCTAAGAATAGCTCCTGCAAACCGACCCGAAACAGCTGTTGCTGTTCCTTCAGTGTGAAAGCCCGAGGGCTTTCATACTGAAGCGGTGCGCTTGCAGGACGCTCAAAAATGTCCTGCAAGCCGCATCTTTGGCTCGCTATAGGAGCGGTATATTTACCGATCCTATAGCGCCCGGTCCCATTGAAAACAATGGGGGAGCGCGCCGACCCCGCCCTTTTTCGGCCGCTCGCGGGGGGTTTTTACAATGCGCCGCTAAAACGCCGGTAAAGCGGCGCTAAATATAGCGCCACTTTACCGCCAGCGCCCCACCGCTCCAGTGTGAAAGCAGCCTAAGCGACTTTGAAAAAGTGCCTGCACGACTTTGGTGCTACTTAGATCCATTGAGTGTCAAGTTGAATCCAAAATGCATCAAACCTTGTGCTCCAAAGTAGCACTGGAAATCGTGCAACTTTGGAGATGTGGTACTGTGAATGGAGCCCTAAAGAGCAGTCTATCCTGTGTTCTGTACACCATGAATAAGCATTAGCCATGCAAAACATATTGACTGTTTTATGGGGCTTTAAAGATAATCAATAAAGTTGATGCAGTTTTCAAGTGTGCAGTCCTTTGATTCCTATTGCATTTGTTCCATTAAAATAGCACTGTTGGACCTGCTATTAATACTACCAAATAATTTAGTGGCCACCTGGGATGGGTAGTCCTTCACAGCATTACAAGGAAGATTAATAAAACAAATCATAAATAAAGTACATTAATTACATTTGAAAGGAATACTTAAAGAGAATGTACTAAAGTATTATATTCAGGAATAAAGCATGACTTTTTTTGATTTATAATATGGCTGTAAAATGTAAACTATAAATATTTCATATTTATTTTGTTTCAGAAAACAGTTGGAGACTCCTTTTCAAATGGTAACCAGGTTTATCATATGTTAACCAGGGGTTGTAAAAGTTATAATTACCTGCTCTGTGCAAGGGTTTTGCACAGAGCAGCCCTGATCCTCCTCTTCTGGGGGTGCCCCTCCGGTGCTCCTGGCTCTCTCCACGTGGCATCAGAGGGGGCGGGGTTACCCGTTTACATCACCAAGTGGCCCCCCCTCAGCTATATAAGAACTGTCACACAGAAGAAGCGTCAGTTGGCGGGAGGCGGAACTTTTTTTTTTGGGGTCCGTCGGGCGGCGTGATTTTACATTGCGGGACATTTTTTTTTTTTTAGTTTTTAATAAAGGACTAGTCCCAAGCTGTCTCTTTTTTACCATTTTTGACACTTTTTTGTGAAATGGTAGGGGTACAATGTACCCCATTACCAATTCACATGGGGGAGTTCGGGATCTGGGAGTCCCCTTGTTCAAGGGGGCTTCCAGATTACGATAAGCCCCCCGCCCGCATACCCACACAACCACCGGGCAAGGGTTGTGGGGATGAGGCCCTTGTCCCCATTAACATGGGGACAAGGTGCTTTGGGGTCAGACCCCAAAGCATCCTCCCCATGTTGAGGGCATGTGGCCTTGTACGGTTCAGAAGTGGGGGCACTCTCTCATCCCCCCTCTTTTCCCGCGGCCTGCCAGGTTGCATGCTCGGATAATGGTCTGGTATGGATTTGGTAAGGGGGGACCCCTACACCATTTTATTTTTAAATTTGGCGCAGGGTTCCCCTTCATTTCCATATCAGACCTGAAGGGTCTGGTATGGATTTTAAGGGGACCCCCACGTAATTTTTTTTTATATTTTGGTTTGGGGTTCCCCTTAATATTTATATCAGACCCAAAGGGCATGGGACTGGGGGGGAACCCATGCTCTTTTTTTCAATGAGTTTTATCTATATTGCCGAGACCTGACAAGTTATTACAGCCGTGATCAGTTTTAAATGCCAATTTTTCCTTTAGAAATGTCATTTTGCTGTGGTACTGTTCTAAACACGGGAAAAATGCACCACTTTGCAGGCATACTATAGACACCACCCAGGCATGATATTTAAATTAATATTTTATTTTTATTGTTTCAATTTAAGCATTATAGAAATCACTGCTCCTGAAAAAACGTCCATTAAAAAAAAAAATTTGCATTGATACATGTCCTCTGGGGCAGGACCCGGGTCCCCATAAACTATGACAACAACTTATAAGCCTGTAAAATAAGCACTTTTGATTTTTCATGTACGTGTCCCATAGACTTTAGTAGTCTTTGTGTGTTCTTCCGAATTTTTTGCCTGTTTGGTATGTTTTGGTGCGAACCCGGGGGTGTTCGGCTCATCCCTACTTATTGCAAAAAATGCATTAAGGTGAAAAACCTTGAGACTTTACAATCCCTTTAACTGCTTTGCTACAAAGAAACAAAGCCTGTTGTTATTTATAGAGTTCAATGCTTTATGGGGTATTTACATTTTTGCAGTAAAAATTTGAGAAAATCACACTATATTTTATCTGTTTCCATTCAAACAGAATACCTAAAAAAAAATCTGTTTCTAAGTATGTTGGCTTATTCTAAAGCCTCGTACACACGATCAGACTTTCCGACAACAAAACCGTGGATTTTTGTTCAAAGGGTGTTGGCTCCAACCTGTCTTGCATACACACGGTCACACAAATGTAGGCCAACAATTACGAACATAGTGACGTACTAGACGTACTACATGATTTTTCAGCTCTTTAGCACCACCCTTTGGGCTCCTTTTGCTAATTTCGTGTTAGTAGAAGTTTGGTCAGTGTTGATTTGTGCTTAACTTTTCGCGTTTTTCATTTATCACTTTTCATTTCGTGCTTTTCAGTTAGTTTCTGAACGGCCGTTCGTGAAACAGACATGTTGCGGAATCGGAGGATATAACGTGTTAATTATTATTGGCCTTGGAGTTATTGCTTTGACATTTTTTTTTTTGGTTGAATAATGATTTGATTTGGTAAATTTTCTATATTTTTGGATGCATAGAATGCACGTTTCTATTATTTTCTATTGAAAGATAGCATGTCTCCACAAAAAATTGTGGAGAATAATACTTGGCTATGTGTTTTACTTCAAATGACAGTTCGGGAGTAGGCAGTTACATTAAAAAAAATACAATGTAAAATTAACATGGGACACCAACATAGTTGGATCTATGTGTTTTACTTCAAATGACAGTTCGGGAGTAGGCAGTTGCATTAAAAAAAATACAATGTAAAATTAACATGGGACACCAACATAGTTGGATCTTTGTTCTTAAAAACTACAGGATAATGGTGTTGTAGTAACTTGCACAAATAAAAAAAAACACTTATGAATGAATGAATGATTTGTATAGCGCTGCAAATGCGAACTGAATCGCCTCATATTATTCTTGATATCACTTTAAAAAAAAAGCCTTTGAACAGGTTTCCGTTACATCATAGGGGGGCGGGGTCACCCGCACGTCACTGGGGAAGCCCGGGTTTCCACTTGCGTCAGCTAAGACCTTATCAGGCTGTTTGGATTCCCGCAGTGTCTCTGGTGGAGACAGGATGCGCTGCGCCGGACCATCGGGGGAGATCAGCCATCACTGGATCCTGGAGAAGAGATCAGCCATCGCTGGATAGCAAGAGTGTATTACCACCGCTGGAATCTTTTTTTTTATTCTTTTTATTTTTAATAAAGGACTTTTCCCAACGTTGTCTGTGTGTTTTTAACAATTTTTTTACACTTTCTTTGTGAAATGGTACCCCCTTACCATTTCAAACAGGGGGGTCCCGGGATCTGATTCTGATAAGCCCCCAACCTGCAGACCCCCACAACCACCGGCCAGGGTTGTGGGGATGAGGCCCTTGTCCCCATCAACATGAGGACATGGTGCTTTGAGGGGTCACAGACCCCCAAAGCATACTCCCAATGTTGAGGACATGTGGCCTGGTACGGTTCAGGAGGGGGGGTGCTCTCTCGTCCCCCCTCTTTTCCTGCGGCCTGCTAGGTTGCATGCTCGAATAAAGGGTCTGGTATGGATTCTTGGAGGGAACTCCACGTAATTTTTTTTGAACCACTTCCCACCCGGCCACTGCACATAAACGTGTGGGCTATCTCTCCTTCTGAGTGGACGTTCACGAACGTCCCTCAGAAGGAGCAGGATCGCACGCTCCCGCACGCAGGGCCGTGATCCCGATGCGCATGTGTCCCCCAGATACAGCGCATCTTAGATCGGCAGGAGGGCTCTGTGATTGGCCCTCCTTATCACATGACGGCCATGTCCAATCACGGCCGTCATGTGATGTAAAAAAAAACAGCCAGTTGCTAGGTGATCGGCTCTCCTCTCCTCACATGGAAGTGATTGCTGAGGAGAGCGGATCTCTGCGGCCGGCTGGTGATCAGTGAGTATGAGCTGCTTTTTACAGCTTTTTACTCACTGACCATTAGTGTAGTGTCACCACACATGTCACCACACATGTACACACAGTAAACACACAATGTCCCCCAAACACATGTCCCCCAAACACATGTCCCCAAAACACATGTCCCCATATAGTAATGATTCCCAAAACACATGTCCCCCACATATATAAATGTCCCAATGATCATTTGCACACATATGTCTGTGATCACCTGCATACATCTGTACATGATCATTTGCGTACATATGTCCGTGATCACGCAAACCAATTATTATACACTTAACAGGATTTTTTTTACCAAAAACATTTGGCTTAAATTTATGACAAAATTAAATTTTATTGGATTTCTTTTAAAATAGAATAAAGAAAATATTGTTTTATTTTCCAAATTCCCGCTATTTTTTCGCTTATATCGCAAAAAATAAAAAACAGAGTCGCGAATAAATACCACCAAAAGAAAGCTCTATTTGTGCAAACAAAATTATAAAAATTTCATTTGGGTACAGCACTGCATGACCGCAAAATTCTTATTGAAATTGAGAGAGCGCTGAAAGCTTAAAATTGGTCTGGGAAGGAAGGGGGCGAAAGTGCCCAGTATTGATGTGGTTAAATTTAGCGTGGAGTTCCCCTTAAAATCCATACCAGACCTGAAGGGTCTGGTATGGATATTTGGGGGGAACCCCACGTAATTTATTTTTTAAAATTTGACCAGGGGTTCCCCTTAATATCCATACCAGACCTGAATGGCCTGGTAATTGAATTCATTATAGCCGCAAGTGCTTTTAAATGACTTTTTTGACTGCAGAAATTACACTTTGTGCAGGGACAGTTCTAAGCACGGGAAACATGTGCCCCTTTACAGGCATACCATAGACACCCCCAGGTACAAAATTTAAAGGAATATTACACTTTTATTGTTTCACTTTAAGCATTATTAAAATCACTGCTCCTAAAAAAACTGCAGTTTTTTTTAAACTTTTTTTGCATTGATACATGTCCCCTGGGGCAGGACCCAGGTCCCCAAACACTTTTTATGACAATAACTTGCATATAAGCCTTTAAAATTAGCACTTTAGATTTCTCCCATAGACTTTTACAGGAAAAAGGAACACAACATATTAATATGAAACATTTAATATTTATCTGACTAAAATATTACTTTGTTTAACTATAATAAATGAATAAAATTAATATGTTCACAACTAATGTATATATTTTCGACACTACAGCAGTGGCTTTGGGAGGGATTTACACATATAGTACTTCTGGTGGCTGCAGCCACTGTAAAGCCCCATACACACGGTCAGATTTTTTCATGGATTCTGTCCGATCGGACAATGTTGTTGAAAAATCAGACCGTGTGTATGCACCATCGGACAGTGTATGTCGGATTGTCCGACGGACAAAGTCCTATCTCCTGCTGGATAGATTTGCCGACAACACGGTCCGATCACACCAAATCCGATCGTGTGTACGGTTGTCCGACGGACAAAGTGCTACGCATGCTCAGAAGAAATTCTGTGACGGAAGCGCTCGGTCAGGTAAAACTACCTTTCCTAATCGACACAGCACATTCGTCACGCTGCAATGTTAAAATGTCTTTAATGCAGCGCATTCTCTTTTTCTTTACAATGCAACAAGAATGACATGTTTTAGCTGCTCCTATTCACCCGCACTTCTCACAAACTTAGTTCTTTATTACTTTTCAGCATTTATACACTACATGTTTATTTTTACTCAGATCGTAAAAGAATCTTTGTTATATTTTTAGCATGATTTGTCTTTTTTTTTTTTTTTTTTTTTGGGAATACATATTTGAAGGAGATTTTTTTTTGTTGTTTTTTGGAGGGGGGTTGTGTGTCTCAACTTAGCCAAACCACATTATTAACATTTGTATTTGTTGCTTAAATTTACTAGGAGTTTGTTGGTTGTTGGTGCCCCTTGTTAATTCTACTTTAGGATTAGTGAAATGTACCTGCCTACTCAAAGAAAAACTGTCATTGTAGAAAAGTAAAACACAATAGTCAATGATTATTTCAAATCCAAAAAACATTTATTTAGGTCTCAGCAACAAACCAAAGAGGAACGCAGCCATGGTGAAACTTGGGGAATTTGCAAAGCCTTGGACACCCACGGCAACCATCATTTTTCAAGCTCTGAAAATTGGGGGCCTGAGGAGTACCTATCTAAATAATAAGGGAGTGCAATCTGGTCCTGAAGTCCAAAACATCCTGAACTGCAGCAGATGCCATCTAGGTCCCCAGGCTCTGGTCCTACGAGAGGCTCCATCTTCTCTCAGACCAGACTGAATCAAGGTCATCACTCTCTTGTCTTCCTTGTACTCTTCCTTCCACACCGTGGTGCTGGTGCTGGTGGGGTGGCAGAAGGAGGAGGCGGAGCAAGGTCACTCTCGAAAACATGTGTGAGGGGAGTCATCTCCCCAGCC
The DNA here is from genome assembly GCA_028564925.1 of Lithobates sylvaticus. Taxonomy (NCBI): domain Eukaryota; kingdom Metazoa; phylum Chordata; class Amphibia; order Anura; family Ranidae; genus Lithobates; species Lithobates sylvaticus. The sequence continues at coordinate 365,256,901 of CM053030.1, forward strand.
ATCCCCTCATTTAGGATTTTGAGGATGACATCCTCACACATGCTGCGTTGCCCCGCCTCCATACCCGTCATTTTAGTGCCAACCAAGGAGGCAAAGGCCTCCTCGTAGGTGGGTGTGGCATATAGGGAGGCTGAAGCGTCTCGGATCAGCTGGAGCACTGACTCTCCCACCTCCCCCATGCTTTTCGCCCTTCTGTAGGGAAGGCGGAGGGGAGGGACTTGGGAGACAGTCAGGCTCCTACGCCTACCCCCCTGTTGGCTGCCACTAACCCCTGCCTCCTCCTGACTGCCACCTTCCACAGCCACCTCCTGGCTGAGGTCTTCCTGTGTATGAAAAAGGGACATAGTTTCAGTTATTTGTTCATCAAACACACACAATTCTCATCTAGTGACTGTTGCAAAATGTTTACAAATAGAAAACCATACAATTCTCAGCCCTGCAGTTTAGATTCTTCCCAAAAATGTCTCCAACACCACTGTCTGTTGATATGTCAATCACGTTAGGAACTAAGCAATTGGGGATCCTGAATTAACTGAACATCATTCATTATTCCCAAAAATGGTTACAAAACTACTATACCTGGAACAAGTTGGGCTCCTGCACATCTTCCATACTGGAAGGCCCAGGTTGGTCCTCGGAAGCCTCATCAGGGGTGGCGTGCGTGGAAGGACGCGTGCAAGGAAGAGTCGAGAGTGACTTCCTGACAGTAGCCTGGTCTTTGAGAAAGTGGAGCCTCTCATAGTACCAGAGCGTGGGGACATAGACATCAGCTGCTGCAGCTCCAGATGCTAGGGACTTCCGGACCTTATTGCGCTCCCGGAAATAGGTACTACTCATGTTATTAATCTTGACTTGTAAGTTTGCCACGGTTGCCATGGGCAGGTTTGGCTTTACAAATGCCACAAGTTTCAGCATGGCTGCGTACCTCTTTGGTCTGTTGCTGTAGTCGCGGTGCTTTGCTAGCCATAATAGGGGAAATTCCCTGTATTTATCAATGAAGAGGGGGAGAAAACTCACGTCGTAGAAGGCCTCCATCACCTCTGCAAGACACAACACCACACAAAACAATATAAATAATGTCAGCCTAAACTCTCCTAATCTTCTCCATAAAGAAGCCTCAAGTTCTAATCAGTCTAGGCTAGTTATGTACCAACGTCAAATTGTACCTTCGTTTCTAGCGATCGTCTCGTGCGTGAGCTTTCTCTCCCCTCGTCTCCCAGATCGTGGCTACGACACAGGCGTGTGACGTTTTATATACAGTGCGCATGCGTCAAACTCCGCCCGCCCCTGACGATCTTTCTCGTCTATTCCCCACCCCTTCTCTTTACGGCGCAGTGGGGAGAGCACATGGCGGGGACACAGCAGGTGCGCCCCAAATATCCCACCAACGAGGAGGAGGACGAGGAAAGTCCGGGGCACAAACGTCCCGGAGCCTGAAATTCAAGGCCTCCAATATGTCATTTGGAGAAATGTTGGAGATGGTGGACATATTAAGGAGCGACTATGATGGGAAGTATGGGCCTTACCTCAACCCCAATGTCCGCAAGGCCAAGATCATGTCTAAAGTTGTGAGAAGGCTGTACAATCATTTTGGGGTACAACGATCCAAGAAGCAACTCAGGAAACGCTGGTCAGACCTGAAACTGAGGGAGGCCGATCAGTACAGAAAGATCAAGCGAGTTCTTCAAAAAAGTAAGTAGTTGTGTTTGCTTTCTTGCTTGCATACTGCTCCATGTGGTTTGATTTTTACAAAGTTGTACATTCCAAAATGGCCACTTTCAGGTTCGTCTGTGCATTCGATCGTACTCAGCCTCGATCTTTCTGCCACTGTCATGTTCGTGTGTGTGTCCATTCGATCGTACGCAACCTCGATCGTTCGGCCACTTATAATACGAGGTTTGGTGAAGTTTTTATTGAAAGGAAGTTTGTTCTCACTAGAGATGTCATCAAGAGCGTAAACCAAATTTAGTCAATGTAAAGGAGAGGTCACTCGGTAGCTGTTTACCCATCTTGACTCTAGAGCACTAGTGCTGGTACACCCAAACCCCCTTTTTTTAGGCTTTTCCACACATGTGCTCCAGTGGATACTAGAGGGGGGTCTCCATCACACAAACTTCTACCAAAAAGCTAGTAAGTTTAGCACCTTTACAAAGTGACTACATTCATGTAGTTGGCATGTGTAACTGGGCAAACAAAAATAGTGTCCGTCACTTCCAAGCAATGTTTGTCATTTCCTATTTCTGCCCTCAATAGATTGTGTTGCTAAATCTTCCTTTTGTACATTCTCATAGGGCAGCGAAAACTTGGGCCGTCTGAGGAAACCCCAAAACCAACACCTCCCAAAAAAGGGGAAAGAGCAGAAGCAGAGGAGGAGGAGGAGGAGGAAGGAGAGATCATCGAACTTGGAGAACTTGTCACCACAACAGGTGAGTGTGGGAGAACACAGCTACTGGTAAGCTAATCAATGTATGGCTGCCTCATTTCCAACACCCGATTTTTTGTTTGTTTGTGGTTTTTAGGTGACGTGGATGTTGTGGAAGAAAAATCGCACTTTACCACAGAGAGTGCCCACGTACTCATCGGGGAGATAATGGTCTGCAATAGAGATCTAGATTACTTAAAGCAAAACATCAATGATGTTCAACAAAAATTGAAGAACATCATTGATGTTTTAGGAAAAATATGAAAACGCACCAAGTAATTAACACACATTTGTGCCTGCTTCTGAACACATTTGCAACTTAAGAACTGTGTGAAATTTGGAACATGCACACATTGTGTCCACATGTGCTAGCTCCCATCATGGTGGATGAATGCCAACGTTTTTTTGGGGGTGCAACCACTTTACGAACTACGAAAGTGGTTGTGGTGAAGGGGTTGCACCCCCAAAAAACGTCCATTCATCCCCATGATGGAAAATGGCACTTTTGAAGCTTCTAGGCATGTGTTTTACCATCTAATGACCATTTTCATACCCAAATTGTGTGCATGTTCTAAATTTCCACTTTCCAGGGGTGACCCCCCATGTGATGAAGGCAAGATCAAACACACTTTGAACATATAGTCATGTCTGATCTTGTCTTCACTTTACAAAGTTGAACTTTCCTATTTCATAGGTTCTGTTTTGCTCCATGCCTGGTTTTACCAATTGCGGAATGTTTGTAAACAATGTTGTAAATAACCAAGATGTTGTCAGTTTGGGCAAGAAGATTGTAAACGCACTTGTGAATGTTTTCCAAGTAAACTTTTTTAATTTTCTAAATGTGTGGCTTCCTTATTTAAAAAACACAATGCATTATGTATGTCAAATGTAAAGGATATGGGGGGCAATGGGTGTTATTTACTAAAGGCAAGTCCACTTTGCACTGCAAGTTTCTTTTCCAGGGGACTTTTTCACTGCACTTGTAGAGCATAGTGGATTTGACTTATGTAAATGACACCCACAGTGCTTTGTACGAAAACACGGAGCACAGCATTTTTGAGAATACACACATGTCTGACCTGGTGATGAAAAGGAGTATTTTGGGTGTCAGTTATGCAGTACAAACCTTCTCTAGACCAAAGATTAGGTATCAAACACACAACATGAGAATAATCTTTTTGGGAAGAAGAGACTGTTACCTCCTTTTGCCCAGAAAGTGCCTTCCCACTGTCGACGGCAAAGGGAAAAAATTTCAAGGTAAAATAATCGAAAAAGAATACGGAAATGACAAGAAATCATAGGTTGGTTGAAAAATAAGATTTATTAAAAAATTCCTCTCACACATCGTCAGGCAGAGCAATGGCCCCCCTACCCACAAAGTAGTCCATATATTGCTCGCGGACCGCGCAGGCATTTAGAGGGGGCAAGCCTGGACGTGCCACTTGAAGGGCTGTGAGGTCAGCATTTGGAGGGCCCTCCACATCTGGGCCAACGGGCACCACATAGTTCCTGTTATGTCTTTTGAGGAAGTTGTGCAATATGCAACAGGCAAGAACTATGTGGTTCAGTTTGTATTCCGCCAAGTTAATTGCCGTCAAGAACAGGCGGAAGCTGCTGGCCAGGATGCCAAAAGTGTTCTCCACAACTCTTCGGGCTCTGGACAGCCTGTAGTTGAAGACCCTCTGGTCTGGGGTGAGGGTCCTCATCGGGAACGGCCTCATCAGATGGGGAGTCAACGCAAACGCTTCATCTGCGACAAAGACGAAGGGGAGTCCTTCTGCATTCTCCTCTGGAGGTGGCAAGCACAGACTGCCACTTTGGAGACGCCAGTAGAACTCCGTGTGCGCAATGGCACCACCATCCGAGATCCGGCCGTTCATCCCCACGTCCACATACATAAATTCATATGTCGCCGACACCACCGCCAACATCACTACACTATTAAACCCTTTATAATTATAATAGTAGGACCCCGAGTTGGGCGGTGGGACGATGCGGACGTGTTTCCCATCAATTGCCCCTCCGCAGTTAGGAAAGTCCCAACGGCTGGCAAAGTGGGAGGCCACAGTCTGCCATTCCTGTGGCGTGGAAGGGAACTGTGGAGTGAAACAAGAAAAACTAATTAGTCACTTTGCACATAAACATTGCAAGCAGATTAGACAATCAACATCTTGGAACAAGAGCATTGTATAAAATTGGAGGCTGTATTTGCACAGAAAAGTAGAGGCTCCCCTTCACAGATTACTCACCCCCCATCAATCCCCACACTTCTGATGGGCCATTGACAATAACTAGGGTTTTGGGGGGGGGGTGTTGGACAGGTAACCCTCTGCACTTCATTGATTGGCAAATGGCTCAATAATGTGTGCTAGTTTGGGCAGACCCTCTGTACTTAACACTATTGGCAGCCCCCAGGAAAGGTAAACTAACATTTCAACCCCCCCCCCCCCAAAAAAAAAGGAAAGCACATTGTGACATTCTGAAATTACCAAGCAAGCTAATAGGAGGGAAAGAACACAAAAAAATAGGAAATGGAAAGGGGCTCAAGAAATTAGATCTACCTGACTCTGAAAAGTTCAGATTTGGACAGATTTCAAATTTTCTACACAAACTTTGGAGGGACAAACCACTTCCCCCAAAGTTTACGGATTATGAAATTTGGTGCGGTCAGTCCATGGACCAGCGGGGGGGTGTGTCGACAATCTACTCATCACTCACCTTGCCGGCCGAGAAGTCCCCATATATGCACCGCTGGGAGTCAGACTTCCAGTTCAACTGGGATCTGGGGGCCTGGCAGAAAGCAAGCTTTGACTCTTTCAAAGGTATCCTAAACACTACGCTAATAGAAGCAAGCCTGAAAATCATCTCCAGATGGTACTACACCCCGTCGCGTCTAGCCTCAATTTTCCCGACAGCAAACCCCATGTGCTTTAGGGGGTGTACTCTCGTGGGCACCATGTCTCACGTTTGGTGGGAGTGCCCCAAAATACGATTGTTCTGGAGAAAAGTGTTTAACTTGATCAATAAGCTTGTGGGACGCCAGATCCCCAGATCTCCTATGGTGGCCCTCCTCAATGCTCACATCCCAAACCTATCCAAGGCCTCCAGTAGACTTATCAGGTTTATACTTTTAGGTGCCAAACTTACGGTTGCTAAAGCCTGGAAAAAACCCAGGGTCTCCTTCCCAGCAGTAATCAGGAAAGTATCTTGGATTATGTCACAAGAGAAGCTATCCAACATTATCTCAGACACAGTTAGTGCTTTTGAATCCACATGGGAACCCTGGGCCATTTATATTGGTGCACCTTGGCTCACTAACGCAATACTTCCCTGATTCGCCTGTATCCCGAAATTGATGCTCCCTCCCCTCCATTTTCTCTTTCCCCTCCCTTTTCCTCCCCCCTCTTTTTCTCTCTTCTTCCATTTCCCTCTCTTTACTCTCCTTCCTTATTGAAGTTTATTGGAACAATGTCAGGCCCTTTCTTTAGGATGCCTCCTTGTTTACTGGCAGACCAGTGGAGAAGGCCCCATTTGTTGATGATTGACAATGAGGCGGGGAGGCGGGGCGGCGGGGATCCCCCCTATCGGGCACAGATTGCTCCCATTCGGGGTGCCTGATGGTTGGGGGTCACTGTTCGCTACGCTGCCAAGCAGACCTTCTCCTCCCGAGTCCCATACGTTGGGCCTCCGGGTACCATCTCGTATCTCCTCATCTTTTGCCCCATTTCTTTGACGTTTTACATATGCTGCCGGTTTTTGCTATATCTCTGTATGTTATGGTTTTGTATCCTGGCATTGTTCATTGTATATACTTTGTCAAACATAATAAAATACTTTGAAATAAAAAATAGGAAATGGAAAGTATGGAGGCAGCCCCTTGCACTACATGCTTTGCAGAATTCATCCCTAAAGATGCCCACTATAAAGAGGTAGGTATATAGTGTGTATTGACCTTAGGAAAGCCAGCAGATAGAGGATTGGTACCATCTGACAGAGCAGTTGGGGGAGGGGGTTCCTAATGAGTTTCCCCAACCAAAAAAAAAAAAAAAAAAAAAAAAAAAAAAGGGGCTCTACATGAAGTAAACCACACAGCAAACATTTGTGCATATTTTAGGGGGTGTTTGGGGGCAAACAATACTATGCAGCAGACAAAAGACATTGCTTAAGTGACTAGGCCATAGGTGTCTATTGGGGCAGAAGAGCATGCTGGGGAGGTAAGTGAAGGGAAAAATGCATGAAGAAGAAAAGGGGCACAGCATATTAGAACATATTGCAATCATGGTAATTAGGGAAGGAGGTCAAAAATAGAAGACATTAGCAAACAGAGCATACATAGAAGGGAATAGTAAAGTATAAATGTTACCTTAATATAGTCCTCCTGCAGGACCTGGATGATGGCAGAACAGGTCTCTGGAATAATGATTCCCAGGGCCTGGGGAGAGATACCTGAAGAGAACTTCAAATCCTGAAGACTTCTCCCTGTCGCCAAGTACCTCAACGTGGCAACAAGCCTCTGCTCCGGAGTAATGGCTTGTCTCATGCAGGTATCCTGCCGGCTGATAAAGGGGGTCAGCAAAGCCAAAAGACGGTGAAAATCGGGGTCCGTCATCCGGAGAAAGTTCCTGAAATCATCAGGATTATTCACAAGGTCACAAAAGGTCGGCTGGTCAGAACGGACAAACAGAAAGCACCGATAAACAGCAAGGCCTGAAAGAACGAAATGAATACCAGAAACGAGCAGACAATAAGCAGTGCAAATCAAAGCGTCCTATATCAAGATATAGGCCGCAATGACCAACAAATGCGAACTGACTACACGCACTAATAAACAGATACGCACAACAAGCACAAACTGAAGAGCAGTAACGATCTGAGTCAGAAAAACTGAGAAGCGCGAATCTTAAGTCACCAAACTTCGACTAACTCGCGATAAACACGGGATCAGCAGAAGGAGCCCAACGGGTGCCTGACGTGGTGCTGAACTTCCCTTTTCTAGTCTCATGGAAGACGACTTACGTCACAACGTTCTTGCAGACCGGAAATTCCGACAACGTAGTCCGACCGTGTGTACGCAACACCAACATCGGACAAAGTACGACGGACAGGATCCGACCGACATGGTCCGCGGATAGTCCGACCGTGTGTATGGGGCTTTAGTGTGTTAAAATCTGACAAGCCAACTGCTGGCTGTCAAATGAAGGCAATCCAGTGGCTGTGCAGCCCCTGGATCGTTTCCACACTATTCTTTTCATTTTCAACTTTTCATCCCCCTCAGCGCATGTCCCCACCATGCTTTGTGGACTCCAATGCCCATTGGCAGACCTGGGACTGTCATAGAGGGTTCAGCCTGCTAAAGGGGAGGGAGGTCATAGAACCTCCCTTCACTGAGCTCCCCTTTCTGCTAATTCTGGTTCCTGGTCACACTTTGAAGAGAACCTGTCACCAAAAAATGCATTGCATATGGATTTTTTTTCTAAAAAAAGTGTAGAAAATGAACCCTCCCCCCAAAAAAAATATTTTTAAGCTCTTCCCCACATACCTGAACATATAAATGCACATATAAGGGCCACCTATGCATGAAAACGTCAATTGTGCTACACATGTTACATATCACCGTACACACTGTAAAGAGATCAGTAATTCTAGGCCGTGGTTAACTGATAAATTGATGACACATAGAGGCTTTTAAAGTGCTGCTGATGGAAAATATAGGGTATTGAAATCTGCAACAACAAGGGCCGCCCCTTTGTCAAACTTTTGTCAAAGTTGGTTTGACAAAAGGGCGGTCCTTGTTGCCCCAAAACGCATAGCCATGCCTCCATGCCACCCAGGTCCCCCTCTTGGAACTTGCGAGTCTTGGAACATTGCCACCTTGCCGCTTTGGCTCTAGCCCTGGTTTACTCCCGGACATCAGCTCTACCATCCCATGAAATCACAATTGCATAGCCTGGATCCACTGCTTTAAACTGAGACCAGTAATAATCCACTTGAAATAATATTACAACCTATCACCATATGAAATCAATACATATGGTGCAGTCCACGTGACCAATGACCATATGCAAAAAGAGGAAGGGATACCCAATTAAGAAGGTTACATCTGCAGAACACAGCACGGTTGAAATAAAATATTTTATTGTAGAAAAAGAACCATTTGAATAATATACAAGGATCTGGTGAAAAAGCCTGCCAAAACACTATTACAAAGACAACGTCATTGGGGGAACAAAATCGCAGCTGTGCTCACGACCATGCAACCAGGTAAACACACATCCTAAGTTCTAACGGACTAGTTTTGAGTAGAAAAATAACTTGAATAGTATTGAATAAACTGGAAGCTCCACATAAACATTCTCAGGCTCTTCAAGTAGCTAAGGAACTGACAGACACAAGGACACAGTAGAGAAACTGTTTAAGAGAGCACGAAAGGGACTGGTCCTGTCACACAAACTGTTCTATGAACAGGGCAATAAGCCAGGCAAACTTCTAGCCAGACTTACACAGAAACAGACTCAGACCCACACAATACACCATGTGACCGACTCGTCAGGAACAATTCACTCCAAAAGCATTGGGACATTGCAAAACAGTTCTGCCGCTTCTATAGTGAATTCTATAATCTTAAAGGGGCAAACCATAACCAGGACCCTACCAATGCTGAAACACGAGCATGGATGATAAGGGAATTTCTTAGCAAATATAGCCCGAAAGCTCTTTCAGAGACTGACAAAACCGAGCTAGAAGCCCCCTTAACCTCTGAAGAGTGGACAGAGGCGCTGAAAGCCACAAAACCTGGCAAATGCCCGGGACCAGATGGCTTCTCGGCACAATATTATAAAAGTTTTGCAGACCTCTTAGCCCCACGCTTCCTTAGGGCCTTTAATACATTAGCCACCTCTACATGCCCCTCAGAGACCTTACGAGAAGCTTACATTTCTGTTATCCACAAAGACAATAAGGACCCGACTAATGTAGCCAACTATAGGCCGATTTCCCTCTTAAATGTGGATATCAAACTCTTCGCGAAAATTCTAGCCAACCGACTTGTCTACCACATACCAGCCTGGATAGGCTTAGACCAGGTGGGTTTTGTCCCTGACAGGGAGGCCAGGGATAACACCATCAAAGCCCTGAATTCGACCCACTGGCTCACCACCTCCCAACAAGAGGGTTTTTCCTGGCAATGGATGCGGAGAAGGCGTTCGATAGAGTGGACTATATGGAAGAGACGCTAATTGCGCTAGGTTTAGGGAGCGGGATGCGCGCATTTATAGGTTCACTTTATGTGAACCCGAGAGCTAGAGTCCAAGTTAATGGCCACCTACCGAACGCCTTCCCCATCCATAATGGCACTAGACAAGGGTGTCCTCTTTCGCCCTTACTGTACATTTTGACTCTAGAACCTCTGCTTCACTGCATCAGGGAAAACCCAAACATAAAGGGTATTACAGTCCACCAAAAAGAATACAAGACTGCCGCGTTTGCAGATGACATTCTCCTCTTCCTTTCCTCACCTCTGACGTCCCTGCCTAACCTTATGCCAACCTTAGACCTCTTCCAACGTATCTCAAATCTGAAAATCAATCAATCAATCTAAAGCCCCATACACACGGTCGGATTTTCGCATGGATTCTGTCCTATCGGACAATGTTGTCGAAAAATCCGACCGTGTGTAGGCACCATCGGACAGTGTACGTCGGATTGTCCGACGGACAAAATCCTATCTCCTGCTGGATAGATTTTTTGACAACAAAGTCCGATCACACCAAATCCGATCGTGTGTAGCGAATTCCGACGGACAAAGTGCTACGCATGCTCAGATCACATTACAAGACCAAAGCTATTGGCTACTAGCCTCTACGTAGTCCCGTCGTAGGCAACAAACGTCACCACGTTCAGAATGATCGGATTTTCCGACAACTTTGTCCGACCGTGTGTACGCAAAACCAACATCGGACAAAGTATGACAGACATGATCCGACGGACCTGGTCCTCGGATAATCCGCGCGTGTGTATGGGGCTTTAATCTTATGCACTAAACATTACGTTACCAAACAACCTAGTAAGTCAATGCCAATCAAACTTCCAGTTTCAAATGGGAAAAAGAGGCCATCACATACTTAGGCATCCAACTACCAGCTAATATGAAATCACTATGAACTTTCTATCAGAGCCAGTGGCGTAACTAGAACGCTCAGGGCCCCGATGCAAGAAACCATGGACGCCCCCCCCCCCCCACCTCCGGACAAAGCTCTTTTCTCCGAGCCCGATGGCAGAACACCAGGGCCGGTCACAAGTGGGTGGCTGCATATAAAGGAACCTAAATATGGGGGTGGCAGCAGGGGCCATGGATAGAATCATGCTATGCATGAATCTATCCATTTGTCATACAGGGAGTGGCTGGAGAGAGGGAGTGGCACCTGTGCGCCCTTTTGGACGCACCGCCACTGATAAACACATGCACATTCACATACATGCACTCTCACATACATGCACACACACATACATATATGCACGCACACACACACACACACACAGACATACATGCATCATGCACACACACAGACAGACATACATGCATCATGCACACACACAGACATACATGCGTGCGCACACACACACACATGCATCATGCATTGCACACACATGCATGCACAGACACACACATACATCATGCACACACACAGACAGACATACATGCATCATGCACACACACACATACATGCATCATGCATTGCACACACATGCATGCACAGACACACACATACATCATGCACACACACACAGACATACATGTGCACAAACACACACATGCATCATGCACACACACATACATGCATCATGCACACACACAGACATACATGCGTGCGCACACACACACACATGCATGCATCATGCATTTCACACACATGCATGCACAGACACACACATACATCATGCGCACACACACAGACATACATGCGCTTGCACACACACACACATGCATCATGAACACACACATGCATCATGAACACACACATGCATCATGCGCACACACATGCATCATGAACACACACATGCATCATGCGCACACACATGCATCATGATCACACACACATGCATCATGCGCACACACATGCATCATGAACACACACATGCATCATGCGCACACACACACACACACACATGCATCATGCATTGCACACACAGACACACACATACATCATGCACACACACATGTATGATGCACACACATACAGATACAGTAGATAATCTTATATAAAAAAAAAAAAAAACGACAGTCCTCTTACCTTGTCGCTTCCTGCCTGGTACTGCACTGCAGGGGGAGACAAAGAGCACAGCACACACTGTGCTTTGACTTTCACTTTAGCCTAATGTGAGGAGCTCCCTGCACATCGCCGATTACAGTTTAGAATCGGCGATCGGGGGAGCTCCTCTCAGCTGCCCCTCCTAGCGAAGTGTACAGGGGGCCCACAGGGCCCCCTGCAGCAAGGGCCCGGTCGCCATGGCGATCGCAGCGACCCCTATAGTTCCGCCACTGATCAGAGCTAAACTTATACAACAAGATGTACTGAAGTGGAACATGCCTACCCTTTCATGGTTCGGTAGGGCTGCGGTCCTAAAGATGACGGTACTGCCTCGCTTACTGTACAAAATGCAGACCATCCCAATACACTTACCCACCACCTTTTTCACAACCTATAAGAGGATGTGTAGGGCCTTTCTGTGGGGTACAAAACCTGCTCGTATAAGTTGGGCAAAGCTGGTGCTACCCAAAGCAAAAGGTGGAATTGGCCTGCCAGACATACAACGCTATTCCAGGGTAGTAGACTGGAATGTTCATGACCGGTGCAAAAGTTGGGTGAATCTCGAAAAACAAATGGCGGATGTGGAATTGAGCTTGATGCCTTGGGTCTCCAGGCCATTGACACCACCTATATTGCACACACATCCTCTTATAGGAGCAACACTACAAGCCTGTGAAAAGGCATGCAAGACCCACGCAATGTCAGCAAAAGAATGCCCGATCACCCCTATTAGAGGCAACCCCGATTTCCCCCCCAGGCCTACCGAAATTCTATCTTTCAAAGGAATGGCCTTACACACGCATACAGGCCAAACATTTTTTCCGTAGAGGGAAGTTCCTAAGAATACAAGACCTTGCAGCATTGTCCAATACTAAATCTTTTCCCTTTTGGTCTTACATGCAACTCAAACACTTCTTAAGCCCCATACACACGGTCGGATTTTCCGATGGATTCTGTCCTATCGGACAATGTTGTCGGAAATTCCGACCGTGTGTAGGCACCATCGGACAGTTTCCATCGGATTGTCTGACGGACAAAGTCCTATCTCCTGCTGGATAGATTTTTTGACAACAAAGTCCGATCACACCAAATCCGATCGTGTGTAGCGAATTCCGACGGACAAAGTGCTACGCATGCTCAGATCACATTACAAGACCAAAGCTATTGGCTACTAGCCTCTACGTAGTCCCGTCGTAGGCAACAAACATCACTACGTTCAGAATGATCGGATTTTCCGACAACTTTGTCCGACCGTGTGTACGCAAAAACCAACATCGGATAAAGTACGACGGACATGATCCGACGGACCTGGTCCTCGGATAATCCGAGCGTGTGTATGGGGCTTTAGACGTGCCAGCAAAAACCCCAAAATTCACGAGTCCCCCCACGGTATTCAAATCCTTATGCTCAAGCTCATCACCCCAGAGTCACGTGATCTCAGCCTTATATACCTCCATGTTCATGGAACCTTACTCGTCCCTACGCTCAGACCACGCATACTGGGAATCAGCCTTAAACAGGGTAATAACAGATGCCCACTGGGACCGTATCCATCTATACATACATAAGGGCTCTCTTAATGTCCACACACAGGGGAATGGGTACAAACTCAAAACTAGATGGTACAAAACCCCACAGGTGCTTCATAAGATTTTCCCGAAGGTGCCAGACCTCTGCTGGAGGTGTGGAACAGAGGTGGGCTCCCTAATACATGTCTGGTGGTCTTGCCCTCGGATCCAGCCATACTGGCACAAAATACATGAAGTGACTACAGCAATTTCCTCTCTCCCATTAGAGTTCACACCAGGACAATACATGCTACACTTGTCCAAAATCCCCCAGAAAAAATACCTTAAATCAATAGCCATACACCTAATAAATGCCGCTAGGCTCTGTATACCGGTACATTGGAGGTCCACACAACCACCTTTGTTGAAAGAGTGAGTCCTCCGGGTAGACCGCATAGCAACAATGGAGGAACTAATTCTCGCTTCACAAGATAAAATCACTAGCTTCTCAGCTACCTGGGAGGCATGGCTTACATACAAGACGTCCCAATCCTACCGAGACTTATTACAACAAACCATATAATCAAGTATTCCTAAACAAATTCATTGTGGTTGGACCTTCCGGGACTCCGAGGGTCCAATGTATGCAGAAGATGGACAGTAGACGGAGAGGATAGCAGATGGGACCCAACCCTCCCCTCCTCGCAACCCCCTCCTCATTCTGTATCCCCCCCACCCACTCCTCCCCCCCACTATTTCTTTTAGTCTTTCTTTCTCTTACTAGCTACAATCTGAACCCAATAACAGATGGACAGGGTGCCCGGTTAGGGTGCTACTACCTGACACCGGGCCCCATGTCCCTGACTCCAGAAGAGGACAAGTGGGTAAACCTGATCCCATATATTTTTATGCCCTATCAGATGGTTCCGGAAAACTGTTAAATAGTACTCAACTATCTTGAAAGGAGTTATTAGGTTCTGAAGAACACATACACCCTAGAGTATTAACCAAATTCTCTCATTAAGGGGGAAATAAAATATATTTGGATCTGGAGTGTTTACTAGATAATTATGATGCTCAGAACATGTGAATTTTTGCTTGAAATGTTTTGTAGTGGAACCGGTCGACCATTTTGTTACATTGGTATTCTGTTTCAATATGCTGTACTTTTTTCTTGAAATACTCAAATAAAATCTTTATGGAAAACTGAATAGTATTGAATGACTTGACAGTCCAAAAATTCCATAAAGAACAAAAAAAGAAAATTGTGTTAATTTCTACTGGTGTGAATGCATGTACAAATTTGCGGGTTAAAATCCTGTAAAGCAGAGCCAGGAGCGATCTATGGAGGCACAGTTGGGACAGCGGAGGTGGTGAGACGGTTCTGTAATGTGATTTGGTGCTACAGGACACAGGAAGAAGCTGCTAGTGCTGCATAGATGGTGCAGCTTCCCTTTCTCCCCCCTGCACTCAATCTCCAGTCCTCCCTTTCATCCTTCATCATTGATGAACTCCTTTCAAGTTAACTAGCTGTATAAGGGTGAACTTCCCCAGACTGACCTTAGACATTACACGCCTGCCATAGTCAGTCATTGCCTAATGTTTTCAGTCAACACGCCCAAGTCAGCTTAGTCCCAGGATTTCAGGAAAGTACTGAACTTAATTGAATATTTGTTACTGGGCAGCTTAAAGAACTTTCAAGCCGCAAATTTGTACATGCATTCACAAACAGTGGAAATTAACACAATTAATTTTTTGTTCTTTATGGAATTTTTGCACTGTCAAGTCATTCAATACTATTCAAGTTATTTTTCTACTTAAAACTAGTTCATTAGAAATTATGCCGCATACACACGACCGGACTTTCCGGCAGACTAGGTCCGAAAGGATTAGTCTATCGGACAATCCAATCGTGTGTGGGCTAATCCGATAATTTCTCGGGAAAAAAATCAGATGGACCTAGAAATAGAACATGTTTCAAATCTATCCGACGGACTCAATTCCGACGGACTAAAATCGGCAAAACCGTTCGTCTGTGTGCTGGTCCGACGGACCAAATACGACGCAAGGGAAGCTATTGGCTACTGGCTATTGAATGTCCTTGTTTAGTCCCATTTATGTCATCAAGTTCAAAACGAACGGACTTATGAACGGACTTAGTCCGTTTGTGTGTGAGCAAGTCCGTTCGTTTGAAAAGTCCATCGGAACTCCGCCGAAAGTCCGTCGGGAAGACCGTCGGACCTAGTCTGCCGGAAAGTCTGATCGTGTGTAAGCGGCATTAGGATGTGCGTTTGCCTGGTTGCATGGATGTGAGCGCAGCTGCGATTTTGTTCCCACAATGACAACGTTGTCTTTTTAATAGTGTTTTGGCAGGCTTTTTCACCAGATCCTTGTTTATTATTCAAATGGTGCTTTTTATACAATAAAATATTTTATTTCAACCATGATGTTCCTCAGTGACCTTCTTGGTTTGGTATCCCTTCCTCTTTTTGCATCTCTACCATCCCAGCCTGCTGACAGGGCTACCATCGCTGCACTGCACCCAGGTAGTCGATTGCTACAGACTTCTGCCGCCACTGCCACATGGCTGATCAGTCGCCATTCTCAGAGTCTCAATCAGCAGAGTCACCACAGCCTGCCGACCGAACCTCCATCCCCTCGGTACATCCCCTCAGCTAATCTCCACTGTCTCCTGCTGTCTCCATCTTGTGGATACCGCTATCCACAGCACCTTCCCAGCCAAACGGATGTCCTCTCCCAGTATAGCCTGATAATAGAGACCCAGCCGTGACCCTGCTGAGTTCTGCATAGTTTCCACCAGAATACATGTTTTTACAATTTCACCAAATGTGAGTGACACCTTTTATTTATCTCTGGCTTCAATTTTTTTAGACTAATTGCACTTAGATGGCGGCATCTCCCACTCCTCCTTGTATACACAGATCCTAAGGTTTCCAATCATTTCTTGGTACAGCTGCAGCCTGAATCTAATGCCCCGTACACATGGTCGGACATTTTCCGACCACAAAATCTGTCGGTTTTATTCCGACGGATTTTGTCTGAAGCTTGTGTTGCACACACGCGGTCGGACAAAGTTGTCAGAAAATCTGATCGTTCCAAACGAGGTGACATATAACACGTACGACGGGACTATGTAGAGTAAATTCTGACGGAAATAGCCAGCTAGAGCCCACACACAATCGGATTTTCCGACAACATAATCCAATCAGACTTTTTCCATAAGAATATCCGACCGTGTGTACGGGGCATTAGTGTTTTTATGATACTGTCTCCCAACACATTGTTGTGGCTTTTTAATTTTTTCCCCCAACAAACAAGTCCCCCCCACTCTACTTTGCGTCATAATTTACTTGTTTTTTTTTATTTTATAGGGTGCCTTGCCTGCTTTAAGAAAATATATAATGGTTTGAGTGTTTTATATAATCTTTAGTTTGAAAATGATTTTTCCACAAATTTACATTTCACCTGCAACCAAATGTATTGATGGGAAACTGTTCTGTTTATTACAACTTGTTCAATGAATACATTTTCAAAACTGTGTATCAAATAAAAATATTTTATATAAACCAGAATGATTTTTGTACTCAAAGCTAAATGATAAAAGAACAAATAGAACAAATACCTTTGTGACAGTCACACAAACATATTCTAACCCAGAAGTCACAATTCAATAGTGAGCAGCTATAATAAAAAAGAATAGCCAATTTTTTATTAGTTGGTTGTTAAGCAGAACCTTTTTAATCATGTATTTTTACAAACCACAGCCAAATAGGTATTAATACATTTAAAGGAGAACTATTTTCATTAAAAAGTATAGCAAGCAAAATTGCAATGCCCGTACCACATGCAGCCAGTGCATTTTTTTCTGCATCAAAAACACATGGAAAATAGGTTATATGGTTTCCAATGGCATAGTTCACACCAGTGCAGTCAGTTCTAGGGCATTCCAGTTCCAGAAAAAAAGTAGAACATGCTGCATTTTTCCTGCACTGGACTGAACTGGAACTTGGTAAAACTCATCAAAAATGCACCAAAATGCACTGGTAAGCATCACAAATGCATAAATAAATGCACCGAACCCCAGTACAGTGAGAAAAAAAACAGGAAAAAATAAGAAAAAAAGCATCTGCAATGCATTTAGAAACATATAAAAATTGCACCAGAATGCATCAAAAATATGTTACAAACATGCATGCAAAAACGCATTTGGAACTGATCAGGAGTGCGTTTTTGTAGTGTGAACCAGCCCTTAGGGTCAGTTCACATCACATGCAGTGCAGTGTTTTTTTTTTTTTTTTCATCAAAAAAGCAATGAAAGTAGGTTATATGAAAGACAGGCAGGTGACAACATCAGACGTGCTCTACTGCTCATAAACGCAGCTAAATCCAGACGCATTCCTTCATGCTTAGTATCCCTTGATATTAGGAAAGCGTTTGATTCTGTCACCTGGCCTTACATGCAGTATACACTACAGAAATGGGGATTTGGGAATAATTTCTTACAATGGATCTCCTCGTTGTATAATAGCCCAAAAGCTTACATTAAATATGCTGGCTATAAATCCGCTATGATGAACATCTGTAGAGGTACGAGACAGGGATGTCCCTTATCTCCCCTACTTTTCGCTCTTCTCATCGAACCATTAGCACAATCAATTAGGACAAATATAAATATCAAAGGTATTGAATTAGGTGGTTATCAACATAAAATATGTCTTTTTGCTGACGATATTCTCATATTCTTATCTCAACCACATATATCTGCCCCAAATTTACTGAACATACTAGATAAATTTGCTGCTGTCTCTGGACTTAAAGTCAACCCCACCAAATCGAATGTGCTCAATATCTCTTTAGAACAAGCTGAGCTCCTGCAACTCCAATCTACTTTACCGTTCCACTGGGTATCTAATCAGTTACCCTACCTAGGAGTTCAACTCACAATTTCACTCAAAGAATTATTTAGAGTTAACTATCTCCCTTTATTGAAACAGGTCACTAATTATATGAAACTATGGTCTTCTCTCCCCTTGTCTTGGTTGGGTAGGATTAATGCAATAAAAATGTCAATTCTACCAAAATTTCTTTACTTATTTAGGGTTTTACCTATCCCAATACCAGCCTATTTCTTTAGAATACTACAACGTAGGGTTATGGCCTTTATCTGGGGTAAAACCAAACCACGGATTCCATTAACCACATTATACCTTAGCAAATTGAAGGGTGGGCTAGGCTTACCAAACTTTGCTTCCTATTATTCTGCTGCACAACTCTCAATTCTTACGAAATACCACTCTATAGAAGAATCACCCCTTTGGTTGTTAATTGAATCTGTAGACTGCGATCCTATCTCTATTGCTAATCTTTTATGGATTCATCCCATGGATAGGACACATATTTCTAACCCCATCACAAAACACTCCTTATCTATATGGGATAAATTTGGTAAGCCTTCCAACCTCCAATCCCCACACAATCCTCTTCTCTCCTTCCTCGGGAACCCAGCCTTCTATCCAGCTTGGCGTTATCCAAAATCATTCTCTGTTTGGTCTACCTTAAAGTTATCGCGATTATATCAGTTATGTAATAACTCCAACATTCTGGAATTCCCAATATTATGTGACACGTACGGACTCCCAAGATCTGAAACCTTTAGATACTTGCAAATTAAAAATTTCTACACCCCGCTTCTAAATTCTGGTACATCACTTAATCAATTGTCTCAATTTGAGCGTATATGTAAAAGCGATCCACATGTTAGAGGTGTTATTTCGTTAATATATCAACAACTTACTACTCTTCCCAATGATATTTTACCCTCTTATGCAGAGAAATGGGCACTAGATATGAACCGGGTTTTTGACATTAATGACTGGTCTAATATATGGAATGCAACTAAAAGTTCTTCCCCGAATTGCTACGCTATTGAAACTAACTTTAAAGTCTTAGCAAGATGGTACCTGGTACCTGCTAGAATCGCCAAATTTTCCCCGACATATCCTATTAATTGTTTCAGAGGTTGCACTTCCCAGGGTACCCAATTCCATATTTGGTGGCAATGCCCGGTGGCTCAAGAATTCTGGTCAAATATTTTCGCTATGGCTTCCAAAGCTCTAGAACGTTCTATTCTTCCGGATCCAGCCATGGCTCTGCTGAACCTGAAACCTTCTTCACTAACTCATCCTCAGTTTAAGCTATTTCTTCAGCTCAGCACAGCGGCCAAACAAACCATAGCCAAAGCCTGGAAATCCAATACCCTTATAGTAGCGGAAGCTAAGCACAGAATGAATAGAGCTTTGACCTACGCTAAAATGTCGGCCATAGAGGATAATAATATTGATAAATTTAAACAGATTTGGCAACCATGGGTAAAACATTATCTGCCCCCTGATTTCGACCAGTCACTACTGTTACCTCAATAGATCCTTGGTTTTCTTTCAGCAAATACCTTTCATTATCCTATTCAATGTGAAATCATCACCTGGAGAGACTCTTTTCTTCCTTCCCTTCCTTTCTCTCTTCTATCTCTTATTTTTTCATTATTATTGTCTCTATATCACATTTTCTATATTTATAACCAGCATGTTGAGTCGAACAAATAGTTTATTTTGCAGTTCAGAACACTGAAGTGATCAGGTTATGATCTTATTTCTAAATATTTATTCTTTTAGTGAAAATAAGTATTACCTATATACTCCCGTTATTATGGTATACCTGTTCCATTTTCTTTTTCTTTTTTTATTTGCCCCCGCTTTGCCACAGCATGAACCCATATGGGGTGGCAAAGCGGTCTGGAGGCACGTCTATAATATCTCTGGATACGTTTCGAAATTAATTGCGGTATCCATGAGACATTACCTTTTAGGCGCTTTTTTTTTCCGTCAGTGTTCGACTTATGCACATTTTATTTACATTGTAGTATTAATTAAACTCATGCTGATATTTCAACTTATTTATTTTCATGTTCCAACATGTATGCATTTGAATCTATGTGATATATACTGTTATTATTTTTCTTTTATGTTTTTTATTGTTTCTGTTTCTTGTTTAAAATACAATAAAAATCTTTGAACGAGAAAGTAGGTTATATGGGTTCCAATGGCATAGTTCATATCAAAGCAGTGCGTTTCAGTGCTTTTCAGTCCCAGATGAAGAATATACAATATGCTGTTTTTTTCCTGCACAGAACTGTACTGAAACACAGTGAAATGTATCAAAAGCATCAAAAAAACACCAGACCCCAGTACAGTGGGGAAAAAAAACAGGAAAAAAGAAAAAAAGCATCTGGAATGCATCTGGAAATGCAACAAAAACATGTTAGAAAAGCACATGCAGAAAAGCATCTTGAACGGATCTGGAGGACTTTTTTGTGGTGTGAACTACCCTAAAAGTTACCTGTTTCTAACCACCTTTCAATTTTGTTGAAATCTTTGTAATGTACATTGATCACCCACAAGGTATTTTTTTTCTCAACAAATGTGGAGTTTCACTTTAAATTAACCACATGCATGCATCAACATATAACAAGGTTAGAATATGTGCTGTTCCCTTTTATTAATATAGCGGGTGCCCTGTTTCTTCAGCGGCCTTGTCAAGCTGGCAACCGCGAATACACAGGCTCTCCTGAGAGGGAGAGAGAGCCTGCCAGTCCCTACGGGGGATTTCACCCCCTCCCTTCTCTTCTCCTGACAGACTTGCACAGGCATTCGCCCGCTCACTGCTGTATGGGCAGGAACTACAAGAGCCAGCATGCTCTGGGGGCAAAGGAACAAAAGACTCCATCTTGCTTATCTGAGGGATTTCAGACACCATGAGGCAAGGGAAGAGACTGGGCCCAGGGGAGAGATGCTGCCTCCCAGGTTAGTCCACTGCGTGATTTCAGGCATCCACAGCCAGTCAGGACATCCAGCCTGAGAGAGGGGGATCCCAGGTGCATATCCAGGCACACCTGCATCAGCGGCATGAGGCGTTCCAGTGTGAGGTGACCAGTCGGGTCAATAGAAGAACCTGCCTGTTCCAGGACATTTGTTTGGGCCTTGACCACAGGATTGGTGAGAGGGCACTTACCCATTTGTAGGAAACAAGGACACTGCACACAGTCAGAGTTACTTTACTTTTGCCTACACTTACCAGAACCTGGGTCTTGTTAATGGCTTGTTAAGCAGTTACAGTGTCCACCTTGCTGTTCAGATACTGTCAGCCTACCATGGATACACTTTGCTAAGCAGGAGTTGGAGTGCACCAACTAGAGTGGCTAGCCGAAGATCCAAGGCCTAATCCCTCTTCAAAGAAACTGACGTTACTGGTGCCATACGGGCACGCACACACATATTCATGGCTCTGTATATGTAGAGGGTGTGTAGGACAGTTTACCTTGGAGGCTGATCCATGGAATGTTGACTTGAGTACAGTGTTTGTAGTTGGGCCTGTATTGTCAGGGGACAGAAGAGAGAGATCTGACATAAGAGAAGGTCATTCTTCTGCTCTCCTCCTGCCTTGACTGATATTGTCAATTTGAGTTGAGGTAACCAATCTGGTATAGACTGCCATATTGTGTTTTTTGCTATTAAAGTGTTGCCTCTGCTCTTGGGGTTATTCACAGTTATGGAATCCCCTGAAAGAAGCCTGACTATAGTATTGAGCTATATTGCTCTTGATCTCAATTCTTTACTGTTCAGTTGATTTACTTGATATATATTGCTATTGTTTGTTACTTTTCCACAGAAGCTTTACAGTAAAGACAGTTCTGTGTTTTATGATAACATGTGTGTTTTCATTGGACCTTGCACTTACACTATTGCCAGGTGTGCCAGAGGGGTGGAGACTGTTCTTAGAGTTGAGAGGCAGAGTACGGAACCAAACATACTTAAAGCAGTGTTCCAGCAGCGATTTTTTTTTAAACAAACACTATAGCTGCTGACTTTTAATAAGGACACTTACCTGTCCAGCGAGCCCACGATGCCGGCCCCCCGAGGCCGATCCGTCCATCGGATCGGGAGCCTGCACCGTCATCTTAACGAAAGGAAACAGGCAGTGTCCGTTTCCTACTGCGCATACGCGAGTTGCACGGCGCTTTCTGAATGGCCCTGTTGTTTTCTGGGACACACACATGTCCCAGAAGACAACGGGGCAGCTCGCAGAAGAGGAGGAAGCGCAGCGGAATAGGAAGAGGCAGATTAGGACGATTGCCTAGCAACAGGGGTTTCTGGTAAGTAAAAAAAAAAAATTTTTCAAATGTTTTTTTTATATATTTTTTTGAGAATGTTAACGTAATTTTTTATTTTAGGGTAGGCCTCCGCTTTAAACGGCTCTTGCAGGGGTAGCACTACATTGAAAAGGCCAGTGTATAAACATATTAAAGCTCTATTAGGCCTAAAATCAAAAAATTTACATATTGCATCTTACCAATCCATAAATGTGGTGGCTGCTAATTTATTTTCACCTAGTGATCTGGTCAGTAACACCCTCCCTGTCTAAAGCTGGATACACACTATACAACTTTTGTTGTTCGATTTCCTTTAGATTTACCTTAACCACTTAAGGACTGCCACCTGCACATTTACGTCAGCAGAATGGCACGGCTGGGCACATCAACGTACAGGTACGTGGCTCTTTAAGAGCCCAGCCGTGGGTCGCGCACCTGGTCCCGAGCTCCGTGACAGTGGCCGCGGGACCCGCGGACCCGATTGCCGCCTTTCTCCCGCGATCGGGTCACAGAGTGAAGAACTTGGAGAGGTAAGTGTAAACAAACCTCTCCCCGTGCTTCTTAGTGAGGTTGTCACTAATCGTCTGTTCCCTATCATAGGGAAAGACGATCAGTGATGTCACATGCCAAGCCACGCCCCCCTACAGTAAAAAAAAAAAACACAGGTCACACTTAACCCCCCCCCCCCCCCCCCTAGTGGTTAACCCCTTCCCCGCCAGTGACATTTTTACAGTAATCAATGCATTTTTAATCGCACTGATCGCTGTATTAATGCCAATGGTCCCAAAATGTGTCCAACGTGTCTGCCATAATGTCGCAGTCACAATAAAAATCGCCGATCGCCGCCATTACTAGTAAAATAAAATTATTAATAAGAATGCCATAAAACTATCCCCTATTTTGTAGACGATATAACTTTTGCGCAAACCAATCAATAAATGCTTATTGCGATTTTTTTTACCAAAAATATGTAGAAGAATATGTATCGGCCTAAACTGAGGAATAAATATGTTTTTTTTATATATTTTTGGGGATATTTATTATAGCAAAAATTAAAAAATATTGCATTTTTTTCAATATTGTCGCTCTATTTTTGTTTATAGCGCAAAAAAATAAAAACCGCAGAGGTGATCAAATACCACCAAAAGAAAGCTCTATTTGTGGGAAAAAAGGATGCCAATTTTGTTTGGGAGCCACATCGCACAACAGCGCAATTGTCAGTTAAAGCGACGCAGTGCCGAATCGCAAAAAGGGGCCTGGTCCTTTAGCTGCAAATTGGTCAGGGGCTTAAGTGGTTAAACTATGTAGTGCAAGGGCCTGCCTGATTGCATACAAATTGAAAGTGTTTAGGTTTGACCTCTTATTATGTTGTTTTGGTAAATCTTAAGGAAAAAATATAAAGAGAATTGTATAGTGTTTATCCAGCTCCAATTGAGGAGCAGTGCTGTCTGGAGAGGGTAGTTTTAAAAGGGGCTAGTAGATTTACATGGACTGTATATAAGTGAATAACAAATTAAATCCTAACTCCAGCTACAGAAAGTCACAGACACTTTTTTTTGGGATAAAGGTTTTAAATAAATGAATACATTCTGACCGTTGTAAGCAACCCTGTCAGTGTTACATGGTTTGTCTCAACCCTCTAACGTCCATCTTTGCTGCACAGTTTGGTCTGATAAAGAAAGTAGAAAAATAACAGCAGCATCAAAAGATACAAAAACTAAGGGAGACTCAGAAAAAAGACTGCTTTGTTAATGCTAGTAACAGACGTAATCATTTATGTCATTTTGCCTTTAGTACCACTTTAACATACAGTGATATCAATGGAACTCTGTTTAGGTCTTTGAAGACATATTCGGAAAAAAACACATATGTATTTATGCCATGCCATAGAGCACATGTGTCAAACATAATGCCTGTGGGCATTGGCGTCCGCAGAACTTTTTTCAGGGGGGGGGGGGGGCGGGAAGGGGCGTTTTGGCAGCGGCGATGCACAGTCGCATTTAACCCTTTCTTCGACCGCTAGCGGGGGTTAAAAGCTCCCCGCTAGCGTCCGAATAGTGTGGGTAAAATGATGGTAAAGCGCGGCTAAAACAAGCAGCGCTTTACCGATAACGCGGCCAGATGGCAGTGTGAAATGGCTCTTGAGATAATTCAGCTTAACTTTGTATGGAAGTTACTCTCAGGCATACCATGCCCATATAAATATTGCCTAGAGAATGTACATCTTTCTATATTGCAATACAGTATAGGTTGTTTTCATCAAGATCAAAATATGGCCACAACAGATGTATTGCAATACATTGCAATATAGAAAGATGTACATTCTCTAGGCTATATTTATATGGGCATGGTATGCCTGAGACTGAGTAACTTCCATACAAAGTGAAGAAGATTATATAACACACAAATATCTTTTCCAGCAATAGCTTAGCTGTCCAACTTTCCTGTTTACAAACTATTTTATTGAGTGCAAATGGTGGTACAAAAAGAGTACAAAATTATGTCCCAACATTGACAGTAATAATAGGTTTTACATATGAAACATTGTAAAAAACAGATAATTAAGTAAGTATTCATAGCTGTGGTACAAAAATTATGATTATGGTCTATAGTACAGTATAAAAGATAGACTGGTATCTTATGCATAGACATTCTCAGGTTGGGTTAAAAAAGGATATGGAATGTTTAAACCAAGGGTCACATTTTTTATCATATAGATGGATGGTATTCTGAACTGTATGGAATATTTTTTCCATAAGATTGATGTTGATTCTAGTTTTCAAATGTTCTAGAGGAATTGATTGGGGATTTCCAATGAAATGCAATTAACCAATGAATTGTGACACAGATTGTATGTATTAATCTTGTATTGTGCGTGGAAAGACCCATGACAGGTGCGAATAAGAGACAACTGTGTGGGGTTAGGACAATGTTGTTATTTGAAATTATAGAGGCAAGCAATATATATATATATATATATATATATATATATATATATATATATATATATATATATATATATAATTCTCATCCTAACTGGCAGTGCTGTTACCTGTGGTTCTTCAGGATTTCCTCTTGTGATACGATAGGCCCAGGCACTGGCAGCGTATTCTCGGCCACTGACTGATTGCACACCTATGAGAGGAGCTGGCCCGGCCAGATCTGCATAGCGATGTACATACACAGGCCAGGCAGCCAATCACAGAACAGCCAAGATGTTGAGCAGAGGCCCGAGCGGCAGAGCCAATACGATGATTGGGCCGGGGGTGAGGGAAAGATGGATGTCTGTATCTGTGATAAGTCGGAAAAGAGAGCAGCCCCAGGCCAGCAGACTCAGAAAAAAAGTCCACGGTGGCCGCAGTGACCATTGCAACACAGGGCAACTGTCTTCAACACCTTCTTACAATTCCAGGGGGGGGGGGCAATTGCCCCCCCCCTTGCCCTATGCTGCGGACGCCCATGCCTGTGGGCTGAATCCGGGCCACCAGGCCATTTTATGTGGCCCTCACACCTCTCTTACAGCTGGGGCACCCCCTTTGTCTATGCCCCCAACTTGTCTCAGCAGTAGGGATGAGCCGAACACCCCCGGGTTCGGTTCGAACCAGAACCTTCGTACGGACCGAAAGTTTGCGCAAATTTTCGAAGCCTATACGTTATAATGGACGCGAACGTTCGAAATCAAAAGTGCTAATTACAACGGCCAATATGCATGTTAATGTCATAAAACAGGTTTGGGGACCCGGGTCCTGCCCCAGGGGACATATATCAATGCAAAAAGAACTTTTAAAAACTAACGTTTTTTTTCGGGAGCAGTCATTTTAATGATGCATAAAGTGAAAAAAAAATGTGAAATTTTCCTTTAAATATGGTACCTGGGGGGTGTCTAAAGTATGCCTGTGAAGTGGCATGTGTTTCCCGTATTTAGAACTGTCCTTGCACAAAATGACATTTGTAAAGGAAAAAAAGAAGCCATTTAAAACCACTTGCGGCTTTAATGTCATGTCTTGTCCTGGCCGCCATATGGCTGAAAATCCTTGAGAAAAATGGCATGGCTACCCCATCACCCCCCCCCCCCCCCAGCCCCTTTGGGTCTTGTATGGATATTAAGGGGGACCCCGCACCCAAAATAAAACCCTATACCTACAACCCTATATACTCTGAACAGCAGTATATAGGTGGTGCAAACAAGACACGGACTGTAGGTTTGTTCTTAAGTAGAATCTGAACAGGTACATTATGAAGTGTAGCTCCATCCCAAAAAAAAATCTATTTTTAAGCTTTTTGGAGAACATAGGGAGGGGTTATCACCCCTGTAACATTTGCTGTCTTTGCACATCTGTTCAGAACATGTCACCTCACTTTCCGTCCCAATGACAAATGTTTTTGGAAATGTGGGGTTTTAATTGAAACAAGGATTGGTGATAAAGTATCAGTAGAGAGGAGATACCTTTTTCCCAAATTAAATCTAACAGGATAGAATTTCCCTTCCTAGGGGTAGATTTCCTCTCACTTCCTGTTTTCTCTTTCCATTTGCAAGTAGGAGTCGTTTGTAAGTTGGATGTTTGAAAGTAGGGGCCTGGCGTATATACTCTGCAGAAATTTGCCCTATTAGATGTTGGTGTAGCCACAAGACTGGTGGGCACAGGAATGGGCCCTGCTGTGAGTTAATAGATCAAGATTTGTACTTGCATGCACCTGTTGAACCGGGCAGAAAAATTGGGCCTTTGGCGGTGGTGGTGGTGGTGGTGGACGGTGTTGCCACAAGACTGTAAGCTCTCACAGTTACTCTTGGTGGGCGCAGGAATGGGCCCTGCTGTGAGTTATTAGATCAAGATTTGTAATTGCAAGCACCTGATGAACATGGCAGAAAAATTGGGCCTTTGGCGGTGGTGGTGGACGGTGTTGCCACAAGACTGTAGGCCCTCATAGTTACTCTTGGTGGGCGCAGGAATGGGCCCTGCTGTGAACTATTAGATCAAGATTTGTAATTACACTCCCCTGTTAAACAGGGGCTGAAAAATTGTGCCTTAGACATTGGTGCTGGTGCCACAACACTGCAACCCCTCACAGATACTGTACTCTTAGCACACAGCAATGAGACCTGTTGCAAAGCATTTTTTAAAAATTGTAATTACACGCCCCTGTTAAACAGGGGCTGAAAAATTGTGCCTTAGGCACTGGTGCTGGTGCCACAACACTGCAACCCCTCACAGATACTGTACTTGGAGCACAGCAGTCACACGTGTTGCGAAGCATTTTTTTAATAAAAATTGTAATTACACGCCCCTGTTAAACAGGGGCTGAAAAATTGTGCCTTAGGCACTGGTGCTGGTGCCACAACACTGCAACCCCTCACAGATACTGTACTTGGAGCACAGCAGTCACACGTGTTGCGAAGCATTTTTTTAAAAAATTGTAAGTTACACGCCCCTGTTATACAGGGGCTGAAAAATTGTGCCTTAGGCACTGGTGTAGTGGCATGGATCATTGAGGAGGAGGAAGAGGATAGTCAGTGAACATAAGAGGACAGTCACTCAGCATCAGCATAGGCAGTCTTGAAGGGATGTGACATTATAAATTATTCCGTTATATCCGCTTCAGGTGCCTGGTAGCTGGTGGTGATCCAAGACTGATTCATTTTGATGAAGGTCAGTCGATCAACCGAGTCGGTGGACAGGCGCACCCTATGATCGGTGACAAATCCTCCAGCAGCACTGAATGTGCGTTCGGAAAGAACGCTGGAGGCAGGACAGGCCAGTAGCTCAATTGCATACTGTGCAAGCTCTGGCCAGTGATCCATCCTCAGGACCCAGTAAGCCAGAGGATTTTCGGTGGGAAAGGTGTCCAAGTCTGACCTTGCCCCAAGGTATTCCTGCACCATGTATATCAGACGCTGGCGATGGTTGCTGGAACCGATCATACCTTGGGGCTGCGGAAGAAAAAATTGTCTGAACGCATCGGTCAGACGTCCACCTTCCCCACCGCTCCTTCTGCTACTGACCGAAGCCTCAGCAACTCGTCGCCCAGGACCAGGAGTTTGTAACCTCCCAGTTTCTGGGAACGCGTTGCACAGACCTTTCTGCAAGGCCTCCCTGAGATGTCTCATCCTCTGCTCCCTCTGCGACGGCAAGATAAGGTCCGCAACCTTACCCTTGTACCGTGGATCAAGGAGAGTGGCCAGCCAGTAATGGTCCCTCTCCTTGATCCGAAGAACACGAGGATCCTTCCGCAGGCTTTGCAGGATCAGGGAGGCCATGCAGCGTAGGTTAGCTGAGGCATTCGGTCCGGAGTCTTCTGGGTCACTGAGGATGACATGATCGCCAGCCACCTCCTCCCAGCCACGTACAAGTCCACTGGTTTGTTGGGACTGCACATCATCCCTAAAAGACTGCTGCTGATGCTGAGTGCCAGGCTCCACCTCCATGCTCACACAATCCTCCTCCTCCTCCTCCTCCTCCTCCTCATCCTCATCCTCTTCCTGTGTGATGGGTGGGACAGAAGGAACACTGTCCGGATAAAGGGGGCCTGGAGAGGCAAGGAAGTCCTCCTCTTCCTGCCTCTGTTCTGCCTCAAGTGCCCTGTCCATTATCCCACGCAGCGTATGCTCCAACAGGTGGACAAGAGGTACAGTGTCACTGATGCATGCACTGTCACTGCTCACCATCCTCGTGGCCTCCTCAAATGGTGAGAGGACAGTGCATGCATCCCTGATCATGCTCCACTGACGTGGGGAAAAAAAAACCAAGCTCCCCTGACCCTGTCCTGGTGCCGTAGTCGCAAAGGTACTAATTGATGGCCCTCTGCTGCGTGTGCAGTCGCTGCAGCATGGCCAACGTTGAGTTCCACCTGGTGGGCATGTCACATATTAGGCGGTTCTTGGGCAGGTTCAGCTCCTTTTGCAGCTCAGTCAGCCGAGCACTGGCATTATAAGATCGGCGGAAATGCACACAGACTTTCCTGGCCTGCCTCAGGACATCCTGTAAGCCTGGGAACCTGCCCAAGAACCGCTGCACCACCAGGTTGAGGACGTGAGCCATACAGGGCACATGGGTGAGCTGCCCCTGTCGCAGGGCGGAGAGGAGGTTGGTGCCATTGTCAGAAACGACCATTCCTGGCTTAAGCTGACGTGGCGTCAACCACCTCTCGGCCTGCCCCTGCAGAGCTGCCAGAACCTCTGGCCCAGTGTGGCTCCTGTCCCCCAAACACACCAGCGCAAGCACGGCATGGCATCTTTTTGCCTGCGCACTTGCGTAGCCCCTTGTACGCCTACGGAGCACCGCTGGTTCCGAGGACAGAGCACTGGAGGAAGAAGAAGAGGAGGGGGTGGAGGAGAGAGGTGTGTCACAACCAGTAGCAGTAGTAGCGTTTTGGAGGCGTGGTGGCGGAACAACCTCCAACACTACTGCACCTTGTCCTGCATCCCTCCCAGCTGCCAATAGAGTGGCCCAATGGGCCGTGAAAGAAAGGTAACGTCCCTGTCCATGCCTGCTGGACCATGAGTCAGCGGTAATATGCACCTTACCGCTGACCGCCCTGTCCAGCGAGGCATGGACATTGCCTTCCAAATGCCGGTAGAGAGACGGAATCGCCTTCCGTGAGAAAAAGTGGCGTTTGGGAACCTGCCACTGAGGAACCGCACATTGAACAAACTCACGGAAGGGGGCCGAGTCTACCAACTGAAAAGGCAGCAGTTGAAGTGCTAGCAATTTAGCCAAGCTAGCATTCAACCGCTGGGCATGTGGATGGCTGGGAGTGTACTTCTTTCGACGGTCCAGCAGCTGGGGCAGGGAAATTTGCCTGCTACTATCGGACGTCGGTGTACTGCAAGTACTTGGTTGTGACACACCTAATTCTACACCTTCAGTCCTCTCACAGCAGCTTTCAGAGAGGACTGAAGATGTAGTGGGGATGGAGATCCCAGCTGATGAGGAGCAAGGAGAGGTCCGCTTAGTTCTTTGGTGTGGGTCTTTTATGTGTGCCTGCCAACGAGCTGCATGGCAGGTCGACATATGTCTGCTCATGCTTGTGGTGCCCAAGCGGCTGATGTTTTGGCCATGCGAGATACGCTTGAGACAAATATTGCAAATAGCAGTGGTGCGATCTGATGCACTCGTCTCAAAAAAGGCCCACACCAAAGAACTTTTCTGATAACGTGCAGAGGCAGCGCCCTGCACAGGCGGAGCTCTGCGGTGTTGTACAGTTGCTGTGCTGGCCTCTAGCTGACCTCCAGGGGGCATCCTGCCTCGTTGGACATGTGACGCAGCATCATCCTCCTCCTCCTCCTCCTCCTCCTCCTCCTCCTCCTCCTCCTCCTCCAGGCACCCACGTGGCGTCAGTGACCTCATCATCCCCTCCCTCTTCACCACTAGAGCAAACCTGGCAGTAAGCTGCAGCTGGTGGAACAGTACTGCCAGATTGCTGTCCTTCAGCATCCCCTCTCTCTGCGCGCACACTACTGACTTCCTCAAGCTGGGTATCATCATCCGAGCCTTCGAATCGTTGGGCATCCTCCTGGAGCATGAACCCAACACTGTGCTCAAAGAGTTCGGGGGACTCCTCAGGAGGACATGGTGGGTCTAGGGAAGGGGTGGCTGATGATGCCATTGAGTACGCGTTGGCAGCTGCTCTGCCAGTACCCTGAGCATGGGTGAGAGAGGATGAGGAGGATGAGGAGGGCTTGGTCATCCATTCTACCAAGCCTTCAGCATGATGCGGCTCCACATGTCCAGCTGCCGAAAACAAAGAATCGCGTGTCCCATGGCCACGTGCTGATGACGATGCACGACCACGGCCACGGCCACGTCCACTAGAAACAGAGCCTGCCTGCCCTGTGTTCTTGGCTCTGCACGCTCTGCCTCCCCTTGGCGGTCTTCCAGCCATTGTAGTCGGTAGTCCTGTGGGTGCTGCTGAGAAGAAAATATAGGAGCGCTGTGTGATGCCACTAACACACTAGAAGTCCTATGGGTGCTTCTGCAAAGAAAATATAGGAGCTCTGTGTGATGCCACTAACACACTAGAAGTCCTGTGGGTGCTGCTTAGAAGAAAATATAGGAGCTCTGTGTGATGCCACTAACACACTAGAAGTCCTATGGGTGCTTCTGCAAAGAAAATATAGGAGCTCTGTGTGATGCCACTAACACACTAGAAGTCCTGTGGGTGCTGCTGAGAAGAAAATATAGGAGCTCTGTGTGATGCCACTAACACACTAGAAGTCCTATGGGTGCTTCTGCAAAGAAAATATAGGAGCTCTGTGTGATGCCACTAACACACTAGAAGTCCTGTGGGTGCTGCTTAGAAGAAAATATAGGAGCTCTGTGTGATGCCACTAACACACTAGAAGTCCTATGGGTGCTTCTGCAAAGAAAATATAGGAGCTCTGTGTGATGCCACTAACACACTAGAAGTCCTGTGGGTGCTGCTGAGAAGAAAATATAGGAGCTCTGTGTGATGCCACTAACACACTAGAAGTCCTATGGGTGCTTCTGCAAAGAAAATATAGGAGCTCTGTGTGATGCCACTAACACAATAGAAGTCCTATGGGTGCTTCTGCAAAGAAAATATAGGAGCTCTGTGTGATGCCACTAACACACTAGAAGTCCTGTGGGTGCTGCTTAGAAGAAAATATAGGAGCTCTGTGTGATGCCACTAACACACTAGAAGTCCTATGGGTGCTTCTGCAAAGAAAATATAGGAGCTCTGTGTGATGCCACTAACACACTAGAAGTCCTGTAGGTGCTTCTGCAAAGAAAATATAGGAGCTCTGTGTGATGCCACTAACACACTAGAAGTCCTGTGGGTGCTGCTTAGAAGAAAATATAGGAGCTCTGTGTGATGCCACTAACACACTAGAAGTCCTATGGGTGCTTCTGCAAAGAAAATATAGGGGCTCTGTGTGATGCCACTAACACACTAGAAGTCCTGTGGGTGCTGCTGAGAAGAAAATATAGGAGCTCTGTGTGATGCCACTAACACACTAGAAGTGCTATGGGTGCTTCTGCAAAGAAAATATAGGAGCTCTGTGTGATGCCACTAACACACTAGAAGTCCTATGGGTGCTTCTGCAAAGAAAATATAGGAGCTCTGTGTGATGCCACTAACACACTAGAAGTCCTATGGGTGCTTCTGCAAAGAAAATATGGGAGCTCTGTGTGACGCCACTAACACACTAGAAGTCCTGTGGGTGCTGCTTAGAAGAAAATATAGGAGCTCTGTGTGATGCCACTAACACACTAGAAGTCCTATGGGTGCTTCTGCAAAGAAAATATAGGAGCTCTGTGTGATGCCACTAACACACTAGAAGTCCTGTGGGTGCTGCTGAGAAGAAAATATAGGAGCTCTGTGTGATGCCACTAACACACTAGAAGTCCTATGGGTGCTTCTGCAAAGAAAATATAGGAGCTCTGTGTGATGCCACTAACACACTAGAAGTCCTATGGGTGCTTCTGCAAAGAAAATATAGGAGCTCTGTGTGATGCCACTAACACACTAGAAGTCCTGTGGGTGCTGCTTAGAAGAAAATATAGGAGCTCTGTGTGATGCCACTAACACACTAGAAGTCCTATGGGTGCTTCTGCAAAGAAAATATAGGAGCTCTGTGTGATGCCACTAACACACTAGAAGTCCTGTGGGTGCTTCTGAGAAGAAAATATAGGAGCTCTGTGTGATGCCACTAACACACTAGAAGTCCTATGGGTGCTTCTGCAAAGAAAATATAGGAGCTCTGTGTGATGCCACTAACACAATAGAAGTCCTATGGGTGCTTCTGCAAAGAAAATATAGGAGCTCTGTGTGATGCCACTAACACACTAGAAGTCCTGTGGGTGCTTCTGAGAAGAAAATATAGGAGCTCTGTGTGATGCCACTAACACACTAGAAGTCCTATGGGTGCTTCTGCAAAGAAAATGTAGGAGCTCTGTGTGATGCCACTAATACACTAGAAGTCCTATGGGTGCTTCTTAGAAGAAAATATAGGAGCTCTGTTTGATGCCACTAACACACTAGAAGTCCTTTGGGTGCTTCTTAGAAGAAAATATAGGAGCTCTGTGTGATGCCACTAACACACTAGAAGTCCTATGGGTGCTTCTGCAAAGAAAATATAGGAGCTCTGTGTGATGCCACTAACACACTAGAAGTCCTATGGGTGCTTCTTAGAAGAAAATATAGGAGCTCTGTGTGATGCCACTAGCACACTAGAAGTCCTATGGGTGCTTCTGCAAAGAAAATATAGGAGCTCTGTGTGATGCCACTAACACACTAGAAGTCCTATGGGTGCTGCTGGGAAGAAAATATAGGAGCTCTGTGTGATGCCACTAACACACTAGAAGTCCTGTGGGTGCTTCTGAGAAGAAAATATAGGAGCTCTGTGTGATGCCACTAACACACTAGAAGTCCTATGGGTGCTTCTGCAAAGAAAATATAGGAGCTCTGTGTGATGCCACTAACACACTAGAAGTCCTATGGGTGCTGCTGGGAAGAAAATATAGGAGCTCTGTGTGATGCCACTAACACACTAGAAGTCCTATGGGTGCTGCTGGGAAGAAAATATAGGAGCTCTGTGTGATGCCACTAACACACTAGAAGTCCTATGGGTGCTTCTGCAAAGAAAATATAGGAGCTCTGTGTGATGCCACTAACACACTAGAAGTCCTGTGGGTGCTTCTGAGAAGAAAATATAGGAGCTCTGTGAGATGCCACTAACACACTAGAAGTCCTATGGGTGCTTCTGCAAAGAAAATATAGGAGCTCTGTGTGATGCCACTAACACACTAGAAGTCCTATGGGTGCTGCTGGGAAGAAAATATAGGAGCTCTGTGTGATGCCACTAACACACTAGAAGTCCTATGGGTGCTTCTGCAAAGAAAATATAGGAACTCTGTGTGATGCCACTAACACACTAGAAGTCCTGTGGGTGCTGCTTAGAAGAAAATATAGGAGCTCTGTGCGATGGGAATAACACACTAGAAGTCCTATAGGTGCTTCTGGGAAGAAAATATAGGAGCTCTGTGTGATGCCACTAACACACTAGAAGTCCTATGGGTGCTTCTGGGAAAGAAAATATAGGAGCTCTGTGTGATGGGACTAACACACTAGAAGTCCTATGGGTGCTTCTGGGAAGAAAATATAGGAGCTCTGTGTGATGGGACTAACACACTAGAAGTCCTATGGGTGCTTCTGGGAAGAAAATATAGGAGCTCTGTGTGATGGGACTAACACACTACAAGTCCTATAGGTGCTTCTGGGAAGAAAATATAGGAGCTCTGTGTGATGGGACTAACACACTACAAGTCCTATAGGTGCTTCTGGGAAGAAAATATAGGAGCTCTGTGTGATGGGACTAACACACTACAAGTCCTATAGGTGCTTCTGGGAACAAAATATAGGCGCTCTGTGTGATGGGACTAACACACTACAAGTCCTATAGGTGCTTCTGGGAAGAAAATATAGGAGCTCTGTGTGATGGGACTAACACACTACAAGTCCTATAGGTGCTTCTGGGAACAAAATATAGGAGCTCTGTGTGATTGGACTAACACACTACAAGTCCTATAGGTGCTTCTGGGAAGAAAATATAGCTCTGTGTGATAGGACTAACACACTACAAGTCCTATAGGTGCTTCTGGGAAGAAAATATAGCTCTGTGTGATGGGACTAACACACTACAAGTCCTATACGTGCTTCTGGGAAGAAAATATAGGAGCTCTGTGTGATGGGACTAACACACTACAAGTCCTATAGGTGCTTCTGGGAAGAAAAATATAGGAGCTCTGTGTGATAGGACTAACACACTACAAGTCCTATATGTACTTCTGGGAAGCAAATATAGCTCTGTGTGATGGGACTAACACACTACAAGTCCTATACGTGCTTCTGGGAAGAAAATATAGCTCTGTGTGATGGGACTAACACACTACAAGTCCTATAGGTGCTTCTGGGAACAAAATATAGGAGCTCTGTGTGATGGGACTAACACACTACAAGTCCTATAGGTGCTTCTGGGAAGAAAATATAGCTCTGTGTGATGGGACTAACACACTACAAGTCCTATAGGTGCTTCTGGGAACAAAATATAGGAGCTCTGTGTGATGGGACTAACACACTACAAGTCCTATAGGTGCTTCTGGGAAGAAAAATATAGGAGCTCTGTGTGATGGGACTAACACACTACAAGTCCTATAGTTGCTTCTGGGAACAAAATATAGGAGCTCTGTGTGATGGGACTAACACACTACAAGTCCTATAGGTGCTTCTGGGAAGAAAATATAGGAGCTCTGTGTGATGGGACTAACACACTACAAGTCCTATAGGTGCTTCTGGGAAGAAAATATAGGAGCTCTGTGTGATAGGACTAACACACTACAAGTCCTATAGGTGCTTCTGGGAAGAAAATATAGCTCTGTGTGATGGGACTAACACACTACAAGTCCTATACGTGCTTCTGGGAATAAAATATAGGAGCTCTGTGTGATGGGACTAACACACTACAAGTCCTATAGGTGCTTCTGGGAAGAAAATATAGCTCTGTGTGATAGGACTAACACACTACAAGTCCTATAGGTGCTTCTGGGAAGAAAATATAGGAGCTCTGTGTGATGGGACTAACACACTACAAGTCCTATAGGTGCTTCTGGGAAGAAAATATAGGAGCTCTGTGTGATGGGACTAACACACTACAAGTCCTATAGGTGCTTCTGGGAAGAAAATATAGGTGCTCTGTGTGATGGGACTAACACACTACAAGTCCTATAGGTGCTTCTGGGAAGAAAATATAGGAGCTCTGTGTGATGGGACTAACACACTACAAGTCCTATAGGTGCTTCTGGGAACAAAATATAGGAGCTCTGTGTGATGGGACTAACACACTACAAGTCCTATAGGTGCTTCTGGGAAGAAAATATAGGAGCTCTGTGTGATAGGACTAACACACTACAAGTCCTATAGGTGCTTCTGGGAAGAAAATATAGGAGCTCTGTGTGATGGGACTAACACACTACAAGTCCTATAGGTGCTTCTGGGAAGAAAATATAGCTCTGTGTGATGGGACTAACACACTACAAGTCTATAGGTGCTTCTGGGAACAAAATATAGGAGCTCTGTGTGATGGGACTAACACACTACAAGTCCTATAGGTGCTTCTGGGAAGAAAATATAGCTCTGTGTGATGGGACTAACACACTACAAGTCCTATAGGTGCTTCTGGGAAGAAAATATAGGAGCTCTGTGTGATGGGACTAACACACTACAAGTCCTATAGGTGCTTCTGGGAAGAAAATATAGCTCTGTGTGATGGGACTAACACACTACAAGTCCTATAGGTGCTTCTGGGAACAAAATATAGGAGCTCTGTGTGATGGGTCTAACACACTACAAGTCCTATAGGTGCTTCTGGGAAGAAAATATAGCTCTGTGTGATGGGACTAACACACTACAAGTCCTATAGGTGCTTCTGGGAAGAAAATATAGGAGCTCTGTGTGATGGGACTAACACACTACAAGTCCTATAGGTGCTTCTGGGAACAAAATATAGGAGCTCTGTGTGATGGGACTAACACACTACAAGTCCTATAGGTGCTTCTGGGAAGAAAATATAGCTCTCTGTGTGATGGGACTAACACACTACAAGTCCTATAGGTGCTTCTGGGAACAAAATATAGGAGCTCTGTGTGATGGGACTAACACACTACAAGTCCTATAGGTGCTTCTGGGAAGAAAATATAGCTCTGTGTGATGGGACTAACACACTACAAGTCCTATAGGTGCTTCTGGGAAGAAAATATAGGAGCTTTGTGTGATGGGACTAACACACTACAAGTCCTATAGGTGCTTCTGGGAAGAAAATATAGCTCTGTGTGATGGGACTAACACACTACAAGTCCTATAGGTGCTTCTGGGAACAAAATATAGGAGCTCTGTGTGATGGGACTAACACACTACAAGTCCTATAGGTGCTTCTGGGAAGAAAATATAGCTCTGTGTGATGGGACTAACACACTACAAGTCCTATAGGTGCTTCTGGGAAAAAATATAGGAGCTCTGTGTGATGGGACTAACACACTACAAGTCCTATAGGTGCTTCTGGGAAGAAAATATAGCTCTGTGTGATGGGACTAACACACTACAAGTCCTATAGGTGCTTCTGGGAAGAAAATATAGGAGCTCTGTGTGATGGGACTAACACACTACAAGTCCTATAGGTGCTTCTGGGAAGAAAATATAGCTCTGTGTGATGGGACTAACACACTACAAGTCCTATAGGTGCTTATGGGAACAAAATATAGGAGCTCTGTGTGATGGGACTAACACACTACAAGTCCTATAGGTGCTTCTGGGAAGAAAATATAGCTCTGTGTGATGGGACTAACACACTACAAGTCCTATAGGTGCTCCTGGCAAAAAAATATAGGAGCTCTGTTTGATGGGACTAACACACTACAAGTCCTATAGGTGCTTCTGGGAAGAAAATATAGCTCTGTGTGATGGGACTAACACACTACAAGTCCTATAGGTGCTTCTGGGAACAACATATAGGAGCTCTGTGTGATGGGACTAACACACTACAAGTCCTATAGGTGCTTCTGGGAAGAAAATATAGGAGCTCTGTGTGATGGGATTAACACACTACAAGTCCTATAGGTGCTTCTGGGAAGAAAATATAGCTCTGTGTGATGGGACTAACACACCACAAGTCCTATAGGTGCTTCTGGGAACAAAATATAGGAGCTCTGTGTGATGGGACTAACACACTACAAGTCCTATAGGTGCTTCTGGGAAGAAAATATAGCTCTGTGTGATGGGACTAACACACTACAAGTCCTATAGGTGCTTCTGGGAAGAAAATATAGGAGCTCTGTGTGATGGGACTAACACACTACAAGTCCTATAGGTGCTTCTGGGAAGAAAATATAGCTATGTGTGATGGGACTAACACACTACAAGTCCTATAGGTGCTTCTGGGAAGAACATACAGCTCTGTGTGATGGGACTAACACACTACAAGTCCTATAGGTGCTTCTGGGAACAAAATATAGGAGCTCTGTGTGATGGGACTAACACACTACAAGTCCTATAGGTGCTTCTGGGAAGAAAATATAGCTCTGTGTGATGGGACTAACACACTACAAGTCCTATAGGTGCTTCTGGGAACAAAATATAGGAGCTCTGTGTGATGGGACTAACACACTACAAGTCCTATAGGTGCTTCTGGGAAGAAAATATAGCTATGTGTGATAGGACTAACACACTACAAGTCCTATAGGTGCTTCTGGGAAGAAAATATAGCTCTGTGTGATGGGACTAACACACTACAAGTCCTATACGTGCTTCTGGGAAGAAAATATAGCTCTGTGTGATAGGACTAACACACTACAAGTCCTATAGGTGCTTCTGGGAACAAAATATAGGAGCTCTGTGTGATGGGACTAACACACTACAAGTCCTATAGGTGCTTCTGGGAAGAAAATATAGCTCTGTGTGATGGGACTAACACACTACAAGTCCTATAGGTGCTTCTGGGAAGAAAATATAGCTCTGTGTGATGGGACTAACACACTACAAGTCCTATAGGTGCTTCTGGGAAGAAAATATAGCTCTGTGTGATGGGACTAACACACTACAAGTCCTATAGGTGCTTCTGGGAAGAAAAATATAGGAGCTCTGTGTGATGGGACTAACACACTACAAGTCCTATAGGTGCTTCTGGGAAGAAAATATATAGCTCTGTGTGATGGGACTAACACACTACAAGTCCTATAGGTGCTTCTGGGAACAAAATATAGGAGCTCTGTGTGATGGGACTAACACACTACAAGTCCTATAGGTGCTTCTGGGAAGAAAATATAGCTCTGTGTGATAGGACTAACACACTACAAGTCCTATAGGTGCTTCTGGGAAGAAAATATAGCTCTGTGTGATGGGACTAACACACTACAAGTCCTATACGTGCTTCTGGGAAGAAAATATATCTCTGTGTGATGGGACTAACACACTACAAGTCCTATAGGTGCTTCTGGGAACAAAATATAGGAGCTCTGTGTGATGGGACTAACACACTACAAGTCCTATAGGTGCTTCTGGGAAGAAAATATAGCTCTGTGTGATAGGACTAACACACTACAAGTCCTATACGTGCTTCTGGGAAGAAAATATAGCTCTGTGTGATGGGACTAACACACTACAAGTCCTATAGGTGCTTCTGGGAACAAAATATAGGAGCTCTGTGTGATGGGACTAACACACTACAAGTCCTATAGGTGCTTCTGGGAAGAAAATATAGCTCTGTGTGATGGGACTAACACACTACAAGTCCTATAGGTGCTTCTGGGAACAAAATATAGGAGCTCTGTGTGATGGGACTAACACACTACAAGTCCTATAGGTGCTTCTGGGAAGAAAATATAGCTCTGTGTGATGGGACTAACACACTACAAAGTCCTATAGGTGCTTCTGGGAAGAAAATATAGGAGCTCTGTGTGATGGGACTAACACACTACAAGTCCTATAGGTGCTTCTGGGAAGAAAATATAGGAGCTCTGTGTGATGGGACTAACACACTACAAGTCCTATGGGTGCTTCTGGGAAGAAAATATAGGAGCTCTGTTTGCTGCCAGTGCCTGCCACTAACACACTACAAGTCCTATGGGTACTTCTGGGAAGAAGATATAGGAGCTCTGTTTGCTGCCAGTGCCTGCCACTAACACACTACAAGTCCTATGGGTGCTTCTGGGAAGAAAATATAGGAGCTCTGTTTGCTGCCAGTGCCTGCCACTAACACACTACAAGTCCTATGGGTGCTTCTGGGAAGAAAATATAGGAGCTCTGTTTGCTGCCAGTGCCTGCCACTAACACACTACAAGTCCTATGGGTGCTTCTGGGAAGAAAATATAGGAGCTCTGTTTGCTGCCAGTGCCTGCCACTAACACACTACAAGTCCTATGGGTGCTTCTGGGAAGAAAATATAGGAGCTCTGTTTGCTGCCAGTGCCTGCCACTAACACACTACAAGTCCTATGGGTGCTTTTGGGGTGCAGTGCTGTACTAACAGCACTGCGGTTAGTACTACTGAAATACTGTACTAACAGTAAGACATGCACCAGACTAACCCCCAGCAGCAGCTAAAAACACACTAACCAGCAGCAGCAATGGACGATCAATGACAGGTAGCAATGGTTTAGCAAAGTAGAGCAAATCTTTCTAAATGAATCTAGCAAAGAGTGACACAGAATCAGCCTGCTCTCTCCTAAAGCCGGAACTCATGTGACCGGCGCCGACGGCGTGGCGGCCTTTTAAATGAGGGGGCGTGTACTAAAGCCCCTGAGCTGTAATTGGCTACAGGCGTCCTGCCTGTAGCCAATTATGGCTCTCCGAGTTTCTGGCGCTGTGATTGGCCAAGCATGCGGGGTCACAGTGCATGCTTGGCCAATCATCAGCCAGCAATGCACTGCGCCGGCCGCGCCGGCCGCAATGCATTGCGGGGCCGCTCGCATCACACGAATGTGATGCGAGCGGCCAAAATAGTTCTGGGCTCGCCGAGCGAGCGAACACCCGGTGCTCGATGCGAACATGGGTTCGCATCGAGCACCGGGCCCATCCCTAGGATCCCCTAGTCGCTAAAACACAGACTAAGGAAGATTTTCACTATAACCGTCACAGATGCAAACTTGGATCCAACTACAACCATAACTTGAGGTGATTGCCCTTTCGCTATTAAACCTGATTAAATATTAGCCTTTAAAGATACTAAGTCAGGAGGCCATGGCCAATCGATAGAGATGTAAGCAGGGCAGGGTCTGAGCTCCTCCGGCACGATAGATCCTGCCAGCTATCCACCCGCCATTCTGTCACTCCTGCCTCACAGGTAGTTCAAGCACACATCTGTTTCTCCCCTAGTTATAGAGGAAGCAGATCCCTGGGAAGCTAAGGGGGGACTGGGGGGCTGATGACAGGCTTGAGAGATCCTCACATACAGGAGAGTCTGCAGAGGGGGAAGAAGAGAATTATTCTGCAGGAGAAGGACTCACCCTCAAAGGGTGACATGAGGCATTACTCTCATGTCCGATTGCTTTAACCACCCAGATCGAAACGGTCCGGCTGGATCTTTCTATTGTTAAACATGAAAAAATCCATTCCAGAATCACTACAGCCAGAGGATCAGTGATATTGAGGACACAGTGACCCCTTTGTAAGCCGATGTGCATTCTCAACAGTGTGATTTACTGGGAGATTTGGTGGACCATCTCCGCAGAAATAATTTACGTTTCATTGGATTCCCAGAGGGGGCGGAGGGTAAACACCCAGAAGTTTTTCTTGAGACCTGGCTGAAATCTATAGTGAGTACAGATAACTTATCTGCATCGTTCGCGATTGAGCGAGCACACAGGGTCCCTATGCGACCTCCGCCCTCTGAAGCTCCTCCGAGACCCCTGTTGGCAAAACTACTTCATTTCAGAGATAAAGATAATTTTCTTAGAACACCACGCAACCTTCCAGAAATCAAGTTTAATGGCAACCGGATCTCTATTTTCTCGGACTTCTCTGCTGCCACCCAGAAACAGAGGGCTGCTTTCACTGCGGTTAAACGTCGCCTTTGTGACAAGCAACTCAGTTACAGCATGCTATATCCAGCTAAGCTGCAGGTTATTAGTGATGGTAAAGCACAATTCTTCTTGTCTCTTTTGGAAGCATCTGATGGCTGGATGGATTCGGATGATCGCTCATATCGCACATGGTGTCCTAGATTGCTGCTTTCCGGAATCTTTACAGTTTTCACAGTTATGAATATATTTCTACTAAAAGTATCTTTCTACAGAGCTTATCGAAATTTAGGAAATTGCTCTCTTAGCTTTGTCTTAGCCATTTACGCAACGGTTGATCCTTTCTGGAATTGTTACACTATTAGGGTCATGTTGTTCTGTTTTCTATGGGGGAATGGCTGGGCCTGGTTATGATTTGGGATAGACAATGTTCCTAGACTGCTTATAAATGGAGATGATGGATCACCTATATTGTCTCTATGGTTATCTGCTGAAGACCTGAAGTCTAAAGACAGGAGTTCATGGGTGGATAGAGGTGTATATATACTAATATACTATATCCTAGATGGGTGCCTTGCCCACTCATCTGAGAACACTTTTCTTATTACAGTAAAAAAAATTGCTTTCTTTTTTTTTTTTTTCTAACCCTAACTTTTTGCTAGGACTGCATTATGTGTTTTAGTAGTTAAGAGACTTGCTTTGACATGTCTCCTAATGTTCTTGTTCTTGGGTCAAAGCTTGTTTGGGGCAATGAGTGGGGAAGGGGGAATGGGAGGTTCTTGTTTTTCTTTTCTTTCTTTTTTTGTTATTTTAGTGATACACACCTACTCTACTGGTTTGCATTTACTATTTGCAGGTCTAGTGACAAGTTTTTGCATGGGGCGCCAGGTTTATTTTGTTCAAGATAATTGTATTATTCCGGAAATAATTTTTACTCTCATTTGGGTTACTATCCTTTTTGAGTAATTTTTCCTTTGTGCTCCCATCATGAGTCTTGGCATACTTACGTGTAATGTCAGGGGCCTGAAATCTAAGATAAAGAGATCTCTGGTTTTCAATTATCTGAAACGCACGAAAGCTCACATTTTCCTGTTACAGGAGACTCATTTGGTGGGATCTAGGGTTTTTGCTCATGCCTTTCACACAACATACTCCACATATTCTAGAGGGGTCTCTATATTGATTCTTAAATCCCTTCTGGTTCAAGTTGTGGAGGTCATGACTGATCCGCAAGGATGTTATGTTGCCCTGGTGATAAAACATATGGAGGTATTTTACACCAAAGTGAATGTTTATATTCCTCCACCGTTTGATATGCAAAGGCTATTTGACAGCATGAATAAAATTCTTCCCATGGTACAGGGTACTCTCATTATAGGGGATGATTTTAATGCGTTTCGTCATTCACAACATCATCTGAGTTTCGTGAATCTAATGATGTAGTGAATGACGAAACGCGTCAGGATGGAGCCATACAAACATAGTGACGCCAGCAAGCACAGGGAACAAGGTTGATATCCCCGCTGATGATACCATTGAGAGCGGTAGGAGCCGCCGTCTGTTCTGTGAGCAAGAAGCTGACTTTATAAATGAACACTGCTTTTAAAAAAGTTTCATTTTGTAAGTGCACATCTTAAAGGGGAGGTTGTTTTATAAAGGGCATTAAAGTTATTTTTAATGAGATTACGCTATGTCCGAACCTTCCTTTTTTGCATTTGATTAACTGACTGTTCGGAGCGGGTGCTTTGGATCAAGGAGAGAGGATTTCTGTGGAGACAGTCCATATTATTTGTGGGATTGACATGCAAAGATAAAAGCATCCATCTGGTAAGAGGCTTTCTAAGAGGGTGTTCCTCTACACACACCCCCCCCCCCCCTTGTTGCTGTTCTGTGCACGTGTGAAGGTGAAGGTTAGGGG
Organism: Lithobates sylvaticus; assembly: GCA_028564925.1. Taxonomy (NCBI): domain Eukaryota; kingdom Metazoa; phylum Chordata; class Amphibia; order Anura; family Ranidae; genus Lithobates; species Lithobates sylvaticus. The sequence goes on from CM053030.1 coordinate 365,300,808, forward strand.
AAGACCGTTTGCAAGGCTGGTTTCTCTGAAGAAGTCTGGAGACTTAGTTGAAGGACGCAACCTGGATCAACACTCATACGGTATCGCCGGATCGGCTGAGAGAAACTGGTACCGTATGTCAGTTATTTAAATTCATCCAAATCCCTCAGTGATGCTCAAGTGTAACTCACAAGTCTGTGGCAGAGACTTTTGATCGAGCATCCCACCGGCTGCTAGGCCTAGTGAGAGAGGTCTATCCGAGGGTCGCTGAATCCAGTTTGTGGAACTGTTTTATCCTCTGGATTCTTCTAATACCTGCACCCTGCAATTTAAGTACCTGAACTCACCCCTAACCCTCTACCTTTATTAAGAGACTTTGTCTTTTTTCTAAATAAATAATCCAAAAGAGGATTCAGTGTCAGTTTCAACATTCTTTGGGCCACTTTCCACGGGATCCCCAAGACGGAGAAGCAAGCAGGTGAGGTAACGGTAAGCCCAAATAAAACCAGCAGCTCCTTCGGGGGTTAGTGCTACATTATATATATATATATATATATATATATATATATATATATATATATATATATATATGTAGGTATACTATTTTTCTGCTATCACATGAGTGCTTGTTTGTTTGCTAGAGATTAGGCGTATTCTTATTCCTTTTATACTCTTTATTTTCTATAGAACTTATTGCTCCTACACGTGTCCCAGTTCAGCGGCCTGTCAATTAGGGACCTCCATGGGGGTCGTTGTGGCCTGGCGGCAGGCGGTGCCCCCCTATCCCTGCTCCTTCCAGGCAAACAGATTCTATCTATGCTTTTAAACTGCACATGGCTGTATACTACCATAACTGTACATACATAACTATACATCTATAAATACAATTTATGACCTTGCAATTTCTTACCTATATTGTTTTTGTCACAATGTTATGTTTTTCCATTAATAGAATTGCTGAGTAAATTTCTCTTATAGTCTGAAGAAAGATGTTCAAACCAGAAACGCGTTGGATAGACTGGAGACAGCACCAATGTCATTATACTTACTTAACTTAACTTTGAACTCTTATTGTCTTTTACTATTTCACACACATACGGTTTTTAATATGTGTGAAAGACCTAACCAAGATAGGAGGTACTGGAGAGGACTAGGAGCAAGCCTCTTACCCACTGACTATGGCCCAAGGAGAGAGCAGATAATTTTCTAATGATGGACCACCACTTAACCACTTCCCGACCGCCCCCTGTATATTTACGTCGGCAGAATGGCACGTACAGGCAGAATCACGTACCTGTACGTGACATTCTTCCGGCGGTTGGGGGGTCCGATCGGACCCCCCTCCGCCGGCGGGGACGGTCGGGATCGCTTCAGGAGCGATCCGGGACGAGGGGACGGCCAGTGGTTTCTGGCCACCCCCTCGCGATCGCTCCTGGCCAATGAGAAACTTCCCCTTCCTGTCTATTGTATAGACAGGAAGGCGGAAGTGATGTCACGCTCGGTGCGCCGGTCTATGTGACCGGAGACGCCGAGCGGCGAACATGTACAGGTTAGTGCACAACACTACACTGACACCAGTACAGTTAGGCACATATTCCACCCCCCTGTCACCCCCTGATCACCCCCCAGATCACCCCCTCCCCCCCCAGTCACAGTGTCACTAATTGCAGTGATCATTTATTTACTGATCACTGCATTTAGTGTCAGTGTGACTGTAATAACTGTCAGGGCAGTTAGTTTTAGGTCCAAGGTAGCCCCCTACCCCCCCCTAATAAAGGTTTAACCCCTTGATTGCCCCCCAGGTAACCCTTTCACCCCCTTTTGCCAGTGTCACTAAGCGATCGTTTTTCTGATCGCTGTATTAGTGTCACTGCTGTCGCTAGGTAACCATTTTTTTTTTTAGGTAACCGCCATGTTTATATAGGTTCATAAATAGGTTTATAGGTCAGGTACCCCCATATTACAACCTAAATAAAGGTTTTAACCCCCTGATTGCCCCTAGAGTTAACCCTTTCACCAGTGATCACTGTATAACTGTCACTGGTGACGCTGGTTAGCCAGTTAGTTATTTTGTTATTTAGGTTCCCCGTCAGGTTTTTATATAGCGTCAGGTACCCCCATATATTACCTAATAAAGGTTTTAACCCCCTGATTGCCCCTAGTTAACCCTTTCACCCCCTTTTGCCAGTGTCACTAAGCGATCGTTTTTCTGATCGCTGCATTAGTGTCGCTAGGTAACCATTTTTTTTTTTTAGGTAACCGCCATGTTTATATAGGTTCATAAATAGGTTTATAGGTCAGGTACCCCCATATTACAACCTAAATAAAGGTTTTAACCCCCTGATTGCCCCTAGAGTTAACCCTTTCACCAGTGATCACTGTATAACTGTCACTGGTGACGCTGGTTAGCCAGTTAGTTATTTCGTTATTTAGGTTCCCCGTCAGGTTTTTATATAGCGTCAGGTACCCCCATATATTACCTAATAAAGGTTTAACCCCCTGATTGCCCCTAGTTAACCCTTTCACCCCCTTTTGCCAGTGTCACTAAGCGATCGTTTTTCTGATCGCTGCATTAGTGTCGCTAGGTAACCAGTTTTTTTTTTGTATTACTGTTACGGGTGACGCTGGTTAGTTAGCTTGTTTTTTATACTGTCAGGGCACCCGCCATTTATTACCCAATAACGGTTTAACCCCCTGATCGCCCGGCGGGTGATATCAATTAGGTTTTAGGGTCAAATAAGGTCTGCGTCGCCCCAGGTTAGTGCCAGTACCGCAAACACCCACGCGCAAAGCATACACCTCCCTTAGTGGCACAGTATCTGAACAGATCGATATCTGATCTGATCAGATCTATACTAGCGTCCCAGCAGTTTAGGGTTCCAAAAAAAACCGCATTGTTAGCGGGATCAGCCCAGATACCTGCTAGCACCTGCGTTTTCCCCCTCCGCCCAGCCCAGCCCACCCAAGTGCAGTATCGATCGATCACTGTCACTTACAAAACACTAAGCACACATAACTGCAGCGTTCGCAGAGTCAGGCCTGATCCCTGCGATCGCTAACAGTTTTTTTGTGGTAGCGTTTTGATTCAGTCGCTTCAGTCAGGAGCTTTTTTACCTGTGAATCTCAAAAAAATAAAAAAAAATAAAATAGTTGTCGTTTTATTGTTCTCTCTCTCACTCTATTCTCTCTCTATTGTTGCTCTTTTTTTTACTCCATTCTATTCTGCAATGTTTTATTATGTTTTATCATGTTTTATCACGCTTGCTTTTCAGGTATGTAATTTTGTTTACTGTGTTTTAGTGTTGAGCATTTTTTTGTTTTCAGGTGCGCCATTCAGTTGCAACGCGGATTTATTTATCTTGACAGCAACAGCGTTTGCTCCCACGATACATAAAGCCGCGACTCCAACGCTGTAGGAGGTGATTTCACCACCACAGTTAAAAAAAAAGAGCATATATGCCGAAGCATGGGGGCAGCAGGGGGGGGAGGAGCGATTGGCTCCTAATGCCACGTACATACGGTCGAAATTCCGACCGTGTGTACACGGCATAACTTTTGCGGGAGGATGCCCCCATGCATCGGCATATATAAATGGTGCATGTATGCCCATCATTAGAAGTGGGTGGATGAAGGGAGGTATTCTAATGGTGGGCATACCCACCAATCAATCTCTTTTTTTCGTTCAGCCAAGAGGCTGCATGAAAAAAAAAAGATTACAATATATGTCCAGTATGTTGCTGGACTTTGAATGGTTATACCAGAATGATGCCTGCAGGTTTAGGTATCATCTTGGTATCATTCTTTTCAGCCAGTGATCGGCTTTCATGTAAAAGCAATTCTAGCGGGTAATTAGCCTCTAGACTGCTTTTACAAGCAGTGGGAGGGAATGTCCCCCCTCCCGGATATAAACCGCGCCATTGGGAAATTGGGAAAGCATTTTATCACACCAATCTTGGTGTGGTCAGATGCTTTGAGGGCAGAGGAAAGATCTAGGGTCTAATAGACCCCAATTTTTTCAAAAAAAGAGTACCTGTCACTGCCTATTGCTATCATAGGGGATATTTACATTCCCTGAGATAACAATAAAAATCATAACAAAGAAAAAAAATGGAAGGAACAGTTTAAAAATAAAATAAAAAAGCTAAATAAATAAAAAAAAAAACAAAAAAAAAAAAAAAAAAGCACCCCTGCCCCCCCTTCTCTTGCGCAAAGGCGTACACAAGCGTTGGTCTGGCGTCATATGTAAACAGCAATTGCACCATGCATGTGAGGTATCACCGCGAAGGTCAGATCGAGGGCAGTAATTTTAGCAGTAGACCTCCTCCGTGAATCTAATGTGGTATCATGTAAAGGCTTTTAAAGGCTTTTAAAAATGTATGTAGTTTGTCGCCACTGCGTGTTTGTGCGCAATTTTAAAGCATGTCGTGTTTGGTATCCATGTACTCGGCCTAAGATCATATTTTTTATTTCATCAAAAATTTGAGCAATATAGTGTGTTTTAGTGCATTAAAATAAAAAAAAGTGTATTTTTTCCACAAAAAATGCGTTTGAAAAATCGCTGCGCAAATACTGTGTGGAAAAAAAAAAATGCAACACCCACCATTTTAATCTGTAGGGCCTTTGCTTTAACAATATATATAGTGTTTGGGGGTTCAACGTAATTTTCTTGCAAAAAAAAAATATGTTTTCATGTAAACAAAAAGTGTCAGAAAGGGCTTTGTCTACAAGTGGTTAGAAGAGTGGGTGACGTGTGACATAGGCTTCTAAATGTTGTGCATAAAATGCCAGGACAGTTCAAACCCCCCCCAAATGACCCCATTTTGGAAAGTAGACACCCCAAGCTATTTGATGAGAGCAATGTTGAGCCCATTAAATATTTTTTTTTTTTGTCCCAAGAGATTGAATAATGAAAAAAAAAAAAATATATATATTTTTTTTTTTTACAAAAAGTTGTCACTAAATGATATATTGCTCAAACATGTCATGGGCATATGTGGAAATACACCCCAAAATACATTCTGTTGCTTCTCCTGAGTACGGGGATACCACATGTGTGGGACTTTTTGGGAGCCTAGCTGCGTACGGAACCCCAAAAACCAATCACCGCCTTCAGGCTTTCTAAGGGTGTAATTTTTTTATTTCACTTCTCACTGCCAATCACAGTTTCGGAGGCCATGGAATGCCCAGATGGCATAAAACCCCCCAAAATGACCCCATTTTGGAAAGTAGACACCCCAAGCTATTTGATGAGAGGTATGGTGAGTATTTTGCAGATGTCGCTTTTTGTCACAAAGTTTTGAAAATTGAAAAAAGAAAAAAAATTTTTTTTTTTCTTTACTTTCTTCATTTTCAAAAACAAATGAGAGCTGTAAAATACTCACCATGCCTCTCAACAAATAGCTTGGGGTGTCTACTTTCCAAAATGGGGTCATTTGGGGGGGTTTTGTGCTATTTTGGCATTTTATGGCCTTCGAAACGGTGATAGGTAGTGAGGAGTGAAATCAAAAATTTGCACCCTTAGAAATCCTGAAGGCGGTGCTTGGGTTTCGGGGCCCCGTATGCGGCTAGGCTCCCAAAAAGTCCCACACATGTGGTATCCCCATACTCAGGAGAAGCAGCAAAATGTATTTTGGGGTGCAATTCCACATATAACTATGGCATGTGTGAGCAATATATCATTTAGTGACAACTTTTTGAAAAAAAAAAAAAAATCTTTTTTATTTTTGTCTTTATTCAATCACTTGGGACTAAAAAAAAAAATATTCAATGGGCTCAACATGCCTCTCAGCAAATAGCTTGGGGTGTCTACTTTCCAAAATGGGGTCATTTGGGGGGGTTTTGTACTTCTCTGCCATTTTAGCACCTCAAGAAATGAAATAGGCAGTCATAAATTAAAAGCGGTGTAAATTCCAGAAAATGTACTCTAGTTTGTAGACGCTATAACTTTTGCGCAAACCAATAAATATACGCTTATTGGCATTTTTTTTACTAAAGACATGTGGCTGAATACATTTTGGCCCAAATGTTTGACTAAAATTGAGTTTATTAGATTTTTTTTATAACAAAAAGTAGAAAATCTCTTTTTTTTTCAAAATTTTCGCTCTTTTTCCGTTTATATCTCAAAAAATAAAAATCACAGAGGCAATCAAATACCATCAAAAGAAAGCTCTATTTGTGGGAAGAAAAGGACGCAAATTTCGTTTGGTTACAAAATTGCATGACCGCGCAATTACCAGTTAAAGTAGTGCAGTGCGAAATTGAAAAAAGACCTCTGGTCCTTTGGCTGCCAAATGGTCCGGGGCTGAAGTGGTTAATTATGTTTCTTTTTACTGTTTGTATTGTTAGGTTAATATGATCAGGAGTGGGGATGTTGTCCTGTGGGATAAAAAGTATGAGTTTAAATAAAGTGTCCCAGTTTTGTAACTGAGCTAGTCTCGCCTGGTTCTTGGTTGCAATATGTGGCTGTAATATCTGATATCTGAAGGTTTAAACTGGAGGAAGCAGTGTACTGACAAAAGCACTCAAGCGGAGTGTGGGAAGCAGTTCCGTTACAATATGTAAGAATAAAATATGATTTTTATGAAGTGTTTTTAGTGTACTAGTTGCCTTTGAACATCCTGTAACCAAGTGTGGGATATTTTGTCTTTCCTATTTTCTCTGTTTAATCTCTATGATTTTAAGCATCCAACATCCAAAGACCTGTATATTGCACTAAAAAAAGCAGGCTGCTTCCAATCTCTGTTAACCTTACAGAAAGAACAGACTTCTGTGGCTCTGAGCCACTGTATCTCTCCACAGATAAAAAAAAAGTCCCCTGCTTTACATATACCACAATGATTTTTTTGGGCAAGAATTTTTTTTAGTCATTTAAACTTTTGGTGCTTAAACATTTTTTGAGGGGGGTGATGAGGGTGCACCCAGGCACACCCAGCATACCCTTGTGTGCACATCTATGCATGTTTTTGTGAAATCCTGCCAGAACTTGAAACTTTAGGAGTTAGACCAATCTCTCTACCAGCAGTGTTAATTTCATCAACAAAAACGTTTGTCAAAATTTTCATCAGTGTCATTTTTACAGTGAAGAAAACTAAACGAAAAGTGCACCACATTTTCATCCACTGATGAAAACTATGACGAAAATCAATTCCGTTTTCGTTAACAAACAAAATGAAAATGTGAGGCAGGGACATTTACTCTTGTGAACTAACTTCCGGTTTCCATGGAGCGCCTCTTGCTTCTGCTTTCAGCAAGCAAGCGACTCTTTGCAGCCAGTATTACAGGCCTCCCAGTCCTCTCCTTAGACGACTACCTAGAGACCAGAGCAGCACTGTGCATTAGTCCCACTCCCAACTCACGAGTCACGGCGATGATCATTCAGAACTGAGAGCACCCACTGAGTGTGTACATTACAATTACAGGCCTAAGGCATCCCCTCAGACCACCGTCCGTCCAGAGCACTGTGTGTGTGTGCGCATTACCGGCATCCAGGGCACTGTGCATTACAGGCCATCCCTCAGACCTGAGAAAACCATTCAGCACTGTTCAGTATTACAGGCCTCCTCTGACCAACGGCATCCAGAGCACTGTGCATTACAGGCCATCCCAGTCAAACCTGAGACCACCATCCAGCAGTGTGGAGTATTACAGGCCTCCTCTGAACAGTGACCACCACTGGCATCCAGAGCACTGTGCATTACATGCCATCCCAGTCAGACCTGAGACCATCATCCACCACTGTGCAGCATTACAGGCCTCCTCTGACCAGTGACCAGTCCACCGGCATCCAGAGCACTGTGCAGTACAGGCCACCCCAGTCAGACCTGAGACCACCATCCAGCACTGTGCAGCATTACAGGCCTCCCTTCAGGCCACCATCCAGAGCACGGTGCAGCATCACAGGCCTCCTCATACCACCATCCAGAGCACTGTGCAGCATGACAGGCCTCCTCAGACCACCGTCCAGAGCCCTGTGTAGCATTGCAGCCACCATCCAGAGCACCGTGCAGCATTGCAGACCCCTTCAGACTTCCGTCCAGAGCACTATGTGCAGCATTACAGGCCTCCTCAGACCACCATCAAGATCACTGTGTAGCATTACAGGTCTCCTCAGCTCAGACCACCATCCAGAGCACTGTGTGTAGCATTGCAGCCTATGTCCAGAGCACTGTGCAGCATTACAGACCTCCTCAGACCACCATCCAGAGCACTGTGCAGCATTACAGGCCTCCTCAGACCACCACTCAGAGCACCACAGAGAATTACAGGCCTCCTCAGACCACTGTTCAGCATTACAGGCCTTCTCAGACCACTAGGCAGCATTACAGCCCTTCGCAGACCACTGTCCAGAGCACTGTACAGCATTACAGTGAATGGTAAAAGCTCATATTATTGCATGAACTACTGCTGCGTTTTGCGGAACATAATAAAACACTCGATGTCCCTGGCTGTCCCTGTCCTCTTTGATCTACTTAGCCACCTTAAGGACTTTAACTGCTTCCCGACCAGCCGGCATCATTAAACTGCGAGGCTGCACAAATCGCCGTAGCTGTACATCACCCGCTTTAAGAGCAATAGCAGGCACGCGTGTGCCACCTGGGCCGAAGCGTGTGGCCGGCAGCCACGATGTCTGCCGGCCACCCACGTTTGCTCCACAGAGAGCCAGAATGGGGATCTGTCAATGTAAAAAAACAGATCCCCATTCTGTCAGGGGAGTAGAGAGAGATAGTCTGTTACTAGTGATCAGGAACAGCAATCTCTCTCTTCTCCCTGTCAGAACACTGCCCCCACAGTTAGAAACACTTCCCTAGGGAACACTTAACCCCTTGATCGCCCCCTAGTGTTAACCTCTTCCCTGCCAGTTTAATTTATACAGTAATCAGTGCATTTTTATAGCACTGATCGCTGTATAAATGTCACTGGTCCCAAAAAGTGTCAAAAGTGTTCGATCTGTCTGCTGCATCATCACAGTCCCACTAAAAATCGCTGATCACCTCCAGTAAAAAAAATAATAATAATAATAATAATAAAAATGCCATAAATCAATCCCCTATTTTGTAGACATGATAACTTTAGCGCAAACCAATCAATGTACACTTATTGCGATTATTCTTTTACCAAAAATATGTAGAAGAACACATATTGGCCTCAACTGATGAAGACATTTTTTTTTTTTGGATATTCATTATAGTAAAAAGTAAAAAAATATAGTTTTTTTTTCAAAATGTCAGTCTTTTTTTGTTTATAGCTCAAAAAAAAAAAAAAAAAACAGAGGTGATCAAATACCACCAAAAGGAAGCTCTATTTGTGGGAAAAAAGGACATCAATTTTGTTTGTGTACAACATCGCATGATCGCGCAATTGTCAGCGACACAGTGCTGTATCGCAAAAAATGGCCTGGTCATTAACGGGGTAAATTCTTCTGGGCTGAAGTGGTTAAACAGAACACTAGCTACCAAGTCCTTGCCACAATTGCACAGAAAATTAAAGGTGAATGTAAACCAGCATTTTGCGTCATTCTTAGATCCAACTGATGTGTTCTCGCCACTTGCAGCAGCTGCTTGTTTTGTCAACCCTACTGTCTGTGAAATCCTTGTTGATGTGGCAGATGAAAATATACAAAAACTGCTTAAAGAAAGGCAAAGGAGTATGCTGTAAGAAAATCCACATTGCCCCACACACACACAGAGGGTATTCAGTATCACAGGTGACCTCTCTAGAGGCCGGCGGAATAAAGCAAGGGTCATGTTGGCACAAAGTGCTTTTCTTAAAATAATTCGAAACACATGAAAGTGTTTTATTCTCCAGGAATTTATATTTCTAACATAAGAAGCATACCTAATACTTGTGGGTTGTGCTTATTGCAATAGGAAGAATCAATATTTTCAACAACAGTTTTAATTGTCAATTTAAATTCATAGGAAAAATGTGCAGGCTACAACAACATATGCCATTAGTATGTGGAACTCTAACAACCACCACTTTTTATTAATTCCTCTCTCTCTTAGCATTGACAGATTTGACAATAGAGGTAAATATCACACTAATGAAAAAAAAAAAATAGATCAGTAACTGTCAAAAATGGCAGCCTTAGGTCAGGGTCCTTGCACCTAGTAGTCTTTTTAGTGTGATATTTACCTTTATTGTCAAATCTGTCAATGCTAAGAGAGAAAGGAATTGATAAAAAGTGGTGGTTGTTATAGTTCCACATACTAATGGCATTTGTTGTTGTAGCCTGCACATTTTTCCTATGAATTTAAATTGACAATAAAAAATGTTGTTAAAAATATTGATTCTTCCTATCGCTGATAAAAAGTGGTGTCTACACACTAATGACATTATTGTAAAAGCCGTGGAACACCGTTAAAGTCTATGGGACATTAACATGAAAAATCAAAAGTGCTCATTCTAAAGGCTTATATGCAAGTTATTGCCATAAAAAGTGTTTGTGGACCCGGGTCCTGCCCCAGGGGACATCTATCAATGCAAAAAAGTTTTAAAAACAGCAGTTTTTTCGGGAGCAGTGATTTTAATAATGCTTAAAGTGAAACAATAAAAATGAAATATTCCTTTAAATATCATACCTGGGGGGTGTCTATAGTATGCCTGTAAGTTGGCACAGTTTTCCCGTGTTTAGAACAGTACCACAGCAAAATTAAATTTATAAAAGGAAAAAAGTCATTTAACCACTTAAGGACCGCTTCACGCCGATATATGTCGGCAGAATGGCACGGCTGGGCACAATCACGTACCTGTACGTGGCCCTTTAAGAGCCCAGCCGTGGGTCGCGTGCGCGCCGCCGGTGGCGCGCTCGTGACCCGGTCCTGAGCTCCGTGACCGTGGCCGCGGGACCAGCGGACCCGTTCGCCGCTGGTGTCCCGCGATCGGGTCACAGAACTGAAAAACGGGGAGAGGTCTGTGTAAACAAACCTATCCCCGTGCTTCCTACACTGCCTGTCACTGATCGGCTGTTCCCTGGCATTGGGAAAGCCGATCAGTGACGTCAGACGTAAAGCCACGCCCCCTACTGTAAAAAAAACACACACGTCACACTTAGCCCCTCCCCGCCCCCTAGTGGTTAACTCTTTCACTGCCCGTGTCATTTACATAGGAATCAGTGCATTTAAATAGCACTGATTTCTGTATAAATGACAATGGTCCCAAAAATGTGTCAAAAATGTCCAATGTGTCTGCCATAATGTCTCAGTCACAATAAAAATTGCCGATGGCCGCCATTACTAGTAAAAAAAAACAAATATTAATAAAAATGCTATAAAACTATCCCCAATTTTGTAAACGTTATAACTTTTGCGTAAACCAATCAATAATCGCTAATTGCGATTTTTTTTTTACCAAAAATATGTAGAAGAATACGTATCGGCTGAAACTGAGGAAAAAAATGTTTTTTTTATATATTTTTTGGGGATATTTATTATAGCAAAAAGTAAAAAATATTTCATTTTTTTCAAAATTGTCACTCTATTTTTGTTTATAGCGCAAAAAATAAAAACCGCAGGGGCGATCAAATACCACCAAAAGAAAGCTCTATTTGTGGGAAAAAAAGGACGCCAATTTTGTTTGGGAGCCACGTTGCACGACTGCGCAATTGTCAGTTAAAGCGACACAGTGCCGAATAGCAAAAAGGGTCCTGGTCCTTTGGCTGCAAATTGGTCCGGGCTTAAGAGGTTAAACTGATCACGGCTGAAATTAATTGTCGGTTCCAAGCAATATAGATGAAAATCTTTGAAAAAAAACGGCATGGGTTCCATTCCCAGTCCATTACCAGGCCCTTTAGGGTCTGGTATGAATATTAAGGGGAACCCCGAACCAAAAATTTGAAAAAAAATAGCGTGGGGGTCCCTCCAAAATTTATACCAGGCTCTCTTAATACCAGGTCTGGTATGGATATTAAGGGGAACCCTGCGACAATTTTTTTTAGATAGAGCACCCCCTCCCCCTCCTGAACCGTACCAGGCCACATGCCCTCAACATGGGGAGGGTGCTTTGGAGTCACCCCCAAAGCACCTTGTCCCCATGTTGATGGGGACAAGGGCCTCATCCCCACAACCCTTGCCTGGTGGTTGTGGGGGTCTGCGGGCAGGGGGCTTATCAGAATCTGGAATCCCCCTTTACCAAGGGGACCCCCAGATCCCGGCCTCCCCCCCATGTGAATTAGTAACGGGTACATTGTACCCCTACTATTTCACAAAAAAGTGTCTAAAATAGTAAAAAAAGACACTTTGGGACAAGTATTTTTGTTAAAAGATAAAAAAATTAAAATGTCCCGCAATGTAAATCCATCTTACGCTGCCGACGAGCCAAAAAAAGAAAAAAAAAAAAAGCAGCAACAGCTCCGCCTCCATGGGAGGCTCCCGCTGAGTGACGCTTCTTCTTGGTGACAGCTGTTATATAGCTGAGGGCAGGACCACTCGGTGACGTAAACGGGGGACCCCACCTTCCTCTGACGCCACGTGGCATCAAAGGGGGGGTCACCGAGTGGCCCCACCCTCAGCTATATAACAGCGGTCATCGAGAAAAAGCGAGAGCCTCCCATGGAGGCAGAGCTGTTGCGCTTTTTTAAAAAAAAATTTGGCTCGTCTGCGCCGTAAGATGGATTTACATTGCGGGACATTTTTATTTTTTTATCTTTCAACAAAAGGACTTGTAACAAAGTGTCTCCTGTCTTTATTTACTATTTTTGACACTTTTTTGCGAAATGGTAGGGCTATATTACCATTTCACAAAAAAAGTGTCAAAAATAGTTACCAATTCACATGGGGGGGATCTGGGGGTCCACTTAATCACTTCAGCCCGGACCATTTGGATGGCAAAAGACCAGTGCACTTTTTGCGATTCGGCACTGCGTCGCTTTAACTGACAATTGCGCAGTTGTGTGACGTGGCTCCCAAACAAAATTGACGTCCTTTTTCCCCACAAATAGAGCTTTCTTTTGGTGGTATTTGATCACCTTTTATTTTTTGCGCTATTAACAAAAAAATAGTGACAATTTTGAAAAAAACACATTATTTTTTACTTTTTGCTATAATAAATATTCCCAAAAAATATATAATTTTTTTTTCCTCAGTTTAGGCCGATACGTATTCTTCTACATATTTTTGGTAAAGAAAATCGCAATAAGCATTTATTGATTGGTTTGCGCAAAAGTTATGGCGTCTACAAAATAGGGGATAGTTTTATGGCATTTTTATAAAAAAAATTTTTTACTAGTAATGGCGATGATCAGCGATTTTTATCATGACTGCAACATCATGGCAGACAGATCAAACACTTTTGGCGCTATTTTGGGACCATTCACAGTCATACAGCGATCAGAGTGATTAAAAATGCATTGATTACTGTGTAAATGTGACTGGCAGTGAAGTGGTTAACTAAGGGGCGCTGTAGGGGTTAAGTGTGTCCTAGGGTGTGATTCTAACTGTGGGGGGGATGGGCTATGTGTGACACAACACTGATCATCGTTCCTGATTACAGGGAGCTGTGATCAGTGTCAGTGTCACTAGGCAGAACAGGGAAATGCTTGTTTACATCAGCATTTCCCCATTCTTCCTCTTCGTGAGACGATCGTGGGTATCCCCGCGGACATCAAGTCCGCGGGACCAATGATCACACTCATGGAGCTTGCAGCTGGCGTGCACATGCCCGTAAGCCGCTTCTTAAAGGGCAAAGCACAAGTACGTTAATATGCCTGTACGTGCCCTTCTGCAGACGTATATTGGCGTGAGCCGGTCGGCAAGCAGTTAAAGAGGGGCTTACAGATTCCTATAAGCCCCCTGCCTGCAGACCTCCACAACCACCGGGCAAGGGTTGTGGGGATAAGGCCCTTATCCCCATCAACATGAGGACAAGGTGCTTTGAGAAACCCAAAGCATCCTCCCCATGTTGAGGGCATGTGGCCTGGTACGGTTCAGATGGGGTGCTATCTCGTCCCCCCTCTTTTCCTGCGCACTGCCAGGTTGCATGCTCAGATAAGGGTCTGGTATGGATTTTGGGGGGGATCCCTACACCATTTTTTTTTTATTTTGGTACAGGGTTCCCCTTAAAATCCATACCAGACCTGAAGGGTCTGGTATGGATTTTAGGGGGGAGCCTTACCCAATTTTTTTTTAATTTGGCACCAGGTTCCCCTTAATTTCCATACCAGACCTTAAGGGCCTGGTATGGATTTTGGGGGGACCCCCATGCAATAAACTTTTAAATTTTAGGTTCAGGGTTCATACCAGACCCAAAGGACCTGGTAATGGACTGGGGGGGGGGGGGGATTTTTTGCAATGAGACCCGACAATTCATTACAGCTGCGAACAGTTTTAAATTACTTTTTTCCTTTAGAAATGTAATTTTGCTGTGGTACTGTTCTAAACATGGGAAAACTGCGCCACTTTACAGGCATACTATAGACACCCCCCAGGCACAATATTTAAAGGAATATTTCATTTTTATTGTTTCACTTTAAGCATTATTAAAATCACTGCTCCCGAAAAAACGGAAGTTTTTAAAACTTTCTTTTGCATTGATACATGTCCCCTGGAGCAGGACCAGGGTCACCAAACACTTTTTATGGCAATAACTTGCATATAAGCCTTTAAAATTAGCACTTTTTTTTCATGTTCGTGTCCCATATACTTTAACGGTGTTCACGTGTTCGTCCTAATTTTTTGCCTGTTTGCATATTCTGGTGCGAACCAAACTGGGGAGTGTTTTCGTCTCATCCTTAATTCGGAACCCCGAACCAAAATTAAAAAAAAAAAAATGACGTAGGTGTCCCCCCAAAATCCATACCAGACCCTTATCCGAGCACGCAACCTGTCAGGCTGCAGGAAAAGAGGGGGGAACGAGAGAGCGCCCCCTCCTGAACCATACCAGGCCACATGCCCTCAACATGGGGAGGGTGCTTTGGGGCCTCATCCCCACAACCCTTGTCTGGTGGTTGTGGGGGTCTGCGGGTGGGGGGCTTATCAGAATCTTTAATGCAAGATAACTGAACCTCAAAAGGGGTCATAATTATTTATTGTTTATGGTAAATAACATTCTTATAATGGTAACCTGTTCATATAATTAGTAGTAAAAGAAAAGTTAGACAACTGATTAGATTTTATGACTGAAGCTGTCCACGGTCAAGAGGCATTATCTGTCACCCAGAAGAACAGAAGTAGGGGCTATTAAAACTGACCAATCAGATTGCTTAACCATGTTACTGAATTGAGAAGATGTGCATATTAGGACAGGTTCATTTTGGCTAAATTATCCTGTCATCTATCTTGTCTGTACCTCTTTTGGCTGTTCTGAAGTCTAAATTAAATGCATTTCTCTGCATGAACCGAATTGCTGCGGGAATAACTTGAATTATTATAATAATTATCAATCCTCATCCTACGACTATATGGCTACATCTTTGATTAAACTGTATTGCTTTACTGTAACTGCAGTGACAAAAAGTGAGGTCAGGGGCCAAGCTACGTTGACAGGTGCTGAAGAAAAATACAAATCTTTGGCAGGAAAGTCAGCTCAACTGGTTTACTTGCTGCAGCCAATTCTGCACCAAAACTAAACATACTGTAATGGGCTTATTTATTTAAAAAAATGCACAATAATTAATTTCCCCCAATTTGCTAGCCAATTTTGCCCTGAGTTGTAAAAGATTTTATATTTAAGATACAGTATGTGAAAAAGTGGTTGGAAAATTGTCAAGAGATAGATAGAAAGAATGAGTAAATCATGGTTTAGTGATGTGTAAACTACCGACTAGGGATGAGCCGAACACCCCCGGGTTCGTTTCGCACCGGAACCTGCGAACGGACCGAAAGTTCGTGCGTAATGTTAGAACCCTATTAATTACAATGGACGCGAACGTTCGAAATCTAAAGTGCTAATTATAACGGCCAATATGCATGTTATTGTCATAAAACAGGTTTGGGGACCCGGATCCTGCCCCAGGGGACATGTATCAATGCAAAAAGAAGTTTTAAAAACTGACGTTTTTTTCAGGAGCAGTCATTTTAATGATGCATAAAGTGAAAAAAAAAAAGTAAAATATTCCTTTAAATATGGTACCTGGGGGTGTCTAAAGTATGCCTGTGAAGTGGCACGTGTTTCACGTGTTTAGAACTGTCCCTGCAAAAAATGAAATTTGTAATGGAAAAAAAGAAGCCATTTAAAACTGCTTGCGGCTTTAATGTCATGTCTTGTCTTGGCAATATGGATGAAAATCTTTGAGAAAAATGGCATGGCTACCCCATCACCCCCCCCCCCCCCCCCCCCCCCCCACCCCAGCCCATTACCAGCCCCTTTGGGTCTTGTATGGATATTAAGGGTAACCACGCACCCAAAATAAACCCTATAACTTCAACCCTATATACTCTGAACAGCAGTATACAGGCGGTGCAAACAAGACAGGGACTGTAGGTTTGTTCTTAAGTAGAATATGTTTGTAATTTTGAACAGGTAAATTTTTAAGTTTAGCTCCATCCAAAAAAATCTATTTTTATGCTTTTTGGAGAACATAGGGAAGGGTTATCACCCCTGTAACATTTGTTTTGCTGTCTGTGCACCTGTTCAGAACATTTCACCTCACTTTCCGTCCCAATGAAAAATGTTTTTGGAAAAGTGGGGTTTTTATTGAAACAAGAATTGGTGATAAAGCATCAGTAGAGAGGATAATACAACAACTCCGAGCTTAGGAGCAAGTAGTATAGGTGTGCAGCCTTTCCAAAAAATAGCCCCCTAGAGGACTATTTAAATGTGAGATGCAGGATAAAAGGAAAAAAATTGGCGCTACCTCTAATAAGAAATGCAGGGTTACCAAGGGTTAATGAGCAAAAAGGGGGGCGGTGTGAGTGTGCGTTAATAGAGCAAGTGGCCTCACCTGTCCTCCTATAAATACATAAAGTAGTGAGAGATTGGGGAGGGTTTTTTAGGGGAACAAAGGGCCCACCCTTAAAAGTGGGGTAGAATCCCCAATTATCCAAACCCCAATCTCAGTGAGTGATAAATATAAAGGTATATATATGTAAGTATATAACATAAAGACCAAAAAACGTGTAACAAATCAATAAAAGTTAATTAAATGACAGTCCCAGTGAAACATAGAGTGAAAGTGATTGAAAATAAAATAAAAGTCCTGGGTATGGCACAAAAACAAGTCCAGTTTCAAGTGAAAAAAGAAAAAAAATAACAATAAAAAACCATAAAAAACACTGTGTCAAAAACACGCTTTCTTCCAGAAGTGATTCAAAAGTGACTTTTGTGCTCCAGCAGTGATGGTGACTTTGGTGTTGCCCCCTCTGGCTCCCTCACTCACCAGATTGAAGTACCCCTGCAGGGGTAAACAGCTTTTTCAGATATCTTTATCTCGTCCCGTTTCTGGAAGGTATCCTGGCCAGTTATTCCCTCCGATGGATTCACCCAGGTTCCTTGGGAGATGTTTGAAGAGCCTCAAAGAATGAGGAATAATAGCATCCAGCGTGCCCCACCGAGTGTGGGGGGTAAAACTCCCAAAAAAAAAAAAAAAAAAAAAGGAAAGAGGAAGATCCTTGTGTGATATCAGGCGGCAAAATTTTTTTAATTTAAAATAGTTAAAAACAAATAAGTGAAAGTTAAAAATATAAGGCCAGGGTATCTCGCAGGATACACCTGGTCCGCCACACACAGTAGACAAGATAGAGGGAATAGGGTCGGTATACGGCTTGCGCTCCAGCTGCGTACCAGACCTCTCGTTCCCACACCGGAAGTGACGTCAGCACGCCTTACTAGTTTCGTCGTCAGACGTTTTCAAAGGCGACGCCATCTTGCTACACCTCACGGTTTAAGAAGGCAGCGGAGGTGTGTGTTCCACTTAGTGTTAGCCAATGGGAACCGAAATAAACGTATCAGACGCCCACCCGGGCGTGTATTAATCCCCACATTAGCCTCTTCCATAACGAGGAAGATTTTGGCCATGCAAACCAGATGGGTGGATTTATTTAAAAAGGCAGGCTAAATAGCCCCCAATATAATACAGTGGTCCCACATCTCCGCTTGCCCTGTACAGGAGAAGGGCAATTGCTGTTTACTAATTTGCATTAAAGAAGAGAACATGTGAAAGGGGAATACTAAACGTTAATGTTGGGTAACAATTAAACACAAATAAAGATAAAAAATAAAAATAAAAAGTTGTGCATAAGGTTGAGCTACTTATTTGCATATAGGCGGTCTCCAATTATGCAGCTTAATGTGGTGGCTAGGAGAGTTACATCCAGCCAGGGATTTAAATGTCAGATCGAACCCAGCTATTGCTTAGTATTTTTTACATTACTAGGACAAGATGTTTCATCGTGCGGGTGAGCTTGACTATTTTATATAGGCGCTTTCCACTTATGCAGCTTGTTGTGGTGGCCGGGGGGATTACATCCACCCTGGGAAATTAAATGCCAGGTCAAACCCAGCTACTACTATGTAAAGCTAAAAAGCCCTCATAATAGTATTCATACATGTGGTGTTGTGGTGGCCGGGGGGATTACATCCACCCTGGGAAATTAAATGCCAGGTCAAACCCAGCTACTACTATGTAAAGCTAAAAAGCCCTCATAATAGTATTCATACATAAAGTGTATAACCCTTCCATAGAGTGTTTAACCCCTCCTTCCATAGAGTGTTTAGCCCCTCCATATCATGGGTATCTTTATATATATTTATATAGAAACCAAGCCTAAATGAGACAAAGGAACAGTAGAAAATAATAATGATCCAAATGTGAAAATTAAGTGTAAACTTTTAGTGGAGGTGAGTAGTTTGCAATGAGTCCTATAGGGTCCCTGTCCCATGCGTCATATCCAATGGAACCAATATATAGCATGGCCCGGGGGGAAAAAAAAAAAAAAAGGGGGGTAAAAAAGGGGCCCATTCCAAAGGAACTAATATATCGGTCCCAATAAATGTCTGATATATCCAGTGTGCTGCTTCAATCCACTGGTCCCCCACATATACTAAGCTCCAACTACCCAGTGCAACAAAGGGGATGGTTCATGCTTAAATGTCGTTGTCCCCAATGGGTGAATGATTATAAGGCATATCTGGCAAGATTTCCTGATATTGCAGCGTACTATTAGCTTAAGTTAGTGGTATACACTGAGGAGTACCTTCTATACTGAGTAAAAAATCAGTTTCAGCCCCAGGCACCAGTACTATTATGTGTCCATAATGTCTCCTATGGGTCGTTCCCAGAAGAACATAGCTATCACTTGGTGGGCCCATAAGAGTATCCTTATAAACTATGGGTGTATATCCTCATAGATCTCACCCAACTGAGCCGGTCCTCATAGATCTCACCCAACTGGGCCTATAAGAAGGTAATGAATCACATTGAAAGTCCAGCATAAACGTTAGGTTATGGGTCCAGCAGGTGGTAGGTCCAGGCTGTCAGGTGTCCAGTGATGGTATGGTCAGGGTCCTAGGGGTTAGCTATAAAGCAGTTAAGATCAATCTCCAGATTGAGGCCCCTGGGGGCAAGGGACCCCAACCTGTAGATCCAGCTCGTTTCATTCTGGGAGATAAGGGTGGTCTTGTTACCCCCTCTCCAATGATCATCTATGTGGTCTATCCCATAAAAAACAAGCCCGGATGGGTCTCTGTGATGGACCTCGTCGAAATGCCGTGACAGGCTATGTTTGGGGAACCCTTTACGTATATTATTGATATGTTCCCTAATTCTAACGAATAGGGGTCGAGTAGTGCGCCCAATGTACTGGAGGTGGCATGGGCACTCGATGACGTAGGTTACATGCGTGGTTTGGCATGTAATGAGTTGTCTTATTTGGTATTCTTGATGATCTACTGTAGATTTGAAAAATTCCCTTTTTCTTGGTTGTTTCTTGCTAACTTTGCACGGGAGGCACCGCTGGCACCTATAGAACCCTTTCATGTCAGCAAAGATTTTTACTTTCTTCGGGGGGTCAAAGACATTATGTACTAAATGTGTGCGGAGGTTTGGAGCCCTTCTATAGACAAAGTTTGATTTTGCAGGTAGAATTTTGGCCAAAGGTCTGTCCTCTTTGAGGATAGGCCAGTACTTTTTGATGATCCGTTCAACCGATCTATATTGGGTATTGAACCCCGTTATGAATGTTGTGTTCATCTTCTCTACCTGCCCCATAGGTTTATTTTCAAGTAATGCCTGTCTGTCCATCATGCCTATTTCTGATTTTAGTTTTACTAGTTTCTCCCGCGAATACCCTTTTTCCTCAAATCTGTTGATTAGGACTGTGGATTGGGCATTAAAGTCTTGGATGTTATCACAATTCCTCCGGATTCTCAACAGCTGACCTTTTGGTATATTGCCCTTCCATTTTGGATGGTGACAGCTGGAGGAGGGAATGTACCCGTTTCGGTCCGTGGATTTAAAAAAGGTTTTTGTGCATAGCTCACCTGCTCCTTTGTAGATTTCCAAGTCCAGGTAGTCTATCTTATTGTGGTCCCATTTCCCTGAGAAGGTGAGACCATATCTGTTAGTATTTAGATTGTTGAGGAATTCAGTCAGGGTGTCGAGTGTGCCATCCCAGAGTATTATCAAATCATCAATGTACCGTTTGTACATTTTGATTTGGGGGATGTTCCTAGCATAGATATATTCCTCCTCCCACATGTCCATCAGGAGGTTCGCCACACTAGGAGCATAGCGAGCCCCCATGGCGACCCCTTTAGTTTGTACAAAAAATTCCTTGTTGTACCAAAAGTAGTTGCAACTCATTGTCATGCTGAGTCCTTCCAGGATGTAACTGATCTGTTGCTGCTTCATACTGGTCCCTTCGTGTAAAGCTTTTTCAACCGCTAGTAACCCGTCTGGTTGTTCAATACTGGTATACAGTGAGTTAACGTCGACAGTGACCAATATCCAGTCATCTGTTCCTTTAATTTTCTGTAGCTCTTGAATAAGTTGCAGGCTATCCCTCAAATGTGAGCGGCCCTGCTTGACAAGTGGCTTTAAGTAACTGTCCAAATATTCACCCAGCCTGGAAAACACGGAGTTAATCCCGCTAATGATGGGCCTCCCTGGTGGCTTCTCCAAACGCTTATGAATCTTTGGCGTATAATATATGACTGGGGTTTTGGTGGAATTTGAAATTAAATACTCAGCTTCCTTGTCATTCAGTATGCCATGCCTTTTTCCTCTATCAATGTAGGTGCTGAGTTTAGTTTCGAATGCTTTTTTAGGGTTCCCCTTTAGTTTTTTGTAGGTGTTCGCGACACTAAGGATGTTATCCATTTATTTTAAGCAAAGAAGACTACCAGGAGGAAATGGATAACATCCTTAGTGTCGCGAACACCTACAAAAAACTAAAGGGGAACCCTAAAAAAGCATTTGAAACTAAACTCAGCACCTATATATTGGTTCCATTGGATATGACGCATGGGACAGGGACCCTATAGGACTCATTGCAAACTACTCACCTCCACTAAAAGTTTACACTTAATTTTCACATTTGGATCATTATTATTTTCTACTGTTCCTTTGTCTCATTTAGGCTTGGTTTCTATATAAATATATATAAAGATACCCATGATATGGAGGGGCTAAACACTCTATGGAAGGAGGGGTTAAACACTCTATGGAAGGGTTATACACTTTATGTATGAATACTATTATGAGGGCTTTTTAGCTTTACATAGTAGTAGCTGGGTTTGACCTGGCATTTAATTTCCCAGGGTGGATGTAATCCCCCCGGCCACCACAACACCACATGTATGAATACTATTATGAGGGCTTTTTAGCTTTACATAGTAGTAGCTGGGTTTGACCTGGCATTTAATTTCCCAGGGTGGATGTAATCCCCCCGGCCACCACAACAAGCTGCATAAGTGGAAAGCGCCTATATAAAATAGTCAAGCTCACCCGCACGATGAAACATCTTGTCCTAGTAATGTAAAAAATACTAAGCAATAGCTGGGTTCGATCTGACATTTAAATCCCTGGCTGGATGTAACTCTCCTAGCCACCACATTAAGCTGCATAATTGGAGACCGCCTATATGCAAATAAGTAGCTCAACCTTATGCACAACTTTTTATTTTTATTTTTATCTTTATTTGTGTTTAATTGTTACCCAACATTAACGTTTAGTATTCCCCTTTCACATGTTCTCTTCTTTAATGCAAATTAGTAAACAGCAATTGCCCTTCTCCTGTACAGGGCAAGCGGAGATGTGGGACCACTGTATTATATTGGGGGCTATTTAGCCTGCCTTTTTAAATAAATCCACCCATCTGGTTTGCATGGCCAAAATCTTCCTCGTTATGGAAGAGGCTAATGTGGGGATTAATACACGCCCGGGTGGGCGTCTGATACGTTTATTTCGGTTCCCATTGGCTAACACTAAGTGGAACACACACCTCCGCTGCCTTCTTAAACCGTGAGGTGTAGCAAGATGGCGTCGCCTTTGAAAACGTCTGACGACGAAACTAGTAAGGCGTGCTGACGTCACTTCCGGTGTGGGAACGAGAGGTCTGGTACGCAGCTGGAGCGCAAGCCGTATACCGACCCTATTCCCTCTATCTTGTCTACTGTGTGTGGCGGACCAGGTGTATCCTGCGAGATACCCTGGCCTTATATTTTTAACTTTCACTTATTTGTTTTTAACTATTTTAAATTAAAAAAATTTTGCCGCCTGATATCACACAAGGATCTTCCTCTTTCCTTTTTTTTTTTTTTTTTTGGGAGTTTTACCCCCCACACTCGGTGGGGCACGCTGGATGCTATTATTCCTCATTCTTTGAGGCTCTTCAAACATCTCCCAAGGAACCTGGGTGAATCCATCGGAGGGAATAACTGGCCAGGATACCTTCCAGAAACGGGACGAGATAAAGATATCTGAAAAAGCTGTTTACCCCTGCAGGGGTACTTCAATCTGGTGAGTGAGGGAGCCAGAGGGGGCAACACCAAAGTCACCATCACTGCTGGAGCACAAAAGTCACTTTTGAATCACTTCTGGAAGAAAGCGTGTTTTTGACACAGTGTTTTTTATGGTTTTTTATTGTTATTTTTTTCTTTTTTCACTTGAAACTGGACTTGTTTTTGTGCCATACCCAGGACTTTTATTTTATTTTCAATCACTTTCACTCTATGTTTCACTGGGACTGTCATTTAATTAACTTTTATTGATTTGTAACACGTTTTTTGGTCTTTATGTTATATACTTACATATATATACCTTTATATTTATCACTCACTGAGATTGGGGTTTGGATAATTGGGGATTCTACCCCACTTTTAAGGGTGGGCCCTTTGTTCCCCTAAAAAACCCTCCCCAATCTCTCACTACTTTATGTATTTATAGGAGGACAGGTGAGGCCACTTGCTCTATTAACGCACACTCACACCGCCCCCCTTTTTGCTCATTAACCCTTGGTAACCCTGCATTTCTTATTAGAGGTAGCGCCAATTTTTTTCCTTTTATCCTGCATCTCATCAGTAGAGAGGAGATACCTTTTTCCCAAATTAAATTTAACAGGATAGAATTTCCCTTCCTAGGGATAGATTTCCTCTCACTTCCTGTTTTTTCCTTCCGTTTGCAAGTAGGAGTTGTTTCTAAGTTGGATGTTTGAAAGTAGGGGCTGAAAAATTGGGCCTTTGGTGGTGGTGGTGGATGGTGTTGCCACAACACTGTAAGCCCTCACAGTTACTCTTGGTGGGCGCAGGAATGGGCCCTGCTGTGAATTATTAGATCAAGATTTGTAATTACACGCCCCTGTTAAACAGGGGTTGAAAAATTGTGCCTTAGGCACTGGTGCTGGTGCCACAACACTGCAACCCCTCACATATACTGTACTTGGAGCACAGCAATGAGACCTGTTGCAAAGCATTGCATAAAAATTTTTAATTGCACACCCCTGTTAAACAGGGGCTGACAAATTGGGCCTTAGCCACTGGTGGTGGTACCCAGAAACAAAAATGTTCTTCCAAGCTATTATCAGGATCATTGAGGAGAAAGAGGATAGTCAGTCAACATAACAGGACAGTCACTCAGCATCAGCATAGGCAGTCTTGAAGGGATGTGACATTTCAAAATAAATTATTCTGTTATATCAGATTTAGGTGCCTGGTAGCTGGTGGTGATCCAAGACTGATTCATCTTTATGAAGGTCAGCCGATCAACCGAGTCGGTGGACAGGCGCACCCTGTGATCGGTGACAAAGCCTCCAGCAGCACTGAATGTGTGTTTCGAAAGAACGCTGGATGCAGGACAGGCCAGTAGCTCAATTGCATACTGTGCAAGCTCTGACCAGTGATCCATCCTCAAGACCCAGTAAGCCAGAGGATTTTCGGTGGGAAAGGTGTCCAAGTCTGACCTTGCCCCTAGGTATTCCTGCACAATGTATATCAGACGCTGGCGATGGTTGCTGGAACCGATCATACCTTGGGGCTGCGGACTAAAAAATTGTCTGAACGCATCGGTCAGACGTCCACCTTCCCCACCGCTCCTTCTGCTAATGACTGAAGCCTCAGCAACTCGTCGTCCAGGACCAGGAGTTTGTAACCTCCCAGTCTCTGGGAACGCGTTGTACAGACCTTTCTGCAAGGCCTCCCGGAGATGTCTCATCCTCTGCTCCCTCTGCGATGGCAAGATAAGGTCCGCAACCTTACCCTTGTACCGTGGGTCAAGGAGAGTGGCCAGCCAGTAATGGTCCCTCTCCTTGATCCGAAGAATAAGAGGATCCTTCCGCAGGCTTTGCAGGATCAGGGAGGCCATGCAACGTAGGTTAGCTGAGGTATTCGGTCCGGAGTCTTCTGGGTCACTGAGGACGACATGATCCGCAGCCACCTCCTCCCAGCCTTGTACAAGTCCACTGGTTTCTTGGGACTGTAAACCATCCCTAAAAGACTGCTGCTGCTGATGCTGAGTGCCAGGCTCCACCTTCATGCTGACACAATCCTCCTCCTCCTCCTCCTCATCCTCTTCCTGTGTGATGGGTGGGAGAGAAGGAACACTGTCTGGATAAAGGGGGCCTTGAGAGGCAAGGAAGTCCTCCTCTTCCTGCCTCTGTTCTGCCTCAAGTGCCCTGTCCATTATCCCACGCAGCGTATGCTCCAACAGGTGGACAAGAGGTACAGTGTCACTGATGCATGCACTGTCACTGCTCACCATCCTCGTGGCCTCCTCAAATGGTGACAGGACAGTGCATGCATCCCTGATCATGCTCCACTGGCGTGGGGAAAAAAATCAGAGCTCCCCTGACCCTGTCCTTGTGCCGTAGTCGCACAGGTACTCATTGATGGCCCTCTGCTGCGTGTGCAGTCGCTGCAGCATGGTCAACGTTGAGTTCCACCCGGTGGGCATGTCACATATAAGGCGGTTCTTGGGCAGGTTCAACTCCTTTTGCAGCTCAGCCAGCCGAGCACTGGCATTATATGATCGGCAGAAATGCACACAGACTTTTCTGGCCTGCCTCAGGACATCCTGTAAGCCTGGGTACCTGCCCAAGAACCACTGCACCACCAGGTTAAGGACGTGAGCCATACAGGGCACATGGGTCAGCTGTCCCTGTCGCAGGGCAGAGAGGAGGTTGGTGGCATTGTCACAAACCACTATTCCTGGCTTAAGCTGGCGTGGCGTCAACCACCTCTCGGCCTGCCCCTGCAGAGCTGACAGAACCTCTGCCCCAGTGTGGCTCCTGTCCCCCAAACACACCAGCGCAAGCACAGCATGGCATCTTTTTGCCTGCGTACTTGCGTAGCCCCTTGGACTCCTACGGAGCACCGCTGGTTCCGAGGACAGAGCACTTGAAGAGGCCATGGAGGAAGAAGAAGAGGAGGGGGGTGG
Organism: Lithobates sylvaticus; assembly: GCA_028564925.1. Taxonomy (NCBI): domain Eukaryota; kingdom Metazoa; phylum Chordata; class Amphibia; order Anura; family Ranidae; genus Lithobates; species Lithobates sylvaticus. The sequence continues at coordinate 365,326,588 of CM053030.1, forward strand.
AGGAGAGAGGTGTGTTACACCAGTAGCGATGCCAAGACATTGCCTTCCACATGCCGGTAGAGAGCCGGAATCGCCTTCCATGAGAAAAAGTGGCGTTTGGGAACCTGCCACTGAGGAACCGGACATTCAACAAACTCACGGAAGGGGGCCGAGTCTACCAACTGAAAAGGCAGCAGTTGAAGTGCTAGCAATTTAGCTAAGCTAGCATTCAACCGCTGGGCATGTGGATGGCTGGGAGTAAACTTCTTTCGACGGTCCAGCAGCTGGGGCAGGGAAATTTGCCTGGTACAATCGGACGTCAGTGTACTGCTAGCAGAGTGCCCGCAAGTACTTGGCTGTGACACACCTAATTCTACACCTTCATTCCTCTCAGTGTAGCTTTCAGAGAGGACTGAAGGTATAGTGGGGTTGGAGATCCCAGCTGATAAGGAGCAAGGAGAGGTCCACTTTGTTCTTTGGTGTGAGTCTTTAAGGTGCGCTTGCCAACGAGCTGCATGGCAGGTCAACATATGTCTTGTCATGCTTGTGGTGCCCAAGCGGCTGATGTTTTGGCCACGCGAGATACGCTTGAGACATATGTTGCAAATAGCAGCGGTGCAATCTGATGCACTTGTCTCAAAAAAGGCCCACACCAAAGAACATTTGTAATAACGTGCAGAGGCAGCGCCCTGCACAGGCGGAGCTCTGCGGTGTGATTCAGTTGGTGTGCTGGCCTCAAGCTGGCCCCCGGAGGGCATCCTGCCTCGTTGGAGATGTGCCGCCTTCTCCTCCTCTCTCCGTTCAGGCACCCACGTGGAGTCAGTGACCTCATCATCCCCTCCCTCTTCACCACTGGAGCAAACCTGGCAGTAAGCTGCAGCTGGTGGAACATGACTGCCAGATTGCTGTCCTTGAGCATCCCCTCTCTCCCCTCTCTCCGCGCTCAAGCTACTGCCTTCCGTTAGCTGGTATCATCATCGGAGCCTTCAAAACGCTGGGCATCCTCCTGGAGCATGTACCCAACACATGTGCTCAAACAGTTCGGGGGACTCCTCAGGAGGACATGGTGGGTCTAGGGAAGGGGTGCCTGATGACATTGAGTATGCGTGGGCAGCTGCTTTGCCAGTACCCTGAGCCTGGGTGAGAGAGGATGAGGAGGATGAGGAGGGCTTGGTCATCCACTCTACCAAGCCTTCGGCATGATGCGGCTCAACATGTCCAGCTGCCGAAAATAAGGACAAGCGTGTTCCATGGCCACGTGCTGATGACGATGCACCGCGTCCACGACCAGCACTGTTGTCTCTAGACACAGAGCCTGCTTGCCCTGTTTTCTTGGCTCGTGACTGTCTGCCTCTCCTTGTTGGTCTTCCAGACATTGTAATGGCCTGCAGGGAGATGGGAAAACCAGCAATTGGGTAGTATATATTGTGCTGGAGTCACACAGCACACACACTAACTCCTGCAGATGGCTGTCTTAGATGACAACAGGGCAGAAGGACAGATACAGGGTGAGGTGGTTTAGTGTGCTGTGCTAGACTCACACAGCACACACACACACTAACTCCTGCAGATGGCTGTCTTAGATGACAACAGGGCAGAAGGGCAGATACAGGGTGAGGTGGTTTAGTGTGCTGTGTAGACTCACACAGCACACACACACTAACTCCTACAGATGGCTGTCTTAGATGACAACAGGGCAGAAGGGAAGATACAGGGTAAGGTGGTTTAGTGTGCTGTGCTATACTCACACAGCACACACACACTAACTCCTGCAGATGGCTGTCTTAGGTGACAACAGGGCAGATACAGGGTAAGGTGGTTTAGTGTGCTGTGCTATACTAACACAGCACACACACACTAACTCCTGCAGATGGCTGTCTTAGGTGACAACAGGGCATATACAGGGTAAGGTGGTTTAGTGTGCTACTGCTGTGCTATACTCACACAGCACGCACACACACACACTAACTCCTGCAGATGTCTGGATTGGTAGAGAACAGCACTGAGAAGAACAGACTATCCCTGCCTATTTTTCCTCTATCCCTACACTTTCCCCACAAGCAAAGGCTGAGAAGAATTGATTCACATATAGTGTGTACATGTACAGTACACTATCACTGTTCCTCAAGCCGGAACACACTACGCGAGGCCGCCGACGTGGCGGCCTTATATAGTGTGGGGCGTGTACTAAACCCCCTGAGCTATAATTGGCCACAGGCATCCTGCCTGTGGCCAATTATTGCTCTCCTCGCCGCTCGCTCTATGTCTCGCAAATATTTTCTTCCCAGAAGCACCTATAGGACTTGTAGTGTGTTAGTCCCATCACACAGAGCGCCTATATTTTCTTCCCAGAAGCACCTATAGGACTTGTAGTGTGTTAGTCCCATCACAAAGAGCTATATTTTCTTCCCAGAAGCACCTATAGGACTTGTAGTGTGTTAGTCCCATCACACAGAGCTCCTATATTTTCTTCCCAGAAGCACCTATAGGACTTGTAGTGTGTTAGTCCCATCACACAGAGCTCCTATATTTTCTTCCCAGAAGCACCCATAGGACTTGTAGTGTGTTAGTCCCATCACACAGAGCTCCTATATTTTCTTCCCAGAAGCACCTATAGGACTTGTAGTGTGTTAGTCCCATCACAAAGAGCTATATTTTCTTCCCAGAAGCACCTATAGGACTTGTAGTGTGTTAGTCCCATCACACAGAGCTCCTATATTTTTCTTCCCAGAAGCACCTATATGACTTGTAGTGTGTTAGTCCCATCACACAGAGTTCCTATATTTTCTTTGCAGAAGCCCCCCTAGGACTTGTAGTGTGTTAGTCCCATCACACAGAGTTCCTATATTTTCTTCCCAGAAGCACCCATAGGACTTGTAGTGTGTTAGTCCCATCACACAGAGCTCCTATATTTTCTTCCCAGAAGCACCCATAGGACTTGTAGTGTGTTAGTCCCATCACACAGAGCTCCTATATTTTCTTCCCAGAAGCACGTATAGGACTTGTAGTGTGTTAGTCCCATCACACAGAGCTATATTTTTTCTTCCCAGAAGCACCTATTGTAGTGTGTTAGTCCATCACACAGAGTTCCTATATTTTCTTCCCAGTAGTGTGTTAGTCCCATCACACAGAGCTCCTATATTTTCTTCCCAGAAGCACCTATAGGACTTGTAGTGTGTTAGTCCCATCACACAGAGTTCCTATATTTTCTTTTCAGAAGCACCCATAGGACTTGTAGTGTGTTAGTCCCATCACACAGAGTTCCTATATTTTCTTCCCAGAAGCACACCATAGGACTTGTAGTGTGTTAGTCCCATCACACAGAGTTCCTATATTTTCTTCCCAGAAGCACCCATAGGACTTGTAGTGTGTTAGTCCCATCACACAGAGCTCCTAAATTTTCTTCCCAGAAGCACCCATAGGACTTGTAGTGTGTTAGTCCCATCACACAGAGCTCCTATATTTTCTTCCCAGAAGCACCTATAGGACTTGTAGTGTGTTAGTCCCATCACACAGAGATATATTTTCTTCCCAGAAGCACCCATAGGACTTGTAGTGTGTTAGTCCCATCACACAGAGCTCCTATATTTTCTTCCCAGAAGCACCTATAGGACTTGTAGTGTGTTAGTCCCATCACACAGAGTTCCTATATTTTCTTCCCAGAAGCACCCATATGACTTGTAGTGTGTTAGTCCCATCACACAGAGTTCCTATATTTTCTTCCCAGAAGCACCCATAGGACTTGTAGTGTGTTAGTCCCATCACACAGAGTTCCTATATTTTCTTCCCAGAAGCACCTATAGGACTTGTAGTGTGTTAGTCCCATCACACAGAGCTCCTATATTTTCTTCCCAGAAGCACCCATAGGACTTGTAGTGTGTTAGTCCCATCACACAGAGTTCCTATATTTTCTTCCCAGAAGCACCTATAGGACTTGTAGTGTGTTAGTCCCATCACACGGAGTTCCTATATTTTCTTCCCAGAAGCACCCATAGGACTTGTAGTGTGTTAGTCCCATCACACAGAGTTCCTATATTTTCTTCCCAGAAGCACCTATAGGACTTGTAGTGTGTTAGTCCCATCACACGGAGTTCCTATATTTTCTTCCCAGAAGCACCTATAGGACTTGTAGTGTGTTAGTCCCATCACACAGAGCTCCTATATTTTCTTCCCAGAAGCACCCATAGGACTTGTAGTGTGTTAGTCCCATCACACAGAGCTCCTATATTTTCTTCCCAGAAGCACCTATAGGACTTGTAGTGTGTTAGTTCCATCACACAGAGCTCCTATATTTTCTTCCCAGCAGCACCCACAGGACTTGTAGTGTGTTAGTCCCATCACACAGAGCTCCTATATTTTCTTCCCAGAAGCACCCATAGGACTTGTAGTGTGTTAGTCCCATCACACAGAGCTCCTATATTTTCTTCTCAGAAGCACCCACAGGACTTGTAGTGTGTTAGTGGCATCACACAGAGCTCCTATATTTTCTTCCCAGAAGCACCCACAGGACTTGTAGTGTGTTAGTCCATCACACAGAGCTCCTATATTTTCTTCCCAGAAGCACCCATAGGACTTGTAGTGTGTTAGTGGCATCACACAGAGTTCCTATATTTTCTTCCAGAAGCACCCATAGGACTTGTAGTGTGTTAGTCCCATCACCCAGAGCTCCTATATTTTCTTCCCAGAAGCACCCATAGGACTTGTAGTGTGTTAGTCCCATCACACAGAGCTCCTATATTTTCTTCCCCAGAAGCACCCATAGGACTTGTAGTGTGTTAGTCATCACACAGAGCTCCTATATTTTCTTCCAGAAGCACCCATAGGACTTGTAGTGTGTTAGTCCCATCACACAAGAGCAGCTATATTTTCTTCCCAGAAGCACCCATAGGACTTGTAGTGTGTTAGTCCATCACACAGAGCTCCTATATTTTCTTCCCAGAAGCACCCATAGGACTTGTAGTGTGTTAGTCCCATCACACAGAGTTCCTATATTTTCTTCCCAGAAGCACCCATAGGACTTGTAGTGTGTTAGTCCCATCACACAGAGTTCCTAAATTTTCTTCCCAGAAGCACCCATAGGACTTGTAGTGTGTTAGTGGCATCACACAGAGCTCCTATATTTTCTTCCCAGAAGCACCCATAGGACTTCTAGTGTGTTAGTGGCATCACACAGAGCTCCTATATTTTCTTCCAGAAGCACCCATAGGACTTCTAGTGTGTTAGTCATCACACAGAGCTCCTATATTTTCTTCCCAGAAGCACCTATAGGACTTGTAGTGTGTTAGTCCCATCACACAGAGCTCCTATATTTTCTTCCCAGAAGCACCCATAGGACTTGTAGTGTGTTAGTCCCATCACACAGAGTTCCTATATTTTCTTCCCAGAAGCACCCATAGGACTTGTAGTGTGTTAGTCCCATCACACAGAGCTCCTATATTTTCTTCCCAGAAGCACCCATAGGACTTGTAGTGTGTTAGTCCCATCACACAGAGCTCCTATATTTTCTTCCCAGAAGCACCCATAGGACTTGTAGTGTGTTAGTCCCATCACACAGAGCTCCTATATTTTCTTCTCAGAAGCACCCACAGGACTTGTAGTGTGTTAGTGGCATCACACAGAGCTCCTATATTTTCTTTGCAGAAGCACCCATAGGACTTCTAGTGTGTTAGTGGCATCACACAGAGCTCCTATATTTTCTTTGCAGAAGCACCCATAGGACTTCTAGTGTGTTAGTGGCATCACACAGAGCTCCTATATTTTCTTCTCAGAAGCACCCACAGGACTTCTAGTGTGTTAGTGGCATCACACAGAGCTCCTATATTTTCTTTGCAGAAGCACCCATAGGACTTCTAGTGTGTTAGTGGCATCACACAGAGCTCCTATATTTTCTTCTCAGCAGCACCCACAGGACTTCTAGTGTGTTAGTGGCATCACACAGAGCTCCTATATTTTCTTTGCAGAAGCACCCATAGGACTTCTAGTGTGTTAGTGGCATCACACAGAGCTCCTATATTTTCTTCTCAGCAGCACCCACAGGACTTCTAGTGTGTTAGTGGCATCACACAGAGCTCCTATATTTTCTTTGCAGAAGCACCCATAGGACTTCTAGTGTGTTAGTGCCATCACACAGAGCTCCTATATTTTCTTCCAGAAGCACCCATAGGACTTGTAGTGTGTTAGTGGCATCACACAGAGCTCCTATATTTTCTTCCAGAAGCACCCATAGGACTTCTAGTGTGTTAGTGGCATCACACAGAGCTCCTATATTTTCTTCCACAGAAGCACCCATAGGACTTCTAGTGTGTTAGTGCCATCACACAGAGCTCCTATATTTTCTTCTCAGAAGCACCCACAGGACTTCTAGTGTGTTAGTGGCATCACACAGAGCTCCTATATTTTCTTTGCAGAAGCACCCACAGGACTTCTAGTGTGTTAGTGGCATCACACAGAGCTCCTATATTTTCTTTGCAGAAGCACCCATAGGACTTCTAGTGTGTTAGTGGCATCACACAGAGCTCCTATATTTTCTTCTCAGAAGCACCCACAGGACTTGTAGTGTGTTAGTCCCATCACACAGAGCTCCTATATTTTCTTCTCAGAAGCACCCATAGGACTTCTAGTGTGTTAGTGGCATCACACAGAGCTCCTATATTTTCTTCTCAGAAGCACCCACAGGACTTGTAGTGTGTTAGTGGCATCACACAGAGCTCCTATATTTTCTTTGCAGAAGCACCTATAGGACTTCTAGTGTGTTAGTGGCATCACACAGAGCTCCTATATTTTCTTCTCAGCAGCACCCACAGGACTACCGACTACAATGGCTGGAAGACCGCCAAGGGGAGGCAGAGCGTGCAGAGGCAAGAACACAGGGCAGGCAGGCTCTGTTTCTAGTGGACGTGGCCGTGGACGTGGTCGTGCATCGTCATCAGCACGTGGCCATGGGACACGCGCGTCTTTGTTTTCGGCAGCTGGACATGTGGAGCCGCATCATGCTGAAGGCTTGGTAGAATGGATGACCAAGCCCTCCTCATCCTCCTCATCCTCTCTCACCCAGGCTCAGGGTACTGGCAGAGCAGCTGCCAACGCGTACTCAATGGCATCATCAGCCACCCCTTCCCTAGACACACCATGTCCTCCTGAGGAGTCCCCCGAACTCTTTGAGCACAGTGTTGGGTACATGCTCCAGGAGGATGCCCAACGATTCGAAGGCTCGGATGATGATACCCAGCTTGAGGAAGTCAGTAGTGTGCGCGCAGAGAGAGGGGATGCTGAAGGAAAGCAATCTGGCAGTACTGTTCCACCAGCTGCAGCTTACTTCCAGGTTTGCTCTAGTGGTGAAGAGGGAGGGGATGATGAGGTCACTGACGCCACGTGGGTGCCTGGAGGGAGAGAGGATGAGGAGGAGGACGAGGAGGAGGAGGATGCGGCGTCACATGTCCAACGAGGCAGGATGCCCCCTGGAAGCCAGCTAGAGGCCAGCACAGCAACTGTACAACACCGCAGAGCTCCGCCTGTGCAGGGCGCTGCCTCTGCACGTTATCAGAAAAGTTCTTTGGTGTGGGCCTTTTTTGAGACGAGTGCATCAGATCGCACCACTGCTATTTGCAATATTTGTCTCAAGCGTATCTCGCGTGGCCAAAACATCAGCCGCTTGGGCACCACAAGCATGACCAGACATATGTCGACCTGCCATGCAGCTCGTTGGCAGGCACACATAAAAGACCCACACCAAAGAACTAAGCGGACCTCTCCTTGCTCCTCATCAGCTGGGATCTCCATCCCCACTACATCTTCAGTCCTCTCTGAAAGCTGCTGTGAGAGGACTGAAGGTGTAGAATTAGGTGTGTCACAACCAAGTACTTGCAGTACACCGACGTCCGATTGTAGCAGGCAAATTTCCCTGCCCCAGCTGCTGGACCGTCGAAAGAAGTACACTCCCAGCCATCCACATGCCCAGCGGTTGAATGCTAGCTTGGCTAAATTGCTAGCACTTCAACTGCTGCCTTTACAGTTGGTAGACTCGGCCCCCTTCCGTGAGTTTGTTCAATGTGTGGTTCCTCAGTGGCAGGTTCCCAAACGCCACTTTTTCTCGAGGAAGGCGATTCCGTCTCTCTACCGGCATGTGGAAGGCAATGTCCATGCCTCGCTGGACAGGGCGGTCAGCGGTAAGGTGCATATTACCGCTGACTCATGGTTCAGCAGGCATGGACAGGGACGTTACCTTTCTTTCACGGCCCATTGGGTCACTCTATTGGCAGCTGGGAGGGATGCAGGACAAGGTGCAGTAGTGTTGGAGGTTGTTCCGCCACCACGCCTCTAAAAAACGCTACTACTGCTACTGGTTGTGACACACCTCTCTCCTCCACCCCCTCCTCTTCTTCTTCCTCCAGTGCTCTGTCCTCGGAACCAGCGGTGCTCCGTAGGCGTACAAGGGGCTACGCAAGTACGCAGGCAAAAAGATGCCATGTCGTGCTTGCGCTGGTGTGTTTGGGGGACAGGAGCCACACTGGGCCAGAGGTTCTGGCAGCTCTGCAGGGGCAGGCCGAGAGGTGGTTGACGCCACGTCAGCTTAAGCCAGGAATGGTCGTTTCTGACAATGGCACCAACCTCCTCTCCGCCCTGCGACAGGGGCAGCTCACCCATGTGCCCTGTATGGCTCACGTCCTCAACCTGGTGGTGCAGCGGTTCTTGGGCAGGTTCCCAGGCTTACAGGATGTCCTGAGGCAGGCCAGGAAAGTCTGTGTGCATTTCCGCCGATCTTATAATGCCAGTGCTCGGCTGACTGAGCTGCAAAAGGAGCTGAACCTGCCCAAGAACCGCCTAATATGTGACATGCCCACCAGGTGGAACTCAACATTGGCCATGCTGCAGCGACTGCACACGCAGCAGAGGGCCATCAATGAGTACCTTTGCGACTACGGCACCAGGACAGAGTCAGGGGAGCTTGGCTTTTTTTCCCCATGTCAGTGGAGCATGAACAGGGATGCATGCACTGTCCTCTCACCATTTGAGGAGGCCACGAGGATGGTGAGCAGTGACAGTGCATGCATCAGTGACACTGTACCTCTTGTCCACCTGTTGGAGCATACGCTGCGTGGGATAATGGACAGGGCACTTGAGGCAGAACAGAGGCAGGAAGAGGAGGACTTCCTTGCCTCTCAAGGCCCCCTTTATCCGGACAGTGTTCCTTCTGTCCCACCCATCACACAGGAAGAGGATGAGGAGGAGGAGAGGAGGAGGAGGATTGTGTGAGCATGGAGGTGGAGCCTGGCACTCAGCATCAGCAGCAGCAGCAGTCTTTTAGGGATGATGTACAGTCCCAACAAACCAGTGGACTTGTACGTGGCTGGGAGGAGGTGGCTGGCGATCATGTCATCCTCAGTGACCCAGAAGACTCCGGACCGAATGCCTCAGCTAACCTACGCTGCATGGCCTCCCTGATCCTGCAAAGCCTGCGGAAGGATCCTCGTGTTCCTCGGATCAAGGAGAGGGACCATTACTGGCTGGCCACTCTCCTTGATCCACGGTACAAGGGTAAGGTTGCGGACCTTATCTTGCCGTCGCAGAGGGAGCAGAGGATGAGACATCTCAGGGAGGCCTTGCAGAAAGGTCTGTGCAACGCGTTCCCAGAAACTGGGAGGTTACAAACTCCTGGTCCTGGGCGACGAGTTGCTGAGGCTTCGGTCAGTAGCAGAAGGAGCGGTGGGGAAGGTGGACGTCTGACCGATGCGTTCAGACAATTTTTTAGTCCGCAGCCCCAAGGTATGATCGGTTCCAGCAACCATCGCCAGCGTCTGATATACATGGTGCAGGAATACCTTGGGGCAAGGTCAGACTTGGACACCTTTCCCACTAAAAATCCTCTGGCTTACTGGGTCCTGAGGATGGATCACTGGCCAGAACTTGCACAGTATGCAATTGAGCTACTGGCCTGTCCTGCCTCCAGCGTTCTTTCCGAACGCACATTCAGTGCTGCTGGAGGATTTGTCACCGATCATAGGGTGCGCCTGTCCACCGACTCGGTTGATCGACTGACCTTCATCAAAATGAATCAGTCTTGGATCACCACCAGCTACCAGGCACCTGAAGCGGATATAACGGAATAATTTATAATGTCACATCCCTTCAAGACTGCCTATGCTGATGCTGAGTGACTGTCCTGTTATGTTCACTGACTATCCTCTTCCTCCTCCTCAATGATCCATGCCACCACACCAGTGCCTAAGGCACAATTTTTCAGCCCCTGTAGAACAGGGGCGTGTACTTACAATTTTTTTTTAAAAATGCTTCGCAACACGTGTGACTGCTGTGCTCCAAGTACAGTATCTGTGAGGGGTTGCAGTGTTGTGGCACCAGCATCAGTGCCTAAGGCACAATTTTTCAGCCCCTGTTTAACAGGGGCGTGTAATTACAATTTTTTAAAAAAATGCTTTGCAACACGTGTGACTGCTGTGCTCCAAGTACAGTATCTGTGAGGGGTTGCAGTGTTGTGGCACCAGCACCAGTGCCTAAGGCACAATTTTTCAGCCCCTGTTTAACAGGGGCGTGTAATTACAATTTTTTTTAAAAAATGCTTTGCAACACGTGTGACTGCTGTGCTCCAAGTACAGTATCTGTGAGGGGTTGCAGTGTTGTGGCACCAGCACCAGTGCCTAAGGCACAATTTTTCAGCCCCTGTTGGGGCGTGTAATTACAATTTTTAGGCAATGCTTTGCAACAGGTCTCATTGCTGTGCTAGGAGTACAGTATCTGTGAGGGGTTGCAGTGTTGTGGCACCAGCACCAATGTCTAAGGCACAATTTTTCAGCCCCTGTTTAACAGGGGCGTGTAATTACAAATCTTGATCCAATAGTTCACAGCAGGGCCCATTCCTGCGCCCACCAAGAGTAACTATGAGGGCCTACAGTCTTGTGGCAACACCGTCCACCACCACCGCCAAAGGCCCAATTTTTCTGCCCTGTTCATCAGGTGCTTGCAATTACAAATCTTGATCTAATAACTCACAACAGGGCCCATTCCTGCGCCCACCAAGAGTAACTGTGAGAGCTTACAGTCTTGTGGCAACACCGTCCACCACCACCACCACCAAAGGCCCAATTTTTCTGCCCTGTTCAACAGGTGCATGCAATTACAAATCTTGATCTAATAACTCACAGCAGGGCCCATTCCTGCGCCCACCAAGAGTAACTGTGAGAGCTTACAGTCTTGTGGCAACACCGTCGTCCACCACCACCACCACCACCACCAAAGGCCCAATTTTTCTGCCCGTTCAACAGGTGCATGCAAGTACAAATCTTGATCTATTAACTCACAGCAGGGCCCATTCCTGTGCCCACCAGTCTTGTGGCTACACCAACATCTAATAGGGCAAATTTCTGCAGAGTATATACGCCAGGCCCCTACTTTCAAACATCCAACTTACAAACGACTCCTACTTGCAAACGGAAAGAGAAAACAGGAAGTGAGAGGAAATCTACCCCTAGGAAGGGAAATTCTATCCTGTTAGATTTAATTTGGGAAAAAGGTATCTCCTCTCTACTGATACTTTATCACCAATCCTTGTTTCAATTAAAACCCCACTTTTCCAAAAACATTTGTCATTGGGACGGAAAGTGGGGTGACATGTTCTGAACAGATGTGCAAAGACAGCAAATGTTACAGGGGTGATAACCCCTCCCTATGTTCTCCAAAAAGCTTAAAAATAGATTTTTTTGGGATGGAGCTACACTTCATAATGTACCTGTTCAGATTCTACTTAAGAACAAACCTACAGTCCGTGTCTTGTTTGCACCACCTATATACTGCTGTTTAGAGCAGTGTTTCTCAACTCCAGTCCTCAAGGCGCCCCAACAGGTCATGTTTTCAGGATTTCCATTATTTTGCACAGGTGATTTGATCAGTTTCACTTGCCTTAGTAATTACCACAGCCGTTTCATTTGAGGGAAATCCTGAAAACATGACCTGTTGGGGCGCCTTGAGGACTGGAGTTGAGAAACACTGGTTTAGAGTATATAGGGTTGTAGGTATAGGGTTTTATTTTCGGTGCGGGGTCCCCCTTAATATCCATACAAGACCCAAAGGGGCTGGGGTGGGGGGGGGGGGGGGGTGATGGGGTAGCCATGCCATTTTTCTCAAGGATTTTCAGCCATATGGCGGCCAGGACAAGACATGACATTAAAGCCGCAAGTGGTTTTAAATGGCTTCTTTTTTTCCTTTACAAATGTCATTTTGTGCAAGGACAGTTCTAAACACGGGAAACACATGCCACTTCACAGGCATACTTTAGACACCCCCCAGGTACCATATTTAAAGAAAAATTTCACTTTTTTTTTCACTTTATGCATCATTAAAATGACTGCTCCCGAAAAAACGTTAGTTTTTAAAAGTTCTTTTTGCATTGATATATGTCCCCTGGGGCAGGACCCGGGTCCCCAAACCTGTTTTATGACATTAACATGCATATTGGCCGTTGTAATTAGCACTTTTGATTTTGAACGTTCGCGTCCATTATAACGTATAGGGTTCGAAAATTTGCGCAAACTTTCAGTCCGTTCGAAGGTTCTGGTTCGAACCGAACCCGGGGGTGTTCGGCTCATCCCTACTCTTAGGATGACATTTTCAATGACTGCATTTTTGCTTCACGGATGTACAAATAAATTGTTATTTTTATAAAGGTCACATCTGAGACTCATCCAAGGTTGACATATAGTAGGAATGGTTAAAATGTGGAATACTTTATCAAAGGGGGTAGTAGTAGAAATATATTAATGGGATTAAAAAATAAATAAATTGATGACTTTTTTCATATAATAACCACAGTTATAAAAAAAATGGAAGTGTGATTTTAATCTGGGAATTGCCTCTCCAGCAGTAACTTTGTTTTTTCTGCTGTGAAAGTCTGAATTACACAACCCTGTTACCTGGGTTATAATCTGAGGACAAATAATTTGTCTAATTTATAAAGGATGTTTGCTTTCCTTTTTCACTGACACCTTCACCTACCCAACCCCTACATCACTACTGTACTCTGTAATAATATACAGGCCTGTGGGAAGAACCACAGCTGAGGATGTAGACGTCAGAGACTTCCAGAAGTTCTGAATACGTTAATCCCTTCCCGCCTGTGCTATAGCCAAAATATGGCTACAGTGTGGCTTTCCAGCTATGGGAGGGTGTCCATTAATATACCCATAGAAGAACACACCTCCTGCTCACCCCCTGGGGCATGCATCAGGCATGCTTTGTGACCATTGTGTCCTTTGGACACAGCTTATCACGGATTGCGGTAAAGGGTCACTCACAGTGGCCATTTACCATGTGATCAGCTGTGTACAATCACAGCTGGTCACATGTAAACAGACTTGCCAGTTGTCAGCAGTGCCTTTCCTCACATGCTGTCTCAGTGTGAGGAAAAGAGAGCCAATAATGGGCTGACAGGGCACAGTGAGTACATCCTTTACACTGATAATCATGGCACTGATAATCAGTGCCGCGATTAACAGTGCAGCACATCAGTTTCAATCAGTGCCCATCCGTGCAATTTAGTGAAGCTTATCAGAGCCCATAAGTGCAACTTATCAGTGCCCATCAGTGCCCATCAATGCTGCCTCATTAGTGCAGCATCATCAGTGCAGCTTATCAGTGCCCATCAGTGCTACCTCATCAATGCAGCCTCATCAGTGTAGCCTCATCAGTGCCCATCAGTGTAGCCTCATCAGTGCAGTCTCATCATTGCCTATCAGTGCAGCCTCATCAGTGCATATCAGGGAAGAAGACAAAATACTTATTTGCAAAATTTCATAACAGAAACTAAGTAACTTTTTTTTTTTTTTCATTTGTTTAGCAAAAAAATAAATAAATCCAGTGGTAATTAAATACCACTAAAAAAAAAGCTATATCTGTCTCAAAAAATACAAAAAATATAATTTGGGTACAGTATTGCATGTCTGTGAAATTGTCAAAGTGCAACAGAACTTAAAACTGAAAATTGGCCTGGGCAGGAAATGGGTGAAAGTGCCTGGTATTGAATTGGTTAAGCAAGACCACAATGCTGGAACACAAAAAGATTTGGACTCACTGCCCACCAAAGAGGTAAGTAGTCATTGTCTTCTATGGCAAGATAAATGCTTTTGTTTTTTTTAGCTGTAGCACTACCTCTTTGGCATCCTGATCAACATAAAGAGTAGAAAGGCTACCTCAAGTTCAGCAGTGAGTGGTAGTAACGTTTAATCTACAGAGTGCTGGAACTATACTGCCAGAGAGCATTTATGGTGGCAATGCTAGTCCTAGATGAACTGGGTATGCACTGTCCAAAAGATAAGGAGGTTGGTAGAGGAGGAGGGGCAAAGGAACAAAGGGGACTTGCAGAATATTTATTATGGGAGGGGCAGTCCTTTGAGATATTCTACTGACGATTTCATAGGTGCCCTTCAAGAGCATTAGTACACTTAACAGCAGTCCCAGTTAAACTGCATGCAGTATAGGTACAGTATAGGTATGGTATAGTCCCAGTACAGGTGAAAAATGATATGACCCTGGCTTGTTTAATGGACTTGCTATTTTGACTCTCCTGTGTATGACTCTGGCTTACCCTCATAACTATGCTTCTCTACGCCTACACCTGGTACCTGACCTTGGCATTGAACCAGCTACTCTTCTGGCTTCCACTCTGCCTGAGACCTGTTACTTACCATGCGTGCCACCTGCCACCAGTCACTGCTCCAGTGCCTCGACTGACTATCTGTATGTCTTGCCCAACAACGTTCCAGTCAGAACATCCTAACAAACAGTTTCAGCAGGCAACTCATACTTCTTTGAGCCTAGCACCTCCTGTTCTCACCTTTCAGGGGTGCCTGGAGCTTAGCCACAAGGCAACTCCTCTCACCATTTGGCCTCCAACCAGATGCGTGATAGGTAAAGGTTCAGTATAATGTGGAATAGGGCTGGTATAGGTGCATTCTAGGTTTGGAATGTGTGTAGTATAGAGTGCAGTATGGGTGTGGTATATATTTGGTACACTTGGTGCTACACTCAGTTGCTCAGTCCCTTCTAGCAGTATCAGCAAATAGCCTTCTCACCAGTCCCCGAGATTCTGCAGTGACCTCTCGTTGTAGAAGGGGGCCCCAAAAAGCCATTGGAGCAGTGGGAATCAGATGGTGAGTGGATGCTGTGATGTGGACGATGCTGTGCTGCCCCAAATGTCCTCATTCCCAGTCTTAGCTCTCAGAGCTCCTAGATCTCAGCTTGTATGGTCTCCCACTGGCAGGCAAATATTCAGACAGAGGTGCCCTCTTTCCAACTCCCTTGGTGCCAAGAGAATGAACGTTCCTGGGCAGTTTAATAAAAAAAAAAATTCACTTCTCCTACTGCACAGTGTCTATTGGGATCTGTAATGTAAGGAGTCAATTGGTCCCATTTAATGGCTGCAGTCTCAAACTGCAACATGATTCTCTGTGCTCTGCACAGAAGTATGGGCTTGCTTGGATTTAGAACTCCCCTGCTGACCGGAGGTGAATGGCACAGCATAACATCAGTTTCTCAGTAGAGTGTGGGAAAAAAAAAGGCAATTTCTCCTTCTCCATAATGCTGTAGCCCAGCGCCTGGTTACATAGCTTTACAAGCAAAGCAATAACATTGGCTGGGTTTATAAAATGCAAAGGTTACAACAAGGTTCATCCAGTAACATTTTCTACTACAAACTCAGGAATTCTGATTAATTGTACTTAAAGTGATAAAATAAAGACTCTGTGGGTACATTTTGCAAAACTATAGCTTAGCCTTATGCCCCATACACACGCTCGGATTATCCGAGGACCAGTTCCGTCGGATCCTGTCCGTCATACTTTGTCCGATGTTGGACAACTTCGGACAACGTTGTCGGAATTTCCAGTCTTCAAGAACGTCGTGACGCAAGTCGTCTTCCACGAGACTAGAAAAGGGAAGTTCAGCACCACGTCCCGCACCCGTTGGGCTCCTTCTGCTGATCCCGTGTTTATCGCGAGTTAGTTGAAGTTTGGGGACTTACGATTCGCGCTTCTCAGTTTTGTCACTCAGATCGTTACTGCTCTTCAGTTTGTGCTTGTCGTGCGTATCTTTTTATTAGTGCGTGTAGTCAGTTAGCATTTGTTGGTCATTGCGGCCTATATCTTGATATAGGACGCTTTGATTTTCACTGCTTATTGTCTGCTCGTTTCTGGTATTCATTTCGTTCTTTCAGGCCTTGCTGTTTATCGGTGCTTTCTGTTTGTCCGTTTTCTGACCAGCTGACCGTGAGCGATGTTTCCCGTACGTACTCGTCGCCGAGTTCGTGCTGTACGCGGAATTGGTGTCGGGCTTTTAGCTTTGAGCCAAGAGCCCTCCATGAACAGAGTGACGAGGAGTATGTGGACCAAGAATTGGTTGCTTCAGCGTGATCAGTTCTCAACATGACTTTGCTTCGTGAGATCCGGGAGAATAATCCTGATGATTTCAGGAACTTTCTCCGGATGACGGACCCCGTTTTTCACCGTCTTTTGGCTTTGCTGACCCCTTTTATCAGCCGGCAGGATACCTGCATGAGACAAGCCATCACTCCGGAGCAGAGGCTTGTTGCTACGTTGAGGTACTTGGCGACAGGGAGAAGCCTTCAGGATTTGAAGTTCTCCTCAGGTATCTCTCCCAGGCCCTGGGAATCATTATTCCAGAGACCTGTTCTGCCATCATTCAGGTCCTGCAGGAGGACTATATTAAGGTAACATTTCTACTTTACTATTCCATTCTATGTATGCTCTGTTTGCTAATGTCTTGTATTTTTGACCTCCTTCCCTAATTACCATGCTTGCAATATGCTCTAATATGCTGTGCCCCTTTTGTCCTTCCTGCATTTTTGCCTTCACTTACCTCCCCAGCATGCTCTTCTGCCCCAATAGACACCTATGGCCTAGTCACTTAAGCAATGTATTTTGTCTGCTGCATAGTATGGTTTTCCCCAAACACCCCCTAAAACATGCACAAATGTTTGCTGTGTGTTTTACTTCATGCAGAGCCCCGTTTTTGCAACATTTTTTTAGGGGGGGGGGTATTTGGAATGTTCTTTTATCTTTCCTGTGGGCTGCCAATAGTGTTAAGTAAGGAGGGTCTGGCCATTGAGCCATTTGGCAATCAATGAAGTGCAGAGGGTTACCTGTCCAACCCCCCCCCCCCAAACCCCTAGTTATTGTCAATGGCCCATCAGAAGTGGGGGTATTGATGGGGGGTGAGTAATCTGCTAGGGGGACCCTCTACTTTTCGGTGCAAATACTTTCCATCTTAAAATGTAAAAGTCTGATCTTGTTCCAAGATGTTTAGTGTCTAATCTGCTTGCAATGTTTATGTGCAAAGTGACTAATTTTTTTTTCTTGTTTCACTCCACAGTTCCCTTCCACGCCACAGGAATGGCAGACTGTGGCCTCCCACTTTGCCAGCCGTTGGGACTTTCCTAACTGCGGAGGTGCAATTGATGGGAAACAGTGCAAAAGTGCCATGGAAAATACACTTGCATTGCAAACTGGAATTGCCTTTAGTAAATTACACCCATTGCCCCCCAAATCCTTTACATTTGACATACATAATGGTTTTGTGTTTTTGAATAATGAAGCCACACATTTAGTAAATTAAAAAAGTTTACTTGCAACACATTCACAAGTGCGTTTTCAAACTTCTTGGCAAAACTGACAAGATCTTGGTTCTTTCCAACATTGTTTACAAACATTCCGCATTTGTTTAAACCAGGCATGGAGCAAAACATAACATAGGAACTTGCAAAGTTCAACTTTCTAAAGTGAAGATAAGATCAGACATGACTATATGTTCAAAGTGTGTTTGATCTTGCCTTCATCACATGGGGGGTCACCCCTGGAAACTGGAAATTTAGAACATGCACACAATTTGGGTCTGAAAATGGACATTAGATGGTAAAACACATGCCTAGAATGTTCAAAAGTGCCATTTCCCATCATGGGGATCAATGGACGTTTTTTGGGGTGCAACCCCTTCACCACAACCACTTTAGTAGTTAGTAAAGTGGTTGCACCCCCAAAAAAACTTTGTCATTCATCCACCATGATGGGAGCTAGCACATGTGGACACAATGTGTGCAAGTTCCAAATTTCACACAGTTCTTAAGTTGCGTGTGTGAATTACTTGGTGCGTTTTCAGATTGTACCTAAAACATCAATGATGTTCTTCAATTTTTGTTGAACATCATTGATGTTTTGCTTTATGTCATCTAGATCTCGATTGCAGACCATTATCTCCCCGATGAGTACGTGGGCACTTTCTGAGGTAAAGTGCGATTCTTCTTCCACAACATCCACGTCACCTAAAAACAACCAAAAAAACAAAAAATGTCTCTTGGAAATGAGGCAGGCATACATTGATTTGCTTACCAGTAGCTGTGTTCTCCCACACTCACCTGTTGTGGTGACAAGTTCTCCAATTTCTATGATCTCTCCTTCCTCCTCCTCCTCCTCTGCTTCTGGTCTTTCCCCTTCTTTGGGAGGTGTGGGTTTTCTGGTTTCCTCAGACGTCCCGAGTTTTCGCTCCCCTATGAGAATATACAAAAGGAAGATTTAGCACCACAATCTATTGAGGGCAGAAATAGGAAATGTCAAACATTGCTTGAAAGTGAGGGACAATATTTTTGGTTGGCCAGTTACAAATGACAACAACATGAATGTAGTCACTTTGTAAAGGTGCTAAACTTACTAGCTTTTTGGTAGATGTTTGTCTGATGGAGACCCCCCTCTAGTATCCACTGGAGCACATGTGTGGAAAAGCATAATAAAAAGGGGGTTTGGGTGTCCCAGCACTAGTGCTCTAGAGTCCAGATGGGTAAACAGCTACTGGGTGACCTCTCCTTAAAAAATACAAACACATGGAGCGTTATGCAAGCAAAAAATCAAACACAAAACACAACTACTTACTTTTTTGAAGAACTCGCTTGATCTTTCTGTACTGATCGGGCTCCCTCAGTTTCAGGTCTGACCAGCGTTTCCTCAGTTGCTCCTTGGATCGTTGTACCCCAAAATGATTGTACAGCCTCCTCACAACTTTAGATATGATCTTGGCCTTTCGGACATTGGGGTTGAGGTAAGGCCCATACTTCCCATCATAGTTGCTCCTCTTTAATATGTCCACCATTTCCAACATTTCTCCAAATGACATATTGGAGGCCTTGAATTTCAAGCTCCGGGATCAGGACGTTTCTGCCTCCGGCCTTTCCTCGTCCTCCTCCTCGTTGGTGTAATATTTGGGGCGCACCTGCTGTGCCCCCACCATGTGCTCTCCCCACTGCGCCGTAAAGAGAAGGGGTGGGGAATAGCCGAGAAAGATCGTCAGGGGCGGGCGGAGTTTGACGCATGCGCACTGTATATAAAACGTCACACGCCTGTGTCGTAGCCACGATCTGTGAGACGAGGGGAGAGAAAGCTCACGCACGAGACGATCGCTAGAACGAAGGTACAATTTGAACTTGGTACATAACTAGCCTAGACTGATTAGACCTTGAGGCTTATTTATGGAGAAGATTAGGAGAGTTTAGCCTGACATTATTTATAGTGTTTTGTGTGGTGTTGTGTCTTGCAGAGATTATGGAGGGATTCAACAACGTGAGTTTTCTCCCCCTCTTCATTGATACAGGGAAATTACCCTATTATGGCAGGCTAAACACAGAGACTACAGCAACAAACCAAAGAGGTACGCAGACATGAAGAAACTTGTGGCATTTGTAAAGCCAACGATCCCCACGACAACCGTGGAGAAGTTAAGAGTAAAAATTTGCAGCCTGAGGAGTACCTATTTCAGGGAGCGCAATAAGGTCCTGAAGTCCCAAGCATCTGGAGTTGCAGCAGATGAGGTCTATGTCCCCACGCTCTGGTACTATGAGAGGCTCCATTTTCTCAAAGACCAGGCTGATGTCAGGAAGTCACTCTCGACTCTTCCTTGCACGCGTCCTTCCATGCACGCCACCCCTGATGAGGCTTCCGAGGAGCAACCTGGGCCTTCCAGTCTGGAAGATGTGGAGGAGCCCAGCTTGTGGCAGGTATAGTAGTTTTGTAACCATTTTTGGGAATAATGAATGATGTTTACTTAATTCAGGATCCCCAATTGCTTAGTTCCTAAACGTGTTTGACATATCAACGGACAGTAGTGTTGGAGACATTTGGGGCCAGAATCAAAACTGCAGGGCTGAGAATTGTATGGTTTTCTATTTGTAAACATTTTGCAACAGTCACTAGATGAAAATTGTGTGTGTTTGATGAACAAATAACTCAAACTATGTCCCTTTTTCATACACAGGAAGACCTCAGCCAGGAGGTGGCTGTGGAATGTGGCAGTCAGGAGGAGGCAGGGGTTAGTGGCAGCCAATAGATGGGTAGTGGCAGCCAACAGGGGGGTAGGCGTAGGAGCCTGACTGTCTCCCAAGTCCCTCCCCTCTGCCTTCCCTACAAAAGGGCGAGAAGGGTGGGGGAGGTGGGAGAGTCAGCGCTCCGGCTGATCAGAGAGGCTTCAGCCTCCCTACATGCCACACCCACCTACGAGGAGGCCTTTGGCTCCTTGGTTGCCACAAAAATGAAGGGTATGGAGGTGGGGCAACGCAGCATGTGTGAGGGGGTCATCCTCAAGGTCCTAAATAAAGGTATGGCTGGGGGGATGACCCCACTCACACATGTTTGCGATAGGGACCATGCTCCGCCTCCTCCTCCTCCTTCTGCCACCCCACCAGCACCACAGCCACAGCGTGCAAGGAAGCATACAACGAAGACCTGAGAGTGACGACCTGGATTCAGTCTGGTCTGAGAGAAGATGGAGGCTCTCGTAGGACCAGAGCCTGGGGACCTAGATGGCATCTGCTGCAGTTCCGGATGTTTTGGACTTCAGGACCAGATAGCACTCCCTTATTATTTAGATAGATACTCCTCAGGCCCCCAATTTTAGAAGCTTCAAAAATGATGTTTGCCGTGGTGGTCCAAGGCTTTGCTAATTCCCCAAGTTTCTACATCGCTGCATTCCTCTTTGGTTTGTTGCTGAGACCTAAATAAAGGTATTTTTGATTTGAAAAAATCATTGCCTATGTGTTTTAATTTTCTACAATGACAGTTTATTTGTGAGTAGGCAGGTACATTTCACAAATAATAAAGTCCAATTAACAAGGGGCACCAACAACAAACAAACTCCTAGTAAATTTAAGCAACAAATAGAAATGCTAATAATGTTGTTTTGCTAAGTTGAGACACACAACCCCCCTCAAAAATCTAAATAAATTATCCTGAAAATATGTATTCCAAACAAAATAAAAAAATGACAAATCATCCAAAAAATATAACAAAGATTCTTTTACGATCTGAGGAAAAATAAACATCTAGTCTAGAAATCCGGAAAATGAATAAAGTAATAAGTTTGGGAGAAGTGCGGGTGAATAGGAGCAGCTAAAACATGTCATTCTTGTTGCATTGTAAAGAAAAAGAAAATGCGCTGCATTAAAGACATTTTAACATTGCAGCGTGACGAATGTGCTGTGTCGATTAGGAACGGTAGTTTTACCTGACCGAGCGCTTCCGTCACAGAATTTCTTCTGAGCATGTGTAGCACTTTGTCCGCTACACACGATCGGATTTGGTGTGATCGGACTTTGTTGTCAAAAAATCTATCCAGCAGGAGATAGGACTTTGTCCGTCGGACAATCCGATGGAAACTGTCCGATGGTGCCTACACACGGTCGGAATTTCCGACAACATTGTCCGATAGGACAGAATCCATCGGAAAATCCGACCGTGTGTATGGGGCTTTAGGGTGTGAGTATACATACAGTACATGTCTATTTAGTATACTTTAGACTGTAAACTCCTTGGGGCAAGGATTGGCATAAATTGTTCAGTCCACTAAAGTGCTGCTTAGTAAGTTGGAGCTGTATAATTAAATTGAATAAATAAACCATTTTCATGGTTCAAGGGAAAAATGTACATTGCATGACATGAGTCATGAATAATTTAACATTCTAGGAAAAAATGCATTTATTTACTTCTACCATTACAGGCAGAAATAAGAAAAGCTGATTCCCTTTTGGTCTGTTGTTTAAATGAGAAGTACAGCCAAAGCTTTTTTGGCTGTACTTCGCCTGCGGATGACATAAGTGCAGTTCACTCTGCACTCCTGTGACCCGTTTTCAGCTGACAGTGGGTTAAAGCCTATTGTCAGCTGACATTACAGTGCTGGTCCAGGCTGCGGAAAGATCGCAACCATATAGTTGGGATCCACCCAGAAAAGTATGTGAAATATAAGTGCGGCGCTCAAAATGTTCAATAATAATTATTGAACACAAATATGGGATAATATCTAAAGACCTTATTATCCAAAAATGAATAACCAGTGATAGAAATGTGTTCTATAAATGATATCCAATATAATAAAATATTGCATAAAAATATTTGTATAAAGAGAACGTGACCTCAATGAAACTATCACGAACTAAACAATATTACTCATATCTATAAAAATAGTTATTGTGAAAATGAACGTGACCTCAATAAAGCTATCATGAACTAAACAATATTGTGTCCCATAACGAAAACAATAGGTGAATAGTTATTGTGAAAATGAATTAGTAATACACCATATAGTGACAAAAGTGAATATATTAAGACATTAGGTGATTTGTGCGGCTTGTCTGATGTGTTCCGTCACCGATTATGGGAAGGCTTACCGACTGACGTGGACTCAGATGGGCTTACGCCGTATGAGTCAAGATTGCTGTGTGGTGTTTGCAGTACACCGACGTGGGCAGTAGTTCCAGTTGGTAATGTGTGGTGACCACCGACAAGTCTGTGCGCTGGGTAGTTGATGTTAACTCAGAATGGAAATATTAGGCAGGCATGGTATGTGGCTCATCCCCAAAGGTGTTACCGATAAAGAGAAATGAGACCATATAGCGTGATACCGTCAGGCAAAATGTAATTTAATAAATCAAAAAATGGGTACTCACATGTACAAAGATTTTAGTAGCAATTGCAATTGCTGATGCCACTGCTGCCCACCTTTATATACATGCCTACTAAAATCTTTGTACATGTGAGTACCCATTTTTTGATTTATTAAATTACATTTTGCCTGACGGTATCACGCTATATGGTCTCATTTCTCTTTATCGGTAACACCTTTGGGGATGAGCCACATACCATACCTGCCTAATATTTCCATTCTGAGTTAACATCAACTACCCAGCGCACAGACTTGTCGGTGGTCACCACACATTACCAACTGGAACTACTGCCCACGTCGGTGTACTGCAAACACCACACAGCAATCTTGACTCATACGGCGTAAGCCCATCTGAGTCCACGTCAGTCGGTAAGCCTTCCCATAATCGGTGACGGAACACATCAGACAAGCCGCACAAATCACCTAATGTCTTAATATATTCACTTTTGTCACTATATGGTGTATTACTAATTCATTTTCACAATAACTATTCACCTATTGTTTTCGTTATGGGACACAATATTGTTTAGTTCATGATAGCTTTATTGAGGTCACGTTCATTTTCACAATAACTATTTTTATAGATATGAGTAATATTGTTTAGTTCGTGATAGTTTCATTGAGGTCACGTTCTCTTTATACAAATATTTTTATGCAATATTTTATTATATTGGATATCATTTATAGAACACATTTCTATCACTGGTTATTCATTTTTGGATAATAAGGTCTTTAGATATTATCCCATATTTGTGTTCAATAATTATTATTGAACATTTTGAGCGCCGCACTTATATTTCACATACTTTTCCATTTAATTTATTAGTGTCGTGCAGGCTGCTGGATTTATTGAAGTTAAGATAGCGCGGTTTCTTTCCCCCTTTTTTTCTGGGATCCACCCAGAAGCCTGGACCGGCACCTGGCTTGGGCTCTTAGCAGGTTGCCGAGAGCCTGAGCCAGCCACTGAGCCACCCTCCACATCCCAGTACTCCAGTGAGCATGGGGAAGGGAGGGACAGAGCAGACAGTGGTGACTGACCACACTGAGAACTGAGCGACCAGCAGTGTTTGCTCACTCGGTTCTCAGTCTTAAGCCCCATACACACGGTAGGATTTTCCGATGGATTCTGTCCTATCCTACAATGTTGTCGGAAAATCAGACCGTGTGTATGCACCATCGGACAGTTTCCATCAGATTGTCTGACGGACAAAGTCCTATCTCCTGCTGGATAGATTTTTGGACAACAAGGTCCGATCACACCAAATCCGATCGTGTGTATGGTAGTCCGACCGGACAAAGTGCTACGCATGCTCAGATCACATTACAAGACCAAAGCTATTGGCTACTAGCCTCTACGTAGTCCCGTCGTAGGCAAAAAACGTCACCACGTTCAGAATGATCGGATTTTCCGACAACTTTGTCCGACCGTGTGTACGCAAAACCAACATCAGACAAAGTATGACGGACATGGTCTGACGGACCTGGTCCTCGGATAATCCGCGCGTGTGTATGGGGCTTTACAGCCAGCGGGGGACAGATGCAGCATTAAACCAATCCTGCATCAATCTAGGTAAGTGTGATTTTAAAAAAACGTCTCTTTTAAATAGAAATAAGCGAAGACACGTTCTATTTCCTCACTATAGGGAGCTTACCGGACAGATACTGAATAACTGATATGCATTGTTAAGGAATGGGGCTCATGTATACATACATGGGTTGGAGTGGTGCTTTAACTGCTTTACATTTTATATTGAACTTATAGAATGTACACTGCTAAAATGCTTAATTAACAGAAACTGTGGAACTAGGCTTGCATAAGAGGAAGTTACTTGTGGTTAAGACATATTCCGCAATAATATCGTGCAGAACCAGACACATCGTAGGCGTTGGGCTATTGTTATTTCAATATGTCAGACCATCTTTTAAAAGGTTAATATAATATCTTTTAATATATATATATAAAAATAGTTTATAAAAAAACCCAATGATTAATGTCTCATATTTCCAGACAGTCCGCCCAAATTATGCAAATATATGTGACATGACATTTACTGTATGATTGGTTAACCTTAGCACTCTATGTCCTGAATAATTGTGTAAACCCTATATAAGCTCTGAGATATTTTCAATACATGGTATTTCATGACCATCCATGTGCTTATGGTGTCTGATTTACCAGATTAATCAAGGGAATCTCTTGGTGCCTGCTAAGGTCCAGCTCGAGCGAAGAGGGGCGCACTTGACCACTTGACCACTGACCTAACATGCATGTTGAGTGTTATCCTGACTACTGGTCTAATTATTTGAAACTCAATATAACAATGCCCTGAAGGTCAATTTGTAAAAAAAAATATTAAATTGTTTGTCTATTTAAACATGCATACATGTATACATACTGTATACAGTATCTCACAAAAGTGAGTACACCCCTCACATTTTTGTAAATATTTTAATATATATTTTCATGTGACAACACTGAAGAAATTACACTTTGCTACAATGTAAAGTAGTGAGTGTACAGCTTGTATAACAGTGTAAATGTGTTGTCTCCTCAAAATAACTCAACACACAGCCATTAATGTCTAAACCGCTGGCAACATAAGTGAGTACACTCCTAAGTGAAAATGTCCAAATTGGGCCCAATGTGCCAATATTTTGTGTGGCCACCATTATTTTTCAGCACTGCCTTAACCCTCTTGGGCATGGAGTTCACCAGGGCTTCACAGGTTGCCACTGGAGTTCTCTTCCACTCCTCCATGAAGACATCATGGACCTGGTGGATGTTAGAGACCTTGCGCTCCTCCACCTTCTGTTTCAGGATGCCCCACAGATGCTCAATATGGTTTAGGTCTAGAGACATGCTTGGCCAGTTCATCACCTTTACCCTCAGCTTCCTTTACCCGGAAATGACGTCATGACGAGGATACGTCATTTCCGGGAACACGGGCTGTTGGAGCGCAGCTGGAACGCAAAATGCTCGCCCACAGCGCCGGGTGCTTTTTTCTCCCTGAAAAGCGTATGCCTATGCCCCACTAAGCTGAGCTGCTTTACAAGCATCAAGCAGGGGGTTATTTTCATTGGCAATGTTTCTTGTTTTTATTGTAATTATTTTTCAGTTTATTTATTTTTCGCCTTGCAAGCGATGTGTCTGTACACTATAATTTTTTAATACTACACAGAACTTATTCATAATAAAAGGAAGTTCTGTTTTTAAAAAAGTAACGCACTATCGGGGTTTTTCATCTCTGTCTCCCCCTCCATGAGGATTAATTCTATAACACACCAGCATACTTGAAAGTTCTTATACCATTTTGGAAATCCTGGCAGAAGAGAAATAGGATCCGGAGCTGAGACCTGGCTGGGGTAGAGTGTGAACTACGTGCCTGTAGCCCCTGCAGGGGTGCAGGGAGCTGGTGAGTGGGAAATCACTAAGGGGGAGCACCCAAGTCACCTGAATCAATCGTGAGCACAGAGAAGTCACCCGTTTTGTGGAACTACTAGCCTTGGATCTTTCAAATCTAACATCACATATGTTGGACTTTCCTTTTCTTCTATTGTTTTATACTGTATATGAGACTATTGCCTTATATCGTAAATGAGACTGTGTCTGATACGCAGGAATATCATCATGTTTATGCTAGAGTCTGAAGACTAAAATATTTAATTCTTGTATGCCATTCGATCACACATGCTGCTTTATTACTATTTCTTATTTGTATACACATATACGTATATACCTTTTTTTGTGGTGATAATATATATGCTTATTTAAGTACGCACATGGTTGTATGCACTTATGCACGTTTATAATACAGTTTTTTTCTTGCTTGCACCATTTATAACCCTGTGAGGGGTGGAGACCTTTAAGGTGTGTGGTGATTAATGCCACTATATGGTATATCATTAGACCCTGAGGAGTCCTTCTATTAATTCGTGCATACTATATAGCTTTGTGAAACTGACACTAGTCTACACGGATGAGCTCATGTAAGGCACGAACATTTTTCACTTTATACTGCTTATGGTATACACTTTACTTGATATAGATATTATCTTTGTGTTTTGAGACAACGTTTGAAACAATATTATTATTTTCTTTCACTTTATGCACCAGTATGCTTTGACATGGCAGACATAGTGTAAAGCACCAGTGCATCTTTCAGCATAGTACAGCAGATTCCTATTAGCTGGTTTAGGCACGCATTAAGCCTCAGGTGCATTGCTTACGTGTGTATGGTGATTTTTATATGTACATGAGTGCACGTACATATGTATGTGCACATACATATAGATTTTCTATTGACTCGTGCTATAGGTAGCGCCTGGCCTCAGTATCAACTAACAGAGAAGCTAGAAAGGCTGCTCAACTGCACTTAGGACCCCAAGTTAGTGTCTGTTAGAACCCCCACAATTCCATAACATCAACGTTTACAGGAACTTCAAATCACTGCCACACAGGCTGATATTGACTATTGGAACAATAAAGTTTATTATTTTTTTTTTTTTTTTTTTTTTTTTAAGGCACAATAGGCTTTTTATTAAATACAGGGATTCCAATAAACTTAAAAAATATGAAAAATGAGTTCTGCTTACTTCTTTTTTTTAATGTACCGTATTTATCGGCGTATAACACGCACTGGTGTATAACAAGCACCCCAAGTTTAGGAGGGAAGTTTAAGGAAAAAAAATTACATTTAAATGCCCATCAATGCAGCCTTATCAGTGTCCATCTGCAGCCTTGTCCATCATTGCAGAATGATCAGTGTCCATCTGCAGCCTTACCCAGTCTCATTGCAGCCTTCCCCAGTCTCATTGCAGGCTGGTTGTTTAAAATTGACGCCGCCGAGATTCATAGCCAGATGTCCTGTGTATCTCGGCTTCTCTCGGCTCCTCTCGCAGGCCCGCCTAGTCCCGCCCCTTGGCCCGGCTCCTATGATGGACATAACACAGGTGCGAGCAGAGTCAAGAGGAGCCGAGTCTAGCCGAGTACATTTAGCTATGTGTATCAGCGGAGATCGGCGTATAACAAGCACCCACGATTTCCCCCTGAATTTAAGAGGAAAAAAGTGCATGTTATATGCCGATAAATACAGTATATCAAAAAAATCTCCATATAAAAAATCATTCCCTTACATCTCCGGGAAAATACAAAATTGATTCACCTTTACATTTTCAAACCCACTACTACTTTCCCACATCCACCAACCCCCCACCCTTTACCCCCCCCCCCCCCAATTTCACCCGGTGCTTCCACCTCTAGGAGCTAATCGCCTCGATATATCTCCTCGTCAGTTTAAACCCCTTCCACTTTTCCCATCTGTTTATAAATCCCTCCCTATTTTGTTCACCGCTATATCTCAAATACTCCATATTATATATTTCCTCCACTTTACTAAACCAATCCCTTATTTTGGGGCTTTTTAATTCTTTCCACTCTTTTGGTATCAGGCTTTTAGCGGCGTTCATCATATGAGGTAACATCGAATCTCTGTATTGCTTTATTGGGATATCTACTCCATGAAACAGACACGTCCATGGCTCTTCGGATATTCCTATGTTAGTAAACTTTTATATAGTCTAAGATCTCCTTCCAGTATATCTTAATCTTTGGGCATCCCCACCATATATGGGCCATAGTTCCCACTTCTTCACAACCTCGCCAACACTTCAACATTTGCCCTGTTTGATATCTCCCTATTTTATCTGGGGTTCTATACCACCTAGTTAAACATTTGTAGTTCATTTCCTCCATTTTAATATCATTAATATCATCCTCGTGCCCCCAATTCTCTCTCCCATTTTTCTATATATGTTGGGATTTCCAGCCCCCTGCATTCAACAAGATCATCTTTGTCTCTTATTGGTTGCGGTAAAGTAGCTACAAAATGCTTAAGCTGGAAATACCACCATTCATCAACCTCCATCAAATTTTTTTATACTTTATTTCTCATAGTGAACAAATTTCCCCCTCTTGTGTTATATCCCACAATTGTGCATTATAATTTTTTATCCAGTTCCCTCCCACGGACCTTTTCCCAGGTGAAAAATTATTATCTTTTAACTAAATTAAAGGTGAATTGTATTTACATTTACTTTGCTTGTGTATCTTGTCCCAAATTCTAAATACATTCCGTGTCAGTATATGTGTATTTTCTCCTAGTGCCTTATATTGTGGTGGTATCCATATTTTCTTACCTAACTGTGTATTAGACATTGGGGTTGATTTACTAAAGCTGTAGCATGCAAAACCAGGCTCACTTCTGCATAGAAACCAATTAGCTTCCAGGTTTTATTGCCAAACCCTAACTGAACCATCTGAGGTTAGAAGCTGATTGGCTACCATGCACAGCTGCGCCAGATTCTGTGTGCTCCCGCTTTAGTAAATCTACCCCATTGTGTTCTGGAGTTTTACCCACCTCTTCTCACTTTTTACAGTTGCCCATTCCACCATACGTGATAATAGAACTGCGTCATAATATTTTTTTAAATCTGGTACATTTAGTCCCCCTTGGTCTTATCTTTACCTAACATTGCAAATGCAATTCTTGGTTTCTTATTTTGCCAGATAAATTTAGTAATTAATATTTTTAATACTTGAAAGTATACCGGGGGAAAAGCTATGGGAAGTATCTGAAACTTGTACATAATTTTGGGCAATAATATCATCTTTAAGGCGTTAATTCGTCCCATCCAAGAAAGAGGTCTTATTGCTATTTTTTTTTATTTCCATTTTTATTTCCTCTAGTAGTGGGATATAATTTGCATGGTATATTTTCCCCAATGATGTTGTTAATTTTATCCCTAAAAAATTTAGTTCAGTCTTCCTCCATGGAAATGGGAACTCCTGATGTAAACTCTGTTCACCTTGTTGACTTACATTTATATTTCATATCTCGGATTTACCCTGGTTAATTTTGAAATTAGAGAGTTCTCTGTATTGTTTTAATACTTTTAAGAGGTTAGGCATTGAAATTCGGGGGTTTGATATATAGAACAATACATCATCTGCAAATGCAGCCAGTTTATGTTCTTCATCTCCAATCTTAAAGCCTCCTATATCCGGATTGTTACATATTATTGCCAGGAGGGGTTCCAATGCCAACACGAACAAAATTAGTGACAAAGGACATCCCTTTCTTGTCCCGTTGTACATTTTAAATGGGGCTGAAGATGTTCCATTGACTTTTACTGTTGCTGGGGGATGATTATACAATGTTTGGATCCACTGCATCATCCTTGGACCTATCCCTATGCTTTCCAATGTGTTCATCATAAATCCCCAGTCTACTCCTGTCAATAGATGCCAAAAAGACATTTGACAAAGTAGGGGATCGTTCCCCCTCTTATATTTTTAAGTAAAAGCAATGTTTTCACCCCATTATCTCTCCCTTCTCTTCCCGGGATAAAAAAACCTACCTGGTCAGTCATTAGATTTTTCATCCTTATTGCCAAGACTTTCACAAAAAACAATTTTGTGTCAGCATTTAACAACGATCTAGGTCTATCATTTGAATATTTAGTGCTATCTTTCCCTTCCTTTGGGATAATTGTTATTGATGCTAATAGGGCTTCCCCACTTATCTTATACATTACTCCTAGGTCATTCATATATGAACATAATTTTGGTGTTAAAATTCCTTAACATTTTTTTAAGATAGTAAGTCGTGAACCCATCGGGCCCTGGGCTTTTTCCTGGTGCCGATTCTTTTAATGCCCTATTTATCTCCTCCTCTGTTATAGGTGTCTACAGGGCTCTGTTCTCCGTTATTCAAGGTAAATTAGAAATTTTTAGATATTCTTTTATTCTCTATTTTTCCTGCTTCCTGTTATCCCTTTAGGTTTACCGAATATAATGACCCATAGTAATCTTGAAAGACTTTAGCTATTTCTTTTGCCATATATACAATTTCCCCTTTTTTATTTTGTATTTTTTCTATATAGTTTGCTGATTTTTTTTTTCTTGTTACAGATTATACTGCAATGTTGGTTTGACATTGTTGCCATCTAGTGGCCAGAGTTAGTGTTGTTCTTTCTTTTTTATTGATTATTTTGTTTGTTCACTAGGAAAAGGAATTCCTTTACATTCAAGGCAGTAACCTTTAACCTGGAACCTTTACATTCAAGGCAGTAACCTTTAACCTGGAACTGGTATCTTCACAGTAAAGAGCAGTAACCTTTAACCTGGAACTGTATTTCCTTCATTTTATGACTGCTCCATGATATAACAGACTGCAGACAGAAGAGCTCTCATCTATTCCTGGATTAATGGTGGAATTGTCTGTGAGTACACTCACTGATAGAGTGAAGCTGCTGTATAATGTTTTAATGTACTGACACATATGTTTTGTTTATGTTTATGTTGTAGTTTTACAAAGTTATTCGGAAAAAGAATACATACAGATTTGATGTCTCACGTTTCTTGACTTCTGAATTATTGTTAAGCTGTCTGACTAGTGTTATACAACAGTTCAATAACGCAAAGCAGAACAGTAAAAAGACAACCACGTGGCAGTCTGGAATAAACTGAGACGCCATTAGTGCAGCATGAGTCTAAGATCAGGAACAAAGTACCAGGCTGATGACACGCTATCGCCGACACAGCAAGGCAGGGAGAACATTCCCAGTGCCCAGCAAGACGATGCACAATCGCATGTGTCCAGATCTTCACGGGCTAGCAAGATGTCCTCAGCAAGATCCTCAGCAGTTAAAGCTCGTGCCAAGGCAGAAGCTGCCCGCGTCCAGCTACAGTACGCAGAAAAAGAAGCCATGATGATGCAGGAGTTAGCAGCAAAGAAAGCTACTGTAGCACAAAAAGAAGCCATGATGATGCAGGAGTTAGCAGCAAAGAAAGCTACCACAGCACAAGAAGAAGCGGAATTAGAAGCAAAATTGCTCATCCTGAAGCGACAGACCGCTGCTGCAGCTGCTGAAGCTGAGGCTGCTGCCTACATGGGAACAAGTCGGTCAGGAAGTGAAAAATCATATAAAGACCCAGAGGTTCCAGAAAAACCTCTATCCTCTACAGATCGTACAAGTAAGTACATCCAGAACCTTACTGATGCGCATACAAAGGAACAGTCTCTTAAACCTGAAGCAAAGGAATTCAGGCCGAGATCAACATCCCCCCTGAGCAGGCCCAAACAACCACATGAGGTCAGCGGCTGCCAGCAAATCAAGAATGAAGCACCAGAAACCCCTAAGAACAAAAAACAAGTGTTCCCATCACCTCAACATATAGGTTACATGGGCGAACAACAATGTGCAGTGGATGTCACCAAATATCTCATCCGCAAAGAGATGGTTAGCTCAGGCTTTCTCCAATTTGATGACTGTCCTGAAAACTATTGGGCATGGAAATCCTCCTTTCTGAATGCCACTGAAGGTCTGAACTTTTCACCAGCAGACATACTTAATTTGATGATAAAATGGCTTGGTACCGAGTCAGCAGAGCATGCTAAGAGGATGAGAAGAGCAAACCTGTTCAACCCTGCAGCAGGACTCAATATGACCTGGAAAAGACTAGAAGAAACGTATGGATCCCCTGAGGTAATAGAAGGAGCACTGTTGAAAAAAACTTGAAGTCTTTCCCAAGGTGGGCTACAGAGACAACGTGCGGCTACAAGAACTAAGTGATCTTCTACTAGAGATAGAATATGCCAAAGAGGATGGCTACTTGCCAGGACTTTCATATCTAGATACAGCTAGAGGCACCAATCCCATAGTAGAGAAACTACCCTCAAATCTGCAAGACAAGTGGATGTCTGTGGGAGGTAAATTCAAAGGAGATTATGGTGTTGCTTTCCCCCCTTTCTCTGTGTTTTCTAGGTTTGTCCGTCAGGAAGCGAAAATCCGAAGTGATCCCAGTTTTGCCTTCACCACCAGCGGCAATCAATCACACAGACCTGAGAAACCTCACAGACCTCACGGTAGGATTTCTGTATCCACACACAAAACAGCTGTACCTTCAGAAGTCACAGACTATCAAAGCACCCACAAGGTACACACCATAGAAAACCCTGATAGACATTGCCCAATACACAAAAAAACACATCCACTAAAGAAATGCAAAGGCTTTAGAAGCAAACCCATTGCAGAGCGGATGTCCTTCCTTAAACAGAACGGCATCTGTTTCAAGTGTTGCGGATCCACTTATCACGTTGCCAAAGACTGCAAAATACAAGTAGAATGTACAGAATGTGGCAGTGAGAGACATATTGCAGCTTTGCACCCAGGCCCTGCTCCTGTCCCACTAGAGACTGTGGAACCCGGGAAAGATCAGGGCAGGGAGCAACAAGAGACCCCACTCTCCTCAGTGATGTCTAATTGCACTAAAGTATGTGGACAAGGCAAGAGTGCACGTTCATGCTCTAAAATCTGTTTAGTGACTGTGTATCCCACTGGCAAGAGAGAAAGAGCAGTGAAAATGTATGCAGTGCTAGATGAACAGAGCAACAGATCCCTTGCAAAGTCAGAATTCTTTGATATCTTTAATCTTAAGGCAAGTGCAGTTCCATACACTCTGAAGACATGTGCGGGGACAATTGAAACCACAGGGAGAAGAGTTTCTGACTTTACCATTGAATCCTTCAATAAGTAAAAGTGCAGTTCCCACTTCCTACCCTAATAGAATGTGACATGATACCTGACGACAAAACTGAGATTCCATCTCCAGAAGTAGCCCATCATCACCCTCACCTCCGCTCAATTACACACCTTATCCCAGCTGTTGAGCCAGATGTTTCTATCCTTCTACTACTTGGGAGAGACATTCTGCAGGTACACAAGGTGCGCCAGCAAATCAATGGACCTTATAATGCCCCCTACGCACAGAGACTGGACCTGGGGTGGGTCATTGTAGGAGAAGTTTGCCTGGGGACAGTGCACCAGCCTGACAATATTACCACTTTGAAGACGTCTGTGTTACCAAATGGACGTGCATCTCTTCTCAGTCCCTGTCACAACAGCTTCGTTGTCAAGGAAAGCTTTGACAGGCCAACACAACACTGTGACCCTTCTACACTATATGGTAAGGAAGAAGTCAATTCCAACATTGAGACAGACAATCTAGGGATTACAGTGCTCCAGAAAACTAAAGATAACGATGAACAGGCCCTCTCTATAGAAGATCAAACCTTCTTGCAGATTATGGATAAAGAGGCTTACCAAGATGACAATCACAGTTGGGTAGCCCCTCTTCCCTTTCGCACACCAAGACGTGTTTTGCCTAGTAACAGGGAGCAAGCCATGAAGCGTTTGCATTCACTCAGCAAAACTCTGCAGAGAAAGCCAGAAGTGAAAAGAGATTTCACTGAATTCATTAAAGGGATGCTAGACAACGATTACGCTGAAGTTGCAGGACCACTTGAAGCAGACAGGAAACACTGGTATCTACCAATGTTTGGTGTTTACCACCCACACAAACTTAACCAAATGAGGCAATCTCCACACACAGATCAGTGGTTCCATGTATCTACAGAGCTAAACCCTGCAGATTATGCCACTAGACCTACTCAAGCAGCATGCCTTCAGAACTCTATATGGTTCTCAGGCCCATCCTTTCTGTACCAACCACACTGTGAGCAGATAGACACTGCTAATGCTTATCCACTCATAGAGCCCGAAGCTGACCCTGAAATCAGATCGGAAATCACTAGTTTCAGCACCAAAGCTTCTGAAGCCACACTTCACCCACATTGCTTTGATAGATTTTCTTGCTGGAAGATATTAGTTAAGACTCTAGCCAGACTCATCCATGTTGCTAAAACCTTCCGGAGAGAAACCAATAGCGATCAAGTCAGAAGGTGGGAAAGTTTCCATGAACAGGTCAATCTAGTAGAACTGGCCCAGGCAAAGTCTGTTATAATTTCTTCTGTTCAAAACAAACATTTCCAGAAGGAAATTGACTGCATCAAAAAACAGAAGACATTCCCAAAACAAAGCCGTCTTAGGAAGCTTAGTCCCTTTCTAGACAAGAATGGGTTGTTGAGAGTAGGTGGACGTTTGTCTCTTGCTGAAATTTCAGAGGAAGAGAAACAGCCTGTCATCATACCTTATGATCACCACATTGCAGCACTGCTTGTTAGGTACTATCACGAACAAGTAGTTCACCAAGGGCGACACATCACAGAAGGTGCAATTAGATCCGCAGGTTTCTGGATTCTTGGTGGCAAACGCTTGGTATCAGCTGTTATACACAAATGTGTCATCTGTCGCAAGCTGCGGGGAAGATTACAAAGTCAAAAGATGGCAGAGCTACCAGAGGACAGAGTAATTGCTCAACCATCTTTCACCAATGTGGGCTTAGATGTATTTGGTCCATGGTCTGTTTTAACCCGTCGCACTAGAGGAGGCAGTGCAGACAGTAAACGATGGGCAGTTCTTTTCACTTGTTTGTCCACCCGAGCTGTACACATAGAGCTACTTGAAGCTATGTCAACATCAAGCTTTATTAATGCCTTGAGGAGATTCTTCTCAATTCGTGGCCCAGCAAGACTGCTCCGTTCTGACAGAGGAACAAACTTTGTGGGAGCCTGCAAAGAACTTAACATTTGTGACAGCGAATCACAATTGCAAGACTTTCTCCAAGACAGAGGATGTACATGGGTCTTTAATCCTCCACACTCCTCACATATGGGTGGTGTCTGGGAGAGACTTATAGGTATTGCCAGACGAATCTTGGATGCTATGTTGCTACAAACCAAACCTGTTCACTTGACCCATGAGACTTTAAGCACCTTTATGGCAGAGGTTTCAGCTATTATGAATGCCAGGCCTATAGTTCCTGTGTCCTCAGACCCAGATACACCTATGGTCCTTACCCCAGCAATGTTGTTGACTCAAAAGGTGAACTCTTTGTTTGCTCCATCTGGAACCATAAGTACAACACAAGTTCATGCAAAACAATGGAAGCAAGTACAATGCTTGGCAGACACCTTTTGGAAAAGATGGAAGAGAGAGTATCTGTCAAATTTGCAACGCCGCAGGAAATGGACTGAGGATCGCCCAAATGTAAAAGTGGGTGATGTTGTTTTGTTGAAGGACAGCCAAGAGGGCAGAAATGAGTGGCCCGTAGGACGTATTGTCAATGCTCTACCAAGCAGAGATGGCAAGGTCAGAAAGGTGGAGGTCAAGATTGTGAAAAATGAGACCACCAGAATTTATCTCAGACCTGTAACTGACATTATAGTTTTGATATCGGACTAGCTAGGATTCCATTTTCCTGTTTATATGTTTTTTCTGCATAGCAGTGGTTATTTATGTAATGACATAATAAATTATGCCAGACAGGGAGTGTTCTGCCCATATTGTCATAGTAATATGTGCTATGTGCTGTTACAGATTATACTGCAATGTTGGTTTGACATTGTTGCCATCTAGTGGCCAGAGTTAGTTATTATTTTGTCACTAGGAAAAGGAATTCCTTTACATTCAAGGCAGTAACCTTTAACCTGGAGCTGGTATCTTCACAGTAAAGAGCAGTAACCTTTAACCTGGAACTGTATTTCCTTCATTTTATGACTGCTCCATGATATAACAGACTGCAGACAGAAGAGCTCTCATCTATTCCTGGATTAATGGTGGAATTGTCTGTGAGTACACTCACTGATAGAGTGAAGCTGCTGTATAATGTTTTAATGTACTGACACATATGTTTTGTTTATGTTTATGTTGTAGTTTTACAAAGTTATTCGGAAAAAGAATACATACAGATTTGATGTCTCACGTTTCTTGACTTCTGAATTATTGTTAAGCTGTCTGACTAGTGTTATACAACAGTTCAATAACGCGAAGCAGAACAATGGTTATTGGTGCGTGATCTGATAGGGTAGTTATTTCTTTGTTTAATCCTCGTACATTATAGGTCAAAAAATTAATTGATGTCATACCTTAATCTTTAAAGTAATTGTAGTGACATTTTTTTTTTCCCAATAGCATTTTCTGCATGTTCATACACGCTTTACACACTACAATCGATCGATATTTCTTCTATTGTGCTATAAGGACTTGTCTGTACCTTGTGCAGAATAGACGTATACCGGTGTTCTGAAAAAAAACTGTCTGGCCATCCGATAGTGTCCGGCCACTTACTGCGCAGGCGCAGTACGGAGGACAAGGAGATTCACAAAATCTCCAAAGATGAACGTCGCCTGCGCAGTGAGTGCAGGTTCAAGCCCCACCATCCAAGTGGACATACGGTAGCACATAGTAACAGGGCCCCTTGGCTAGGCTTGGCTAGGCATCAACCTCGGATGATGTGGCTTGAACCTGGAGTCACCGCGCATCGTCTTTGGAGAGTTTCGAAATCCCCTTATCCTACGTACTGAGCAAGCGCAGTACAGGGCGGACACTATGTGATGGGGACAGAATTCGACACATCATTCACCACTAGCCTTACCCAGCCATTGTTGTATTTTTGAACCAGTGTTGGCTACCTCGTCCTCCTCCACCACCGCTTTTTTTTATGTTATTTTAAGTTATTTCCCTATCCACATTTGTTTGCCGAGCACTTGCCATGCTCTTAACAACATTTTGTTGCCATTTGCAGCCCTCTAGCCCTTTCCATGACTTTTTTACAGCCATTTTAGTCTTCAAAAGTTCGGGTCCCCATTAACTTCAATGGGGTTCGGAGTTCGGGGTCAAGTTCGGTCCCAAACCCGGCCTTTTTTTCGAAGTTCGGCCAAACCCGCCGAACCCGAACATCCAGGTGTCCGCTCAACTCTAGTCATTACCAATTCAAGCCAGGCTAAACACCTCCCTCATGTATATACATTTATTCATAGCATTATCTCGCCTGAAAATGTACAGACAGTTTTTATAACAGTACACAGACTATCACATTACTTCGACCCAGATGCTTGTTTTGTGGTTTGCCCAGACTAAAACAAGACTTCCTTTTTCTCTATACAAACATATCTCCTACTTCTAACTTCAGAGCAGTAATACATTTAAAGAGTAATAGCAAAAAGCAGTGCAAATATGAGGGGAGCTCTTTACAAGATTCTTTCAACCACCTCTTTTGTTATGGATGTTCCAACTACAAACTCTGTTGCCTTAATATGCCCTTTAACATCAACCTGGATTACTTTTCCCATAAGAGTCCATTCAAACAGGGGCAACTTTGTATCCGACTTCAAGTCGCCCCAAGTCGCCCCTAGTCGCCTCAAGTTGCCCTACATGAAAAAATCAATGTAAGTGAATGGATCCATCTTAATGCACACTACTGCAGTCGCTCCGACTTCAGAAAAGGTTCCTGTACTACTTCAGTCCGACTTCTAGGTGACTTGTACCCATAAAACTCAATGGAAGTCGCCTCCAAGTCGGATCTGAATCTATATTGAAGCGACAATGTTGCCTCTCTCACAGAATAATCAGCTCTCGAGGGGGAACAAATTTTAAATAAAAAACCGGCATGGGTTCTCCCTCCAAGAGCATACCAGGCCCTTAGGTCTGGTACGGATTTTAAGGGGAACCCCCTACAGTGAAAAAACGGAGGTCTTCCCAAAATCCATACCAGACCCTTATCTGAGCACGCAGCCCGGCCAGTCAGGAAAAGGGGAGGGGACGAGCGAGCACCCCCCCTCCTAAACCGTACCAGGCCGCATGCCCTCAATAAGGGGGCCCCCAGATGCCGGTCCCCCACCCTATGTGAATGAGTATGGGGTACATCATACCCCTACTCATTCACCTGGGGAAAAGAGTCAATAAAAAAACACACTATACAGGATTTTAAAGTAATTTATTAGGCAGCTCCAGGGGTCTTCTTCCGACTTCGGGGGTCTCTTATGACTCCTCCACTCTCTCCGGCCTCTTCTCACGCTCTTCTCACACTCTCCAAATGCCTGCCCCAAGGTACACCCCTCTGCGCTAATTGGATTTAACCTTCTCAAAAAAATGTATAAATAAATAAATAAATAAATATACCAGTATATAGAAATATATAAATATATAAAAACTGTATAAATATTTTACACCACAATCGGTAATAGCAGCCACTTTAAATGTGCAAAATATGAAATTATGGCAATAGCATAAAAGCAGTCCTTCCTAAATGAAGTCTCTATAGTATTGCAGCAGCGCTTATGTCCTTATTTCCACCAAGGACCATACGGTAAATCACAAATGAAAAAAGATGAGTGAACATTAAATCGCAACTGTGTATTAGTTCTTTTTGTGCAAAAATAGCAGCATCCACTGAGTATTCCACCAGGTATTCACCACGTGCGATATAAACTCCCCTATGGGGATGCACTCACCAGACCCAAGATTAATATACGCCCCTCAATAAGTTTATCCAGCATCAGCGTTTCTCCACTCTCCATCTCCTTATGCAGCAGAATAGCAGGATAACACACCAATTCCCCTCATGAAAAAGAAGGTTTCATATAGTGCAATACTGTTTTCAACATAAAGATTTTATTGAGCATATAACTTCCCCCCCCTTAGTACAAACTGTGTTCCATGTATCAATAAAAACAAGCATTAAGTATGCACTGTGCCTGATAAGGTGCTTTGCTCTGCCGGAACTAGTGTCTCTTTGCAGCTGTATAGAACAGCGCTCAGCTTCCTGTTGTCTGGTTCCCCCTGGAGCGCACACTGAGACGGCAGTCACCTTAGGGCAGTGACCTACGACCGGAAGTGACGTTCTGCGCCTCAGTGTGCGCTCCAGGATCTTGGGTCTGGTGAGTGCATCCCCATAGGGGAGTTTATATCGCACGTGGTGAATATCAAAAAAGGAAGAACTCCGGACAGCCGCACACCGAGAAAATAAAATCCAAAAAGTTTATTTAAAAGCAAGAAACACTGCAATCCATACACGGCAAAAAAGGGGGGTACAGAGCTGACGCGTTTCGCACCACAACTAGTGCTTACTCATAGCTCACGTGGTGAATACCTGGTGGAATACTCGGTGGATGCTGCTATTTTTGCACAAAAAGAACTAATACACAGTTGCGATTTAATGTTCACTCATCTTTTTTCATTTGTGATTTACCGTATGGTCCTCGGTGGAAATAAGGACATAAGCGCTGCTGCAATACTATAGAGACTTCATTTAGGAAGGACTGCTTTTATACTATTGCCATAATTTCATGCTGGGAATATGACGTCATAATGGGC
This sequence comes from Lithobates sylvaticus, assembly GCA_028564925.1. Taxonomy (NCBI): domain Eukaryota; kingdom Metazoa; phylum Chordata; class Amphibia; order Anura; family Ranidae; genus Lithobates; species Lithobates sylvaticus. Next base: position 365,366,677 of record CM053030.1, read on the forward strand.
GGGGTCACCGCGTGACATCACCCGGTGACCATGCCCCATGCCTATATAGGTCGCTGCGCACCTCACACACGGTATTTCAGCGGGAGAAGAGAGAAGCGGGAAGAAGGATAGAGGAGACCAGGCTCCTCCGCTAGTAAAAGAACTGGAAGAACATAGCGGAGGAGCCCGGAAGAAGAACCGGAGAGCGGGAGAAGAGGCCGGAGAGCGGGAAGGAGTCGGAAGAGACCACCAAAAGTCGGAAGAAGACCACCGGAGCTGCCTAATAAATTATTTAAAAAACCTGTGTAGTGTGTTTTTTTATTGACTCTTTTCCCCAGGTGAATGGGTAGGGGTACGATGTACCCCATACTCATTCACATAGGGTGGGGGGCCAGGATCTGGGTGCCGCCCCTATTAAAGGGGGCTCCCGGATTCCGATAAGCCCCCCTCCTGCAGACTAACGGCCAGGGTTGTCGGGAAGAGGCCCTTGTCCTCTTCCCTCATGCAGATTCTTTGCAGTAACTTCCTTTCTACATGCACTTCAGTAATAATTTATAGTATTTCTAAAGGAACTTTTCCTGATAGTGACAACAGTGGACCATGCTGGCCTATAAAACAGACTCCACCCCAGCTAACTCTGCATCAGCAAAAATAGTGGGTCCCCAGGCAGCCAGCAATCCTACCCTAATAACCCTAAGTCTGCAGGCCCAGCTAAAGCCAAATTCCGGATGGATGGCTCTGGTTGCAGCCCCACAGCTAGTCCCTGCACTGATTCTGGGGAGGACACTAGAGAGCTGCCTGACAGCATTGAGGTGTTCCCAACGAATAATCAGGCAGTTATGGACACAGTACTAAAGGACATGTTACTGTCCCTAAGGAGCTCAATCCAAACTGACATGATGTCCTGCATGCAAAAGTTCAATAAGGAGATACAGGCTGTAGAATCCAGAGTGGGGCACATTGAAAACAAGATGGGGGAGTTTGCAGCCACTGTAAACGATTTAGTAGATGCCCATGATAAAAAAGAGGAGGTAATAGAAGGGATCAAATCTAAAATGGCTGACATGGAGGACAGAAATAGAAGGAATAACTTAAAAATCAGCGGGATCTATACAGCAAGGAGATCTGCGTGAGTACACCACTACGCTGTTTAAAGAAATCCTTCCTGAACTCACGGATCTAGACAGGATCCATCGCCTGCCTAAACCTTCATACCTCCCCGACCAGAATCCCTAGGAATGTAATACTACGGTTACATTTTTACCACGCAAAAGAAAAATTTATGTTTGTAATGTGCACCAAGGAGCATGTTCCCCCACAGTATCAAAATCTGCAAATTTTTGCAGATTTATCACAATACGCCCTCCAGAAAAGAAGGAGCCTCACTACAATCACCGAAGCCCTCAGGAATCATAATATCAACTATAGGTGGGTCTTTCCCACAAAAATCACGATTACCAAAGAGGGTCATACTTTCACCATAGACTCCCTGGAAAAAGGTCTATCCCTGCTCAAAGAATGGCAGATACTTCCAGAGCCTGTCAGCAGGCCTGACTCCCCTAGGAGTATTCCTCATGCGGATCCTGAATGGCAAAAGTTCACGGCTAAGAATTCTAAAAGACACTGACCACCTGGAAAGCAAATAAGTATTCTCTTCAGTTCTATGGGGAGAGTAGCCTCTCTCGGCTCACAAACTCACCCCCTTGAAACCACTTGAGCAGCAAAATGCTGCATTTGGGTATGAAATACCCATGCTTGGATCACAATGTTTGGTTTTTCTTCTTACTATATTTTTCCAACACAGTCAGAACTTACAGATTCCTTTACAGATCTCAGACGGAGCCACTACTGTTTCTCCCAGATCAACACCTCCAAAGAGACCTCGCCAGCATAGCCAGGCTGATAATAGAACTGGAAAGATGCCTGCACTTCAAAATGTACAACACTTCCCTGGTCTGCACTAACACTTAGCAAAACAACCTATACCGGTTTTGACCACTTGAGGGAGCTATCCACTAAGAAAAGAACTTATATGTACACAGAATGTCAAACAACTAAAACTTTTTTGTCCATATGGGGGTGACATTTATTTCTATAAATACCAAAGGACTTAATCACTGTCAAGCATAAGTCATTATGGAAGGAAGCCCAACAATTCAAAAGCAATGTCCTATGTGCACAGGAAATGTACTTCAATAGTTCGCCCCCCCCAAAATGCACAAATAAGCAGTTCCCCCATATTTTTACTGCAAACGCAGACTCAAAAAAAGAGTCGTTCTTATTGCAATAAGGGACACCCTTTCATTCAATCAACATGAAGTGATTGCAGACCCACAAGGACGATTCTTAATACTAATTTGCGATATTAACTCCTCAACGTACACTATTGTGAACCCTTACGCCCCGAACTCTAACCAATTACGCTTTATTAACAAAACCTTTCGAAAGATACAAGCCCACCAAAAAGGAGCTCTGGTGATATGTGAGGACTTCAACCTTATCCCAGACTCACACCTTGATTCCACCTCCACCCCCACCAGAACAACCCAAACGCTTCAAAATACTATACATCAGCAAAACTTATTCGACGCCTATAGATGCCTTCATGCAGGGGAAAAATACTTCACCTTTTTTTCTTCAACACACAGGTCATACTCACAAATTGATCTCTTCCTAGTAGATCAATGGAACTTGACCAGAACTGTAGCAGCATCCATAAATGATATTACGTGGTCAGACCACGCGTCTGTAGTGTTGACAATAAGTGACTCATTCTCCTCGAACCCTGTTCCAATCTGGAGAGCTAACCCACTTCTTTTACAGGAAAAGCCTGCCAAAACTATATTGGAACAATATTTATTGCAATATTTTAGCGAAAACGTAGATTCTGCGGATGATACGTTTACACTGTGGAATGCCCATAAGGCGTTCATGGGGGGTATTTTTATTAAACTGGGGGCAAGGAGGAAGAGGCAGCACCAACAGCAATTACAGGATCTCACAAACAAAATTCACAACTTAGAAATCAGTAATAAACAAAAACCCACACCCTCAATCTCTAAACAATTATCCCAAATTTCGATATGATCTTCGAATACTATTATTAGGAAATTTTGAAAAGTCTACTAGGCGTCTAAACATGAATTATTATGTAAATGGTAACAGGACGGGGAAACTCCTAGCACAACGCTTACGGGGCTGCAGGTACAAAACCAAGATATTGTACATCTTACACCCTCTCACAAAAGATAAACATCATCACCCACAAAACATAGCCGACACATTTAGCCATTATTATGGATCTCTGTACAACTTGGCAGGTGATCCACATACCATTCAACCAACCCCCGAGGCAATAAATGGCTTTCTGAAGAAAGTGTCTCTTCCCCAACTAACCCCAACACAACTAATGCACCTTAACTCTCCCTTCACAATCCAGGAAGTGTCTCAAGCTATTGATATGCTACCACTAAACAAGTCCCCAGGTCCTGATGTATATATAGGAGAATACTATAAAACATTCAAGTACATCCTCTCACCCCACCTAACCACTATTTTCAACGCTGCAGCTGCCTCTTCCTCCTTCCCATCAGAAATGTTGAAAGCACTTGTAATCACCCTGCCCAAGCCAGGGAAGGAACCATCTCTTCCACAGAATTTCAGGCCGATATCATTACTTAATAACGACCTGAAACTACCGTATTTATCGGCGTATAACACATACTTTTTTCCACTGAAATTTGGGGACAAATCAGGGGTGCGTGTTATACGCCGATATTGTACCTCACCTAGCCGCCATGTGTGCTCCACTCGGCTCCTCGGCTTTCACTCGGTTCTCCCCTTCACACACACACACACAGTCCCGCCTCCGCCATTGGCATTGTACCAGTGTTCTGCCTATTACAGGAGCCGATGGCGGAGGCGGGACTGTGTGTGTGTGACGTGGAGAGCCGAGTGAAAGCCAAGGAGCCAAGTGGAGAGGACACGACATTACACACACAGTCCCGCTACCGGCATTGGACCAGTGTTCTGCCTATCACAGGAGCCGATGGCAGAGGCGGGAATGTGTGTGTGACGTGGAGAGCCGAGTGAAAGCCGAGAAACCGAGTGGAGAGGATATGACAGCTCGGTTATTTCAGGATGCTGGAGAGGGAGATGGTGAGGCTGCAAATGAATGCATTTTAAAGGAATGCATTTTAATATTGAAGGCATTTTAATATTGAAGGCAGTTTAAAAAAAGGCATTTATCATGCTGCATTGAGGACAATAATCAGGCTGTATTGATATGTTTAGGCTGCGTTGAGGATTTTATTTAGTCTGTAGATGGACTTTAATCTGGCTGCAGATGGACATTGATGGGCACTGGCCCTTAATTTGCTTCAAAGTTGTTTATTTTAAAAATATGTTTTTTTCCTGAAACTTCCCTCTTAAAATTAGGGTGCGTGTTATACGCCGATGTGTGTTATACGCTGATAAATACAGTATATGCCAAACTGATTGCACTAAGGCTAATAGACATAATTCCACAGTTTATACATATGGACCAATCCGGATTTACAAAAGGACGTCAAACTACTGACGCCACTAGGCGCCTAATTAATATAATCCACCAAGCAAATCTGAAGGGAACGCCTTCTCTGCTCCTAGCTTTGGATGCAGAGAAGGCGTTCGATCTGATACATTGGGGATATCTTGCTAAGATATTGTCAAAGTTTGGATTCAGTGGCACTATATTTTCTGCAATTATGGCATTATACTCCAAGCCCTCTGCCCAGGTTTACACCTCGGGGGTACTTTCCTCTCCATTTAATATCACAAATGGAACTCGCCAGGGGTGCCCACCTTAACCATTAATATTCAACCTTCTCATGGAACCTCTGGTGAGTTACATACGCAAACACCCTCAAATTACAGGACATAGGTTTAGCAACTCAACACACACCATTAGTCAATTTGCTTATGATGTTATACTCATGATCACAGATGTGGAGACCTCATTAGCCTCAATACATCAAACACTCAAAATGTTCAATGGTATATCCCATTACAAAAAGTAAACAACACTAAGCCATACATCCTTGGCATCAATATACCTCCTAAAACTAGGCACGAAATGGAACAGTTATATCCATACACGTGGAACACCACTGATATAAATTACTTAGGCATCACCTTAACACCCAAGACGGTGGAATTGTTCAAAGCAAATTACTCCATATTAATAGACAAACTACACTCCAGACTTCAAGCTCTAGCAAAAACTGAACTATCCTGGTCCGGGAGACTAGCAGCCTTTAAAATGGTACTGCTACCACAATTTCTATATTTATTTAGGACCATCCCTATTCCAGCACCTAATACCTTCTTTATTAAAGCCCAATCTATGATCAACCGATATCTTTGGCAAAAGGAGGAGGGCGAGATGTGATTTCTCCAAACTAATCAACACTAGGAAGGCGGGAGGAGTGGGCTTAGTAGTACTCAAAGATTACTACACTGCCTCAATATTGGCACAAATCAAAACATGGTTCCCCCAAAGCCCCAATACTAGATGGGAAGATGAAGTGAAAGCAAAAAAACACGCTACCCTAACACACACAAATGATCACATAATTGGGTAAAGGATAAATAAATAAAAATAAAAAAATATACCTAATTCACTGTCATTGTTAATATACCTAATTCACATGTTTCTAAGTCGAGAATTAGGTTATAAGTAATTTGCCTTTTTTTCTTTCCCATTTTTTCCGTTTTTCCCTGTGTATGGGCAACCTTTCCCACAGTTAAGATGGTTGAATGGCCACTTCCTTGCCTCTCGCAATGAGGCTTGGTAGTATAAATTCTGGTGACTCACTGCGCGCCCTATCCCCATTGAAAACGTCTGTTGATGACGAAACGCGTCTGGGAGGACGCGCAGTGACGTCACCACGTTCGTGTTACAAGGAGAAAGGGTTTGATTGGATGCCGGCCGGCGCTTCTTTTTAAACAATCGTTGGATTTTTTACTGCCTATCTTGTTCATTAAGAATGTGAGTAATATCTGATTTTTATTAAAGTCATTTCATTTTTTACAATATCACGCTATGGTCTGCCTTTATCATTTACATGGTAACCTTTGGATGCACCCTTGAGTGCTTTATCTATTCATCTTGATATTGGAACGTGGCCCCCCCCCCCCCCCCCCCCCGCTTTGGAGCTCTGGTCTGAACTTACTGATCTTGGAGGACATGGTCTGAGGGGAAACTATACCTGATGTTCGGAATCCTGGGTTAAGGCTCAATCCTGAATGCTTTTGTTTTCTGTACATCTGGTAAGGAGCCTACTTACTGGTGATGGCACTTTAATAGAAGTGGAGCACATTGGTGTAGTGGAATCAACTGTATATGAGGGCATCCATCCATTGTTTTGAAATTCATCTATCATAAGCACTCTGAGAATACCATTCTACCATTGCCCACAGTTTTATATTTGGACATTTCTTGACGAACATTTGTCTTTTATGTTGTGATAACCTGAGAATTTATTAATACTGTTTGCCTATGCCCTTTTTAAATCTGTGTGCAGACTATATTCTTTAGGTTACTAGTACCTCAAGTACTACAAATCAGATACACAGATCACACATGTGCATTGGTTTTCTCTATACTTACTGTCTATTTTTGTTTACCTGGCGCAGTTTTCCTTTTTTCCACTAGATGGGAAGAACTGGAAAATATACAACTTAAAGGAGGCAATCTATATCACTTTCTTCTTACCAGCCAACAATACACCCCTAGATACGCATCACTTTCTCCCACCATCATAGCATCACTTCATGCATGGAGAGCCTTGTTAAACACTCTCAGGACTCTATTACCTCCACACTATCAATGCCTACCTATAGCTTAGCACACATCACCTGTGACTTAATTGTCTCAAGCTGGGTGGAAAAGGCGATAGAAAGAATTGAAGATAAAATGATTGGTCCAACTCCTAAAACCTTCAGGGCTATACAACCTAGCTAACTCAGAATATTACACATACCATAGGATAAGTCATCTACTACGCTCCAACTTGGATACAACTATTGAGATGCCATGGAGGGTATTCCAATAATTCACAAACCCTACCACCAAGATTAAAGGTATATCGTTGTTCTATAATATACTGAAGAATAAGGATATACTTTTGAAAATGACTCATATGACTGCCTGGGAGAAGGACTTAGATACCTCTTACTCCCTGGAACAATGGCGAAAGGCACTACACATCACATACGCTGTGACAAAGAGTCAGCACCTTTTTTATATAGCAAAGGCACTGGGATACATAATGTTATTTTACAGAGGGGATGACATGATCATAATATAGTTATGATTGCAGCAGGAGTGGAGAGCTGAGGAGTGGACAAAGCTGACAGGCAGGGAGGGGAGGGGGAAGAGGATGGGGGAGAGCAGAGACCCCCCCTTTTTCTTACCTGAGTCCGATCTGATCCAGCAACGTGCATGAGCGCAGCGGCTTCTGCCACTGTCAGCCACTGTTGCTCTCCTCATTGGACAGATTGACAGCAGCCAGAGCCAATCAATCAAAAGCTGTGATACGGGAACGTGGGGTGGGGCCGAGTTCCGCTGTCTATGTCAATGGATGCAGCAGCTCGACTCTAATGCCCCGTACACACGGTCGGAAATTCGGACCACAAAATCCGTCGATTTTTTTCGACGGATTTTGTCCGACACTGGTGTTGCATGCACACGGTCGGACACAGTTGTCGGAAAATCTGATCATTCTGAACGTTGTGACGTTCGTTGCGTATGACGGGACTACGTAGAGGCTAGTAGCCAATATCTTTGGTCTTGTAATGTGATCTGAGCATGCGTGGCACTTTGTCCGTCGGAATTCGCTACACGCGATCGGAAAAAGTCCCATAGGACTTTGTTGTCGGAAAATTTGAGAGCAGGATCTCAAACTTTTTCTGTTGGAAATTCCGACGGAAAAAGTCAGATGGAGCCCACACACGGTCGGAATTTCCGACAACATGGTCCGGTAGGACATTTTCCATCAGAAAATCCGACGTGCGTACGGGGCATAAGAGCGAGCCCACACGGGTTCCCCTATGTAAAACGGCTTTCCATGGGGGCACCTGATGAAGAGGAGAGGCCTGGAGCGCTGGTGGGGGACCCCAGAAGAAGAGGATCAGGGCTGCTCTGTGCAAAACCATTGCACAGAGCAGGTAAGTATAAGTGGTTTACAGCCACTTTAAACACTCACTTGCTGTACTTGCAACACACATGCTCTGGCGTGCCCCTTAAAGTGCTTTCTCACAGGATTATGTTGGCCCCTTATCAAAATAACAGTCTTCATGCCCATTTGGTTGTATTATACTCTACAACCACTGTAATCCCAACTCCATAAATCCACCAACTCAAATCCACTTGGTCACTACAGTTTTCCAGGGATGGTCATAACCAGTTTTACCAACTCTTATGCCGCGTACACACGGTCGGAATTCTCGTCGGAAAAATCAGATGGTTTTCCCATCGGAATTCCAACGGAATTTTTACTCAAACTGCCTACACACGGTCACACCAAATTCCGACGGTCAATAACACCACAGCATACAACACGTTCGACTGCACTATAAAAGGGAAGTTTAATGCTTCTGAGCATGCGTCAAGTTGTTTCCGAGCATGCGTCGGAATTGCATACACACGATCGGAAAATCCGATAGAAAGGTTTTCCGTCGGAAAAATTAAGAACGGGTTCTCAATCCAAAGTCCGTCGGAAATTCCGACAGAAAAAGACCATTGGAAATTCCGACCGTGTGTACGCGGCATTAAACTTTCACCAGGCTATATAGATAGCATGAGAGCATGGGTGTGGCTTATACATTTTTACTTTCAGTGAATTGTGAAAAAAATATAAACTTTCATTCAGTTTATAAGCATAGATAGATTTGGTCTGACATATTGTATGTCTGTAACCACAGGCTACTCCTGAATGTACAGATACAGTACTGTACATACAGATATATGCTTATGGCACAGCTAAAAAGTCTGTCATTGAGTTGTACAAGCTGAGCAGGCACCACTGTTTGCAGCAACCAGGTATCCTGACCGCAGATATCTGCAGATAAACTTACATATCATGTCAGTTTAGCACATGTGAATGAAGCCTAAGGGCCAGTTCACATCAGAAGGCTTTATGGGAAACCCATTTTCCGTGCACATTTCTCACACCGCATTCAAAATACACTGCACTTGCAATCTGCAGAAGGGGTCAGTGTTAACTTAATGACACCCCAAACGCAGGCCACAAACACAGTGTGTTTGCCTGTACTGGATCGCATGGTACAGTAGTAACATGCAATGTGGTTGCTGTGCATTTTTTAAAGCAGTACATGCACTACTTTTGGTGTGGTCCAGGCAGATTTCAGCCCATGCAAATGAATGCTAAATCACGGGTATATTATATAATCCTTTTAGTATTTGAACTGTAAACATCACATCTCTGTGCTCAATTTTGTCTCCGCGGTTTCCTCTTTAACTGCATTAATTTTCATTATTCTTTTTCCTTTACAAAAAGATGCACGGTTTCGTTTTAAAAAAAAAGAATAAAATGTAGTTATTACAAGAATAATTGAAGTTCAAAATACAATTCTTAAGTCAGCTTAAAAAGTTATCGTGTCATGACAGGTATCCAATTATAAAACTGGCAAGCATTGTGTTAGAACAGAGTAAAAATGTATAGTTGTTTTACAGCTGATTATCATATACCATTTTGCAGAGTGAAATGTCAGACTGCAGATTCACTGTACTGACAGGTATTAAAAGGGAACTGCAATTTAAACCAGCAATGAAACTTAGAGTGAAAAAAACCTCCTAAAATCTTTTCTGTCTACACTTTACTGTCAGTTAATTTAATCTTCTACATTCTCCTAATGTATTGTGCAAGCTAGCTTTAGACAGAAATGTATTTATTATTCATCATACTTTATAGGACACAGGATCAGAGTCTAATGCCGTGTACACACAAGCAGTTTTTCCGTCAGAATAAACTCTGAAGGTTTCTCAGACGGAATTCCGATGGAATTCCGCTCAAGCTGTCTTGCATACACATGGTCACACCAAAGTCCAGCCGTAAAGAATGCAGTGAAGTACAACACATACAACGGGACTATAAAAAGGAAGTTCAATAGCCAGTAGCCAATAGCTTCCGTCTCGTTCTTGCTTCAGAGCATGCCTCGTTTTTGGTACGTCGGAACAGCATACAGACGAGCGGTTTTCCTGATGGGAATTGGTTCCGTCAGAAAAATTGTTCTCTTTCTAGGTCTGTCAGAATTTTCTACGTAAAAAGTCTGACTTTTTCTACCGGAAATTCCACTTATGTGTACACTGCATAAGACCATGGAATACACAGCTGCCTTCAGGTGACAGGGTACTGACAAACAAAGCTATAGCAGCAGCCCCAACATAACTCCTTCCACTCTGAGCCAACCCATTTTTTGCTAGCGTCTTTAGGTGATCGGTTGTATTCCCTCTTCTCTGAGGTAAGAAACCATTAGCTATTATTGTCTTATTTTTCCATTTTTATTTTTTCACCAAGACTCTTCCAGCAAATTTACTAACTGCTACACAACCACTGTGGCCTCCACCTTGCAGCTTCCCAGATTAGTTGACTTTTTGGCTGCCCATTGGCAGATCATACCAGGACCCCACCTGGTAGAAGATATAGGACCAACCTGTAAAGTTGCTTTGGGTACTGGATCCTGCATTAAGTGCTTACCTAGCCATGTAATACAATGCAATGAGTTAGCTGCTGGGTGCTATGCTGGATCTGCTGGAGGAACACTATCCCTGAAGACCCCCTAAGGGGTAGGGGAGGGAAAAGATTTAAATGTGACCTAGTCCTTAATATCCATTTTGACTGCTAGAAAGACCACTATAGTAAATCAGGGCCACGGTTTTATTTGGAAGCCCTGTTTGCTTTGGTCCCAAAAGGGTTACTATGACGCAGGTTGTTTCTTCAACTTTTTAAATTTGGTGCCCCTTTTTTGTTGGTATCCCATGAACCTGTGCAGGCTGGGGAAGTCATGGTGCTTGTGAGGCCTCCTTCTCATAAGGAATTGCTGCATATTGCATGCCATTTTGTTCTCATGATCACATGAATCACTGTTTCTCAGCTCCTATACTCTCTTTTGCCATACAGTACAGTGATCCTTGGATGTTATTGAACCTACAGAGACTAGTCACAAAAGGCTTAAAGTGGTTGCTGAGCTGTCATGAAATCTGAACAAAGCACATTCTGCAGTGTTTACTTGACTATCTCCAAAGCTCTAAGTGTTGTTTCTCTCTGGTGCTTCGTTCCTCTGTTATCAGCATGAGTCACTTCTGAAAAGTTTTCCCGACACATGAGATAAATTTGTGATGGGGTGGGAACTCAGCACACAGCTTGTCTATTCAGAGTACATCACTGTATCCTTCCTTTGTTCCTGTGCAGTGTGTGGAGGAGAGTGTGTCCCCTTTCTCCAATCAGCTCTCACACACTGTAACTGCAGCTCACCACCCCTCCTCTCTGCTCCTCACAGATGCAGAAGGATTTTATCACAAATCTGCACTTTTGAACAAATGTAGCAAAGAGAAGACTGCAGATACACAAGTAAAATGCATGTAGTAGGATTTGTTTTATCTCTGTGTATCATCTGACACTATTCCCTTGACTGGGTATATGAGAGGGTTTATGACCACTTTAAAGTGGTTGTAAACCCTTTACAACCACTTTTTGCTACAGGTAAGCCTATAATTAGTAGACATGTGCACAATAGAAAAATTAGTTAAGTTTAGTTTTGTTTCTGTTCGTTTCCCTTGATTCGTAACGATTCGTAATTTCGTAAGTCGTCGGTGTTCGTATTCGTAACGATTCGTAAATTCGTAAGTCGTCAGTGTTCGTATTCGTAACGATTCGTATTTTTGTAAGAGTTATTTTTTGTTGATTCATTTTTCCGTTTAATTTTCGTTTATTCGAAATTCGGACGCATTCGTATTTTTGTAGATTTAGTTACATTCGTACTTTCGTTAGATTGATTTATTCGTACTTTCGTAACATTGTTTTCGTAGATTTGTAATCGGAGCATAATTCATAATTTTATGTAATGTGTATGCTATTATTACATTGTAAGAGACACGGAAAATTACGAATCGAAAAAAAAGTTACGAATGTACAAATTTTTTCGTTCAATCCATTCGAAGCACGTTAAGCAGCGCCATTGTAAGGGACACGGAAAATTACCAATTAAAAAAAAAAATAAAGTTACGAATGTACGAAGTTTTTCATTCATTTTGCAGCAATGCGCCGGAGCCCGCGATACCCGGAAGTAACTCCGGGAGCAATGTCGGCCACCAGAGCAGTGAACGAGGAACGCTTCTGAGGTTTCGATCTCAGGTAAGTAATTCATAATGAGCTAGTATGCTATGTATACTAGCTCATTATGCCTTTGTCTTGCAGGTCTTATTTTTATTTTTTTAGGGTTTACAACCACTTTAACCCTTTATATTCTGCAATACAGGTCATGAGTACCCCTTGCGGGATATCCCTCACTATACACGGCAGATCATGGGCACAATGGGAATGAGTCCATTAACTAACAGCTCAGATGGAATCTATAGCATCTCCTCAAAAGGTCCTGTTTTGGTTAGTCCTGACCACTGCCCCAGTCATGCCCTTCTTAGAGACTTCCCTTGCTCTTTCTGAAGCACCCCCTTTCTCCTATAAATACATAGAGGGTTCTCAGCCATTATGTATAAATTGATAGATAGGCTTTCTACCCTATTTAGAGACTTAGACCACAGGGCACAAACATGGACTTCCTCAGCCCATCTTTTACACTCCATAAATGATCTACCTCTTACAACTTCCCTGCTTCCTCAAGATGACAAAAAGGGGGTTTACTCATCTGGCTCTGATAATTTAGTACAGGAGGATTTCCGTTTTGTGATATCTCAAGAAAACAATTTCTATCCTTACGGACACAATGGGGGTTATTTACTAAAGGAAAATCCACTTTGCACTGCAAGTGCACTTGAAAGTGCACTTGGAAGTAAAGTCGCTGTAGATCCGAGGGGGACATGCAAGGAAAATAAAAAACAGCATTTTAGCTTGCACATGATTGGATGATAAAATCAGAGCTTCCACTCATTTCAGATCTACCCCTTAGATTTAGAGCGACTGCACTTCCAAGTGCACTTTCAGTGCCAAGTGGATTTGCATTTCGTGAATAACCCCCATTATCCACATGTTTGCTGGGAGCAACCTGCATTGGCCCAACCAAAGGTCACCAGCCTAGTTTGCTTATAATGCCTAACAAAGCCAAAATGTCCTTTGTATACTTGCTCCTGTATTTGAATGAAGTGAAATAAGATGCAATGCAATCCAAAAAAAAAACAATGTTATAAAGGCATGTAAGTCAGAGTTGATTTACTAAAACTAGAGCGTGCAAAATCTGGTGCAGCTGTACATGGTAGCCAATCGGCTTCTAACTTCAGCTTGTTTAATTAACCACTTGCCTACTGTGCACTTAAACACCCTTCCTGCCCAGACCAATTTTCAGCTTTCAGCGCTCGCGCACTTTCAGTGACAATTGCGCGGTCATGCAATGCTGTAACCAAATGAATTTTTTATCATTTTGTTCGCACAAATAGAGCTTTAGTTTGGTGGTATTTATTCGCGACTCCTTTTTTTATTTTTTGCGATATAAGCGAAAACATAGCGGAAATTTTGAAAAAAAACAATATTTTCTCCTTTCTTTTTTAAAAGAAATCCAATAAAATCAAATTTTGTCATAAATTTAAGCCAAAATGTATTCTGCTACATGTTTTTTGTAAAAAAAATTCCGTTAAGTGTATAATAATTGGTTCGCGTGATCACGGACATATGTACGCAAATGATCATGTAAAAGGGGTGTGCAGGTGATCACGGACATATGTGTGCAGATAATCATTGGCACATGTGATTTTAGTGGGACATATGTGAGGGACAGGTGTTTTTATTATTTAGGGACATGTGTGTTTTGGGGACATGTGTGTTTTGGGGACATGTGTGTTTTACTGTGGGGACATGTGTGTTTTACTGTGGGGACATGTGTGTTTTACTGTGGGGACGTGTGTTTTACTATGGGGGACCCTAGACTGGTGATCAGTGAGTAAAAAAACATCTCATACTCACTGATCACCAGCCGGCTGCAGCGATCCGCTCTCCTCTCCTCACCGACGACTTCCGTGTGAGGAGAGGAGGGCCGATTGCCTAGCAACCGGCTGTTTGTTTACATCACATGACAGCCGTGATTCGTCACGGCCGTCATGTGATCAGGAGGGCCAATCACCGTGCCCTCCTGCCGATTCGAGATGCGGGTGACACGGCCGCATCGGGATCGCGCCGCTGCGCGGGCACGCGCGCGCGCGATCCCTCTACTTCTGAAGGACGTTCCTGAACGTCCTATCAGAAGTAGACGGCTCCCACCCGGCCGTATATCTACATTGGCCGGGTGGGAAGTGGTTAAGCTTTGACAATAAAACCTGGAACCTGACTGGTTACTGTGCAGAGCTGCACCAGATTTTGCACTCTCCAATTTTAGTAAATCAACCCCTTGTGTAATACCACTTGTCGGCAAAGGGGCATGTTTCCGCGAAACTCTGTACAGGCACGTCTTCCCCTTTAAGAGCTACCGGAGGCATGCCGCTGGAGGTGAGCACGCACGCGGCACGGCAGGGGAGCCAAAGTAGGAACAACGATGTCTACTATCCTAGTTAGTCCTATTCCCATACAGTTAGAACACACCCAGGAAACACAGATTTAACCCCTTGATTGCTCCCTAGTGTTAACCCCTTCATCGCTCCCTAGTGTTAACCCCGTCCCTGCCAGTGATATTTACACAGTAATCAGTGCATTTTTATAGCTCTGATCGCTGTATAAATGTCAAGGGTCCCAAAAATGTGTCAAAAGTGTCCGATCTGTCTGCTGCAATGTCACAGTACCAATAAAAATTGCAGATCACCGAAATTACTAGTAAAAAAAAAAAATAATAATAAAAATGCCATTAAAATGCCATAAATCTTTCCCATAATTTGTAGACATTACTTTTGCGCAAACCAATTAATATGAAATAAAATATGTAGAAGAATATTTATCAGCCTAAACTGATGAAGAAATTAGTTTTTTGAAAACATTTTTGGGGATATTTATTATAGCAAACGTTAAAAATATTGTTTTTAAAATTGTCGCTATTTTTTTGTTTATAGCGCAAAAAATAAAAACCGCAGAGGTGATCAAATACCACTAAAAGAAAGCTCTATTTGTGTGAAAAAAATTTGATTTGGGTACAAAGTCGCATGGCCGTATCGCAAAAAATGGCTTGGTCATTAAGCAGACAAACTTCCGGTCTGTAAGCGGTTAAAGTACTACTAACAAAAATTAATTATGATACAAATAAATAAAATTTGGGTATATGAATGGTGGTGAAACCCTCTGTATCTAAACACCTCTCAATCCAACATTGCAACAAAAAGAGTTATGTATTTAAAATAGGTGTTCCTAGAAGGCATAACACGCTTTGTTGCAATATTGGATTGAGAGTGTTATAGATGCACCCTGCTTAGCAGAGTGTTTCACCACCATTCATATACACCAATTTGCTTTATCTGCATTGTAATTTTATTTTTGTTAGTGATACCTTAAGTTTTATTACACGATTCACATGCATTTATAATATTGTCTTTTTTAGAGGACTGTACTGCATTTTATTTCACTGAATTGATTTATTTATATAGGTGTAGGAACACGTCAACGCTAGCAGCAATTATATTAAGTAATCCATTTACTCAATAAGGTATTATATATTATCAATTGCTAGTGTTTTTTTATATTATTATTTTGACTTACTCCTGTAATGTTTGGTGACTGGCTTCATTCCTAAAAAATGTTTGCCCCTCCAAAGTGCTTTGCTAAGCAACACCCTAATGAGGACAGGTTTCCTAAAGAAATGGGCAGTGCCATTTCCTGCTGTACCATGTCTGTGGTAAAACCTTGATGGTCCCTGTTGAGGATGTCCCCATTTTCAAGAACCCTGTGGATATAAGATGAAGAGCCCTCTTCAAGGCTTTATTCTCTGTTTGGTCCTGCTATGCTACCTGCTTTTGCATCTATGTCTGTCTGTCAGACATTAACTGTCTGGCCCAAGAAGCTCAGAACACTGGATCCATTCTGGCAGATCCCTCTGTCCACCAACATCTGGAGCTCCTTCCCCCAGCCTTGCACTACCATGTTGATGGATTGGTGACTGCACTTTGCCATACGTCCAAGATGAGCCTTCTTTCAGTGCAGATGAAGGTTCCTTTGGTTCAAGTGTTGCTCTGTATAATTCTTGTACAAGAAACTCCTCATGAGGATGCTTCTTTGGAGACTCCTTAGACACTTACATCAAGGAGGTGACAAGGGGTACTAGTACACTCTTACCCTAGAAGAAGAAGACAAAATCTTTGGCGGGCAAACCCTCAGTTCCTGAGATGAAGAAAAACAAATTTAATTTCTCTCAAGTCCAAGACCAGCTCCCATTTCTGCTGTAACGATTGGGACTCCAAAGCCACCAAATATGGGAACAAGCGAGATTGGGGGGGGGGGGGTGCTTGTTGGACAGGACATTTCAGATGCTTGAGTCCAGAATATTGTATACAGGGACTACAAACTAAAGTTTCCATCTCTGCCTCCACTCTATTTCATGCTGTCAAATTTGCCATCCTCCCCACATGCCATACTCTGGATCTTTACTCTGCTTTCCAGCATGGCAGTAATTGCCATGGTCACAGAAGAGAATGGGTTTTAGGGATTCTGCTTAAACCTCTTCATTGCCCCCAAGGCCAAACAAGGCATTCACCCCATTCTGAAACTGTAGATTTGCAACAGGTTCTTTTGGGTTAAAAAATTACATATTTACAGTAAAAAAAAAACTTTACAGTCTGCCTGGCCAGTCATCTTTTCCCTTCAACCTGGGGGAAATTTATCAAGCCATTAACCACTTGCTACTTCGCTCGTGCAAATATACTGCGACGGGGCACCACGGGCAGGCTCAGTCATGTATATAAAGTATACATAATTAAGAATGTTCTGGGTTAGTAGTATGCAGTGCAACTGCTCGAGCATGCAGAGGGCTCCTATTATTATTATTATTATTATTATACACAATTTATATAGCGCCAACAGTTTACGCAGTGCTTTACAATGTATAGGGGGGACAACACAATTACAGTGCGGTTCAATACAAAATGTGCAGGAGGGCCCTGCTCGTAGAGCTTACAATCTAAAGGGAGGGGGTGGTGGTTATTATGACTGGTCTTATAACCGGTATCCAGTAACTGGGTATTATGTGATCCTTACGATTGGTAAGGTGAACATACAACCTTCAAATAATCATAAAACTAAAAAATGTGTGCTACCTGTGATAAGTAAATAACAGTCATAAAATGTAAATAAAGTCCTGATATAGGAATCCATGACTTGACTTCACCAAATCTTCAGTGTAAACAGGGATAATTCCAACAATGTGTGTGATAAGTCTAACCACTTACCAGAAAGTGGAAAAAAATCCAGCATAAAATAAACATCACCCAATGTGCTTGGGAATAATTTGTCACACACGTGTACCTCCACCAATCTATACACTCACCAGATGGCAAATGATATTGCACCTTAGGTCATTACTCTGAAGTGAAGAGACATCTTGCTCTGGTATACTGGTAGAATGGCGGTCCTCAATAAAGACAGGCACTGTGCAAAAGAAGCTCACCCATGGGAGCCCAAATGATGCTCATATAGTATAGTAGTTTATTAAACTTAAAATCAAGTACAAAATCTGCAGCATGGAAACAAATGAGGTCAATAACGTACATAATCAGCCACGGCTCCTACCACGATGATGTGGTGGCAATGACGTCAGCACGTAGGCCCTTCCCGACATGTTTTGTGCTCATGCACGTTCTCAAATGTGAGTGATAGGGGGATTTAAAAAAGTATAACAAAATTGAATATCAAATTATTTATTTTTTTGTTTTTTACATACTGTTCCTGATCACCACCACACCAGTCATATTATGATGCTAAACGGAACTGTTCACAGTATGTAAAAAAATAAATTGTGGAAAAAAAAACTAATTTTATTGAATTTCTTAATTTTCAAAAAAAGTTGACAAAAAAATAAAAATTTAAATAACTTTCCATGCCTATTACTAAATGTCTCAGACTGTCTACTTTCCAAAAAGGGGTAATTTGGTGGGTATTTGTACTATCCTGGCATTTTGTACATTAGGATTGATCAATTTTCAAATATACACTATATTACCAAAAGTATTGGCACACCTGCCTTTAGACGCACATGAACTTTAATGGCATCCTAGTCTTTTTTTTTTTTCCAAAAATTTTTTTTATTGAAAATATCGAATAACAATATGACAATATCATCATACAAACATTAAGGATTCGTGGAACCATCTTAGTTACAGTAAGTGAGTACAAATGTGTCAGAGAATTGTTTAAATCAAAGCATCATATGTACAGTGGTGTGAAAAAGTGTTTGCCCCCTTCTTCATTTCCTGTTCCTTTGCATGTTTGTCACACTTAAGTGTTTCGGAACATCAAACCATTTTAAACAATAGTCAAGGACAACACAAGTAAACACAAAATGCAATTTGTAAATGAAGGTGTTTATTATTAAAGGTGAAAAAAATCCAAACCATCATGGCCCTGTGTGAAAAAGTGATTGCCCCCCTTGTTAAAACATACTATAACTGTGGTTGTCCACACCTGAGTTCAATTTCTCTAGCCACACCCAGGCCTGATTATTGCCACACCTGTTCACAATCAAGGCATCACTTAAATAGGAGCTGCTCGACACAGTAAGGTCCACCAGAAGATCCTTAAAAGCTACACATCATGCCGAGACCCAAAGAAATTCAGGAACAATTGAGAAAGAAAGTAATTGAGATCTATCAGTCTGGAAAGGGTTATAAAGCCATTTCCAAAGCTTTGGGAATCCAGCGAACCACAGTGAGAGCCATTATCCACAAATGGCGAAGACATGGAACAGTGGTGAACCTTCCCAGGAGTGGCCGGCCGCCCAAAATTACCCCAAGAGCGCAGCGACGACTCATCCAAGAGGTCACAAAAGACCCCACAACAACGTCCAAGGAACTGCAGGCCTCACTTGCCTCAGTTAAGGTCAGCGTTCATGCCTCCACCATCAGGAAAAGACTGGGCAAAAATGGCCTGCATGGCAGAGTTCCAAGGAGAAAACCACTGCTGAGCAAAAAGAACATCAAAGCTCGTCTCAATTTCTCCACAACACATCTTGATGATCCCCAAGACTTTTGGGACAACATTCTGTGGACCGATGAGACAAAAGTGGAACTCTTTGGAAGGTGTGTGTCCAAGTATATCTGGCGTAGAAGGAACACTGCATTTCAGAAAAAGAACATTATACCAACAGTAAAATATGGTGGTGGTAGTGTGATGGTCTGGGGCTGTTTTGCTGCTTCAGGACCTGGAAGACTTGCCGTGATAAAAGGAACTATGAATTCTGCTGTCTACCAAGAGATCCTGAAGGAGAATGTCCGACCATCTGTTCGTGTACTCAAGCTGAAACGAACTTGGGTTCTGCAGCAGGACAATGATCCTAAACACACCAGCAAGTCCACCACCGAATGGCTGAAGAAAAACAAAATGAAGACTTTGGAGTGGCCTAGCCAAATTCCTGACCTGAATCCTATTGAGATGTTGTGGTATGACCTTAAAAAGTCCGTTCATGCTCGAAAACCCTCTAATGTAACTGAATTAGGACAATTCTGCAAAGATGAGTGGGCCAAAATTCCTCCAGGACGCTGTAAAAGCCTCATTGCACGTTATCGCAAACGCTTGGTTGTAGTTGTTGCTGCTAAGGGTGGCCCAACCAGTTATTAGGTTTAGGGGGCAATCACTTTTTCACACAGGGCCATGATGGTTTGGATTTTTTTTCACCTTTAATAATAAACACCTTCATTTACAAATTGCATTTTGTGTTTACTTGTGTTGTCCTTGACTATTGTTTAAATTGGTTTGATGTTCTGAAACACTTAAGTGTGACAAACATGCAAAGGAACAGGAAATGAGGAAGGGGGCAAACACTTTTTCACACCACTGTACGTAGGCAATTTTCACATATACACAGTGCGCCATAGATGTATTTGTTAGAAGGAGGGGTAGCAAGATGAATTGGCATATTTAGAGTTATGTTATTGGGTATCAACATGTGCTTTCCTATTTCCCACTTATGCTGTGACTAACTGGGGGAGGGGGTTCCGAGTTGTAGAGAGAAATTGCGGGGGTTTGCATGATATTCTTGCACTTCTGGGGTGAGAGGTTGTTGACTGGGAGCTCTAATACGAGGACCCTGTCAACAACAAGTAATATGGCAGGGTCATAATGGGTGGGTGGGGTGAGTTAAAGGAATGAGGGATAGGGCGGTGGTCATGGGGGTGGGTATGACGGGGGGGAAGAGGGGGGGCTGTGGGGAGTGTGGTCGAGGTGGCCCGGGGGTGGAAGTGAAAGTTGTCTCCTCAGTCTCCGCCACATGTCAACTGAATGTAGTGCGGTATCGTTTTAAAGTGGACAAGGGTAGGTGGGTGTAGCAATGATATTCATGAAATTAGGCTGGGGGTGTGCAAACATGTGGTCTCCCAAATTCATCCCTTGTGTACGGTTGGGAGATCCATGTCAGTTGAGGTGTGGGTGGGAATAGAAAGGGGAGGGACGTCTGAGGGGAATATGTCATGTGATCCCTGTGTATTCGTCATGTGTGTGTAAGTCACGGTCTAACTTTCATCCAACAGGGTTCAATATCTGTCGGTTGTGCGGAAGTGGGTCCAACATGCCCATGTTTTTATAAATTTGTCTGGGGAGTCTCGGGAGATGGAGATAAGTTCCTCCATTTCGGCTGTTTTGTTGATTTGTTTGAACCATTCTGGGCATCCTAGTCTTAGTCCACAGGGTTTTATATTGAGTTGCAGTTATAACAAACTTTGCAGCTGTAACAGCTTCAAGTCTTCTGGGAAGGCTGTCCACAAGGTTTAGGAGTGTGTCTATAGGAATGTTTGACCATTCTTCCAGAAGCGCATTTGTGAGGTCAGGCACTGATATGGATTAGAAGGCCTGGCTCGCAGTCTCCGCTCAAATTTATCCCAAAGGTGTTCTGTCAGGTTGAGATCAGGACTCTGTGCAGGCAAGTCAAGTTCCTCCACCCCAAACTCACTTGTTCAGGAAACCTGATTCTCTGGTGTTCTTTGGAAGTGAATTCCATAGTTTTGAGGCATAGCAGGAGACGGCTCTGTCCCCCATCCGGTGTAGGTGAGTAGGGGGGACACAGAATTTGAGGTTACGAGAAGGGTAGTAAGTTGATAACAGTTCAGACAGATAAAGGGGTGCCAAGCCATGATGAGCCTTATAGGTGAGCAAGAGGATGTTAAAGTCTATGCAAAACCTGATGGGTAGCCAGCGCAATACTCCAGGATAGGGGTAATATGATCACTTGTATAAGACCTAGTCAGGATTCTGGCTGCAGAATTTTGTACACATTGTAGTCCATTAATAGTGGATTTATATACACTGCAGATGCAATAGTCAGGTTGGGAGAACACAAATGTATGGATCAGCTTTTCAGCTACAGTGTATGATAGCATTGTACAAGCCGAGCAATGCTTCTTAAGCAACCTTAGTTTTTTCAGTTTAGAGTGAAGCTCTAGTACAGTGCCATTAGATAGGCTACCAGGACTGGCCTTGCATGATTGACAGGGGCTGCCAATAAGCATGACTTCAGTCTTGTCAAAGTTTAATTAAAGGAAATTGTGGGCCATCCATATTTTTATATCACAAATACAGTTTTATAGGAGAGAAGCAGCCACAGTAGAATCTGGTTTAGTGTGGGTGTATATATGAGTGTCATCAGCATACAAGTGATAATTGAGCCCAAGTGATCTAAACAGTTGGCCAAGTGGAAACATGTAAATGCTTCCAAAAGTAAGGGACCTAAGATTGAGCCCTGAGAAACACTGAACTTGGTTGAACCAACTTCAGACTGGAATCCAAGACAAACAAAGTGACAACGATCAGTAAAATACAACTTAAACCATAACAGAGTCAATTCTGTCAAAGGTGAGAGAGTAAAATATTGTGGTCTACAGTATCAAAGGCAGAACTAAGATCCAGAAGAATAAGAATAGTTAGTGAGCTGAAATCGGAAGCTAACAGAAGGTCTTAGCGTTTTTTGTGCTGTGCAGTTGCTGAAAACCAGATTGAAGGGGTTCAATCAGGTTATTTAAAGCCAGGTAGTTACGTAACTGAGATATTACAGCCTGCTCAAGGATCTTGGCATGGAAGGGTAAGTTAGATATGGGAAAGAAGTTGTTTAAATTGTCCAGAGCCATGTTGTTTTTTTTTGGTACTAGCGGCAGTTTTGAGGATCGTTGATATAAAACCAGAGCTGAGGGAGTCATTATATTGAGAATAATAGGGCATTGAGAACTAAAATAATATTTAAAAAAATGGATGGGAATCAAGTATGCAAGTGAAAGATTTCATATTAGAGACTAGAGATGGGCTGAACACCCCCCTGTTCGGTTTGCAGCAGAACTCCCGAACAGTTCAGCCCTGAACCACAAACTCCATTGAAGTCTATTGGAGCCGAACATGAGAAATCAAAAGTGCCCATTATGAAGGCTTTTATGCAAGTAATTGGCCATAAAAGGGGTATGGGGGTCCGGGTACTGCCCTGGGGGACATGTATCAATGCAAACGTATTTTTTTTTTTTTTTTTTCAGGAGCAGTGATATTTAATGATGCTTAACCACTTCAATATCAGGCACTTTCCCCCCTTCCTGCCCAGGACAATTTTTAGCTTTCAGTGCTGTCGCACGACAATTGCGTGGTCATTCAACACTGTACCCAAACTAAATGTTTGTAATTTTCTTCCCACACATAGAGCTTTCTTTTGGTGGTATTTGATCACCTCTGCGGTTTTAAATTTTTGCACTATAAACAAAAACGACAATTTTGAAAAAAATAACTGATGGGCACTGATAAGCAGCACTGACGGCACTAATAGGCGGCACTGATGGACAATAATAGGTGTCACTAGATAGGCAGCACTGATGAGGAGCTACTGACAGTCATTACTGATGGGGCACTGATTGTCACTTTTTTGGGTACTGATTGGCACTGTTGTGGTCACTGATCTGCACTTTTATGGGCACTGACAGGCTTTATAGAGGGGGAGAGGCTGGCAGGTGATTGGCACTGATTGGCAGCTGATGGGCACCTTTTCATGGGGGCTGTGCTGATAATCAATGTGCTGATTATCAGCACAGACCCCCCTCTGACAGGGAAAGCTGCCAATCATCTCTCCCTGTCAGCGTGAACCAAGGAAAGCTGTTTACCGGCATTTCCTGGTTCATGCGATGATCAGCGGATCATGTGGTATGAAGCCTCTGTCCGAGGGTTTATACCACGATCGGAGTTAGGGGGTGTCAGACTGACACACAGCACCTCCGATTGCTGCGGGGTGCGCGCTGGCTCTGTTATCCTGATCACGTCATATGACGTCCGATCAGTATAGCTAAACCACTTTGTCGCCGTCATTTTGCTATACGACGTGCGGCAAGTGATTAAAGTGCAACAATAAAAATGAAAAATTCCTTCAACTATTAGTGCCCACTCTATAAAGAAAGGTACAGCGAGCGCTTAAATTGTGATCACAGAGTCCTTGGTACTCGGCTGATCAAAGATCGGAGTAAAGGGCCAATCCCGGCCTTTTACCATGTGATCAGCTAACCAGTGCTCCTAACCATTGTCCACCAGTGCCACCTATCAGTGCCCACCAGTGCTGCCAATCAGTGCCTCATCATTAGTGCCACCTATCAGTGCTGCCTATCAGTGCCACCTACCAGTGCCTGAGTGTCCATCAGTGCCACCTATCAGTGTCCATCAGTGCCATCTATCAGTGCCCATCAGTGGCACCTATCAGTGCAGCCTCATCAGTGCCTCGTGATCAGTGCCCATCAGTGCCGCCTCATCAGTGCCACATATCAGTGCCCATCAGTCCTGTCTTATCAGTGCAGCTTATCTGTGCCCATCAGTGCAGCTTCATCAGTGCACAACAATGAAGGAAAAAAATCACCTGTTTGCAAAATTTTATAACAAACTATGAAAACTGTGAATAAAGATTTCAATAGCGCTTATGAATAGAGTTGAGCAGACACCTGGATGTACGGGTTTGGCAGGTTCGGCCGAACTTCGGAAAAAAGTCCGGGTTCGGGTTCGGGACCGAACTTGACCCCGAACTCCAAACCCCATTGAAGTCAATGGAGACCCAAACTTTTCAAGACTAAAATGGTTGTAAAAAAAGTAATGGAAAGGGCTAGAGGGCTGCAAATGGCAACAACATGTTGTTAAGAGCATGGCAAATGTGGATAGGGAAATAACTTTAATAAATTTCACTACAATTTTTTTTGGGATAGCACAATAGAAGAAATATCGATCGATTGTATGTCACACTCCTTCACACATGCACAAAACACTGAAAGATTTTATTTTTTTGCAATAGCAGAATACACCCACAGTGTGTAAAACGTGTATGAAAATGCAGAAAATGCTATTGGGAAAAAAAAATTTCACTACAATTTTTTTTTTGGGATAGCACAATAGAAGAAATATCGATCGATTGTATGTCACACTCCTGCACACATGCACAAAACACAGCAAATTTTTATTTTTTTGCAATGTTTTTACACCCAGAGTATGGTGTATCTCTTAGTAAAATATGCAGTGATGGTGCACTGAGCTTGCAGATAAAAGTTATATTTTGTCTGGCACTGGCCTCATGGCACTGTTAAAAGACTGTGCACTGCACCCCAGCCAGGGTACAATTGATTTAGGAATCTCTTGAATAATTCTCTCTGCCTCTTTCCCTCAATAAAGACACTCTCTAGCTATGTAGATCCCTCACTGATATTAATCATTTGAAGATATTTTACCCATTTACCTGGAGAAAAAAGTGTCAAAAAAACACACTAGACAGGTTTTTAAAGTAATTTATTAGGCAGCTCTGGGGGTCTCTTCTTCCAACTTTGGGGGTCTCTTCCGATTTCCTTGCGCTTTCCGGTTCTTCTCCCGCTCTCCGGCCTCCTCTCCCGCTCTCTGGTTCTTCTCCACGCTCTCCGGTATCTTCTCCCAGTCTCCGGGTCTTCTCTGTGCTCTCCAGTATCTTCTGCTGGGCTCCTCCGCTATATTTTTCCAGCTCTTTTACTAGCGTTGGCCTGGTCTCCTCCTTCGTTGTCTTCTTCCCTCTTCTGTTCTTCCGATGTTGACACGACGCTCTCTCCCGCAGTCCCAGCATGCCCCGGGCAGTGACGTCATAAGGGGCGGGGTCCCAGGGCATGCTGGGACTGTGCCACCATACGGGGCGGGGTCACCGGGTGACATCACCCGGTGACCCCGCCCCATGCCTATATAAGTCGTTGCGCACCGTGTACACAGCATTACAGCGGGAGAGAGCGCCGTGTCAACATTGGAAGAACAGAAGAAGGAAGAAGATGACGAAGGAGGAGACTGGGCCAACCCACCCCCCCCCCCCATGTTGAGGGCATGTGGCCTGGTACGGTTCTGGAGGGGGGGCGCTCGCTCATCCCCACCCCCTTTCCTGACCGGCCGGGCTGCGTGCTCGGATAAGGGTCGGGTATGGACTTTGGGGGGACCCCCATGCCTTTTTTCGGCGTAGGGGTTCCCCTTAAAATCCAGACCTAAGGGACAATGTTGCTTATTCCTCACGCTCGCTGCAATAGGAAAATGTGTTTTTCCTATTGCAGCGAGCCCAAGATGTACAGTAGGATCACGCTGGAAACATTCTCGTGGGCAGGTGCTGTAGCTGCCCTTGTGTCGTATTTGGTCCGTCGGACCAGCATGAACGGGCTTCCCGATAAGAACTGGGTCCGTGAAGTTCTGGCGGGAAGATTTAAAACATGTTCTATTTCTAGGTCCGTCTGATTTTTTGAAAAAGAAAGTCAGATGAAGCCCACACACGATCAGAATGTCCAACGGAATTATTCCGTTTGACCTCTTCTGCCAGAAAGTCCGGTCGTGTGTACAAAGCATTAGAGTGTGGTCTCTGAACAATTCTTTCATCTGTCTAGTGCATTTGCCATCACCTGGCACTTCATTTTTAATTTGTATATTACTATTGGGTTATTGTTGTTTTATACTTTAACATATATACACTAAGCACATTATCCATAAGTGCTGTTGAAATCTGTATTCATATCTTTAAGGTCTAGTACCTTTGCAATAGCTGCTGTGGTCTTTGTAATCTATTATGTTCACTTTGTTAGAATTTTTAAAACTTAATCACCATTTGGTGCGAGTTTTAGTTTGTTTTATAAACTATGAAAACTGTTTTCTTTCCCCAAAATTTACATTTTTGTTTGTTTGTTTAGCAAATAATAAAAAAACTGTGGTGATTAAATGCCACCAAAAGAAAGCTCTATTTGTGTAAAAAAAAAAAATCATATGGGTACAGTGTAGCATGACCGTGCAATTGTCAAGAATGACAGCGCTGAAAGCTGACAATTGGCCGGGCAGGAAGGGGGTATATGTTCCCAGTCAGGGCTGTTTTTAAGGCAGGGCAAAAGGGGCAGCTGCCCTGGGCCCTGTCATTGTTGTGCGGCCCAAAGCAGCTGCCTCATACTTGCCAACTATCCCAGTTTAAATTCCCTTGTCCCTTGAAGTTTTAGTCCTGTGCTGTGTCCTGATATCTCAGTGTGAAGTGCTGCTACTAATGCTCCCCAGTTCTGCCCTATTATTTTGTACAAATAACTCACCTGCAGACCATGTGTTTACATGTAAATAACCGCCAATCATATGTAAATTGCGGTGGTATTCATATGTAAATAGCTGCATCAGGCGGCATAGATATGTAAATAAAGGCGGCGTTCATATGTATATCATGCCCCCTGCAGTGAGGAGATGATGTGCTTTAACCTCTAGCAACCAATCAGTGAGCAGTATTACTGTACAGTAATCTCTAACAACCAATCAACAAGCAGAAATCATGTCCTGCAACATCTGGCAACTAATCAGTGAGCCGTAATGTGTGCTGTAACCTCTAGGAACCAGTCAGTAAGTGGTAATGATACACTGTAACCTCTGGCAACCAATCACAATAATTGTCTGATCTGATACAGTAAACAGATTTTAAGTCTAGCTGCTATTTATTGTAGCAGGTGGAGAGCGAAATTGTATGGAGGGGGGGCCCAAGAAAACGTTTGCCCAGGGTCCAATCGATATTAAAGATGGCCCTGTGCCCAGTAAGCAAGTGGTTAATATAGTGCCTGAGGGATCCCCTTAATCTTCCTGTAAAGTGGCACATCTACCGAAGGATCTGGTATGTATCGGGGGGGGGGGACCTTCATGGCGTTTTCTTTTTCTTTTTAATATTTTTAGCTGCAAATGTTTTTTTATTTATTTAGCTGTCAGCGGGGAAGCCCATTGACAGCTCATGACTCATCGGTTGTTAAGGACGCTGCAGCCAGTTTCCTTAACAACCAGCTTTTAATGCGCCCTGATTGGGTAGAATACACTATGCAGTGTTCAGTGCATTGCAGGGTGTTTTGCCGGGCGAACACCCGCTGAACATCTTGCAAATTTGGGTATTCCCCAAATGGGGCGAAGCGTTCACCCAACACTATTAGAGACCATATTAATCAGGGATACTGCCAGGAAAGGGTTCACCTGCTGGCGGCACTGCGGCTCAAAGATCTATAGACTGTAGTTCCGGTGTCCACCAGCGGGTGTACCTCAGCAGACAGAAACTGACATCATTTCATGCAATCAGTCATCACCTGTTGCTAGTTGCAGGAAGTGTATTTAACAACTTCAAGACCGCCCGCCACAGTTGTAGTGTGGCAGGTTGGTTCACCTGCGCGAACCGCTGTCATTGTATGTCGGTGTGCTCTCATGCCCCTGCACACTGCGGAAGTGTGCCCGTGGTTCGGGCGGACTTGATGTCTGCCGGCAGCCTGCGATCGCCTAATACAGAGGCAGAATGAGGATCTGCCTTTGTAAACATGGCAGAGCCCCATTCTCACAGGGGATATGTCAGAGATCTCCTGTTCCCAGTGATCAGGAACAGTGATCTCTGTCATGTCCCAGGTATTCCATCCCCCCTACAGTTATAACATGCTGAGGGAACACATTTAACCTCTTGAGCACCCCCTGGTGTTAACCCCTTGTAATTTTTGCATTTTTTACAGTCAATAATGTCACTGGTCCTCAAAAAGTGTCATTTGGGGTCCGATTTATCCACTGCAATGTTGCAGTCCCGCTAAAAATCACAGATCACCGCCATAACCAGTAGAAACAATAACAAAAATAAAAGTCCTTAAATCTATCCCATAGTTTGTAGACGTGATAAGTTTTGCACAAACCAATCAATATACGCCTATTGCAATTTTTTTTTTACCAAAAATATGTAGAAGAATATATATCGGCCTAAACTAGTGAATTAATATTTTTTTTATAATTTTTTTGGGATATGTATTAAAGCAAAAAGTTTAGCACAAAAAAAAAACCCTGCAGAAGTGATCAAATACCACCAAAAAAAAGCTCTACTTGTGGGAAAAAAAGGATGTCAATTTTGTTTGGGTACAGCGGCGTACACCCGCGCAAATGTCAGTTAAAGCGACGCAGTGCTGTGTCGCAATAAATGGCCTGGTCATTAAGGGGGCAAATCCTTCTGATCCTTAAGTGATTAAATCCTGTGCATGCTCTTCCTCACTGCCATGGTATTGTCTCCATGTACCCCTGATCTGTGTTCCTGTATCCTGCATCTTGTTTCCTGTTCCTGGGCCCTGATCCTGACCCTGTAGCCTGATCCCTTCCCACCTGCTTACTCTGTCTCCTCTTACCCTCTCCTTATCCTGTTCTCAGCTTCCTTTGCTTGTTCTCCCGTGTATGATACTGGCTCTGTTACAATTAAGATTCATTTATCCTGCTTTCTGTATATATTTGGTTTGGGCAGTTGTTCGTTGTGTGTCACTATTGTTGGGTTATCTGGTTTGATTCACACAGTTTTAGTATACTGGAGGTGCTTTTACTTTTGTGTTATTTACTTATTTTTAAACAAATTATATTATTCTACACTCTACTTGATACCTGATATTCTCTGTGGCAGTCCACACATTTCTGGTCACACCGGTTCCTGACAGATACAGAGTTAAGTAGAGAGAAGTGGGAGAGAGAAGAACCGGTAAAACTGAGTGGGTCATGAGGGGATGTGGAAGAAACGTGTGCTGTGGTAAGAATGTGATAGCTTATTTTGTCAATTTTTGAGGAGAAGAAATACAAGAATGTGTTACAGAGCTGTGGTGAGGCTGGTAATGTGGAGGGACAACAAAGTTTTATTAATTCATCAATGGTGTAGAAGAGTTGTCTGTGGTTTCTAAGATTTTTTTCAATAACATAGTGTCAGTAGCGTATGCGCTCCTGCTCCATCATAACTACTGGTTCCCGCATCCTGGTTTTGGCTGTGGTATTCTCCTTGTCTATCTTTACACCTGCAAGGTGATTGATTGTGGCCAGACTCTGGGTGGAGACCAAATCTGATATAAGCTAGCCAAGCCTGCAGTCTCATGCTTGTGATAGAGTGTATAATACCTGATCAAGCTGCCTGTTTGTCTGCACTGCTCTGCTAGGTTGGATTTCCCTTTGTATGACCTTGAATCAGATATAGACTATTTTCTGAAATCTGCATGCCTTTTACCTGGACTTTCATTGAATCACTCTACCTGTCTGCCAACCGCAAGTACATGTTTGCTTTGGTCAGTTCACGCCTGCTCTGACGTGGTGGTCAGGTACTATAGTGGTGTATAAGTCCTGGGGTCAACCAAGTACCGGTAGGCCTGCTTGCCTTATGGGAAAGGGGGCTGCTATAGGCGAAGAACACAGTAACCAGCTATAATGTCTGACCACCTGCATTAGGGACAAGCATGACACATGGGAGAAATTGTTTGATCTAGCTGTCTCAATTTGACCCTTATATTCACACAAATGGTCCTTCCAAACCTAATAATGAATAGTCAGGCAAGAACATCTCTACCTATGCTAAAGTCTCCACAGGACTGCCTTCATTGATCGCAGGTGGTCATTTTACCACAGAGCCGTACAGGAAAATTAGACAGATTGAGTTGTTAATAGGGCAAATGTGTCAAGGGAAGATGAAAGCACATGATTAAGGGCATCTATTTTGTCAACAAGGGTGTCAGAAAAGGAGATGCAGAGTAGGGAGTAAGTAACAGAATTTGCAAATTTGGGCTGATCAATAGAAGCCCAGTTGCAATAATTTACAGATCGAGACAGGGAGGTGTTGGAAACAGTTAATTCCAGATTGAAAAGAATTGCTAGGTGGTCAGACAGCCCTAGGTCAAGAGAAAAGCAGTCAGACAAAAGAGTGACTGGAACCATAAGGTCCAGGGTGTGTTCTTTGATATGCTTGGGGATGCAAACAAATTGAGTTAGTTTAACCACTTCAGCCCCGGACCAATTGGCAGCCAAAGGACCAGGCCCCTTTTTGCGATTCGGCACTGCGTCGCTTTAACTGACAATTGCGCGGTCGTGCGACGTGGCTCCCAAACAAAATTGGCTTCCTTTTTTTCCCACAAATAGAGCTTTCTTTTGGTGGTATTTGATCGCCCCTGCGGTTTTTATTTTTTGCGCTATAAGCAAAAATAGAGCGACAATTTTGAAAAAAATTCAATATTTTTTACTTTTTGCTATAATAAATATCCCCAAAAAATATATAAAAAAAAACATTTTTTTTCCTCAGTTTCGGCCGATACGTATTCTTCTACATATTTTTGGTAAAAAAAATCGCAATTAGCGATTATTGATTGGTTTGTGCAAAAGTTATAGCGTTTACAAAATAGGGGATAGTTTTATAGCATTTTTATTAATATTTTTTTTTTACTAGTAATGGCGGCGATCAGCGATTTTTATTGTGACTGCGACATTATGGCGGACACATCGGACATTTTTGACACATTTTTGGGACATTTGTCATTTATACAGAAACCAGTGCTATTTAAATAGCACTGATTTCTATGTAAATGACAGTTGTAGTGAAGGGGTTAACCACTAGGGGGCGGGGAGGAGTCAGTGTGACGTGTGTGTGTGTTTTTTACAGTAGGGGGGCGTGGCTGTACGTCTGACATCATTGATCGGCGTTCCCGATGACAGGGAACCGCCGATCACTGACAGTCAGTGTAGGAAGCGCGGGGAGAGGTTTGTTTACAAAAACCTCTCCCCGTTCTTCAGCTCCGTAACCCGATCGCGGGACACCAGCGGTCCCGCGGCCGGGGTCACGGAGCTCCCGACCAGGTCGCGAGCGCGACGCTGGCGCCGCGCGCGCGACCCACAGGCAGGCACATGCACGATCACGTACAGGTACGTGATTTTGCCTGCCCGTGCCATTTTGCCGACGTATATCGGCGTTAGGCGGTCGGGAAGCGGTTAAAGCATCCAAGCAAAGTCAGAACATCTTTAGCTAAATCGGAAAACCCGAAATTAATGTGTATATTTAAATCTCCAAGGATAAGGATTATCTTAAAACTAAGGCAAAAAAAAAGATAGAAAGTCAGCAAATTCACTTAAGAAAGCTTTACAAGACTTGGGTGGTTGGAAAATAGCAGTAATAACATGGGAGTGGGGGAGCACAGACCTTGAGAATAAGGCATTTAAATAAAGAGAGAGTGTACATTAACAGGATAAATTGTGGAGAAAGCTGTAAATGACAATTGTATCTCCATCCTTACCTCCACCTCCTGAGAGATTTGAAAGGTCAAACAATCCATACAACAGAAGGGTGAGTTGGTTGAAAAGGATGGCATCAATTAGTTTGTGCCAGGTTTTAGTAAAGCACAGAAAGTCCAAATTATTATCTGCAATAAAATCTCATATGTAGCGCCTTGTTACTATATTAGCGGAGCAAGTGTTTAAGAGCAGTGATCTGGACTTTCTTGGAGGATCCATGGGAATAAGTGGGAGTGGAG
Source organism: Lithobates sylvaticus (assembly GCA_028564925.1). Lineage (NCBI taxonomy): Eukaryota > Metazoa > Chordata > Amphibia > Anura > Ranidae > Lithobates > Lithobates sylvaticus. The sequence goes on from CM053030.1 coordinate 365,398,793, forward strand.
TCAAGGCATCTAAAATTAAAGTAGTCTTTGAAAGTTGGCATTAGTGTGGGATGGTCTTGCAGTCTTGTACTAATAAAACAGGGATCACAACAGGATACTTGAAGGGAGTAGACAGTGTCCTGTGCCATGGTGCCTGTATTTCCTTGGTTGTAAATTCCCAATATTCCAACGGAGATCATATGCGTCTTTAGCCAGGAAATAGTCTGTGTTACTTGCAGAAGCATGACTGAGGGATCCAGGTACAGTAGAGGAAAAAATGTCAAGATATTTACAGTGCAGTGCAACCAAAGGGGTCCAGTGCAGTGCAAGAAAAGAGGTCCAGTGATCCAGGAAAGATTTAGAGGTGAGTCATCAGCAAGCTGGGGCAGATGGTGAAACAGGGAGCAGTCACTTGTAGAGAAACAATCCCAGAAATCAAAGAAATCAAAGAACTCAATCCAGAGAACCTAAAAATCTGAAAATCAATTCTAGTAATCAGAATTTAAATTTCAGAGTTTAAAATCAATATTCAGGAGAAAAAGTTTAAAAAGTTTAAAAGAAAAAAATTGTAATTGGTGTCAGGAGTGGTTGCAAAATGCCCCAGCGTTTCCTCCACAACCAGAAGATCTAGGAGAGCTCCTTCCACCTCAGGTCAGGTGAATGACTGCTTTTGTCAATCTGCATTTTATTTAATGCATAGGAAGTTATTTATTATATGCTTATGTAGCACTAACCCCCGAAGGAGCTGCTGGTTCCATTGGGCTTACCGTTACCTTCTTTTCCTCGTCTTCGTCTAGGGGTTTCCGTGGTAGATGGCCCAAAGAAAAGTAGAAACTGATACTTTATCTTCCTTTTTAGGAGATTTATTCAAAAGATAAAACAGCCTCTTAAATGTAGGGTAGAGGGTTAGGATGAAAGTTCAGGTACTTTTGGAACTGCACAGATAGGAAGTCTCTCACCATAGAAATCCAGAGAATTACCGTTTCACAGCTGGATTCCAACAACCACCAGATAGACCTCCTCTCACTAGGCCTAGCAGCCGGTGAAGTGTTAGGTAAAGCAAAGTCTCTGCCACAGACTTGAATGTAGAACACTTGAACCAAGTCTCTGCTACAGACTTGAATGTATAACTGAGGGACTTAGATAATTTTAGAGAGCTATCATACGGTACCAGTATCTCGCAGCCGGTCTGGCGATACCGTATGAATGTAGATCCATTTAGTGTCCTTTAACTGAGCCTCCAGGCTCCTTCTGAGGAACCAGCCTTGTGCATGGCCCTCTCCCGAGGAGTCCTCCCCTGGGTGCTTCTCCAGTTGCTGGGCCTCTCCTTAGACGAGACGGCACCAGACCACTTTTGGATGATTAGACCCTGATTTCCATTCAGGCCTGTCCCTGCAGTTTCTTCGCCTCGGGCTATCCAGCCCGAGACTCGGAATTGCATGGATCCACACCCCAGGCCATGAGGGCCATGGAGGCTGGTCAGGAGGACCAGGACCAAACAGACAGAAAGTATCTTCTGGACTGGACCGGAACCCTGAAGCACGTGATCTCAGTACCTTAAATACCTTCTCCCAGAATTCACAGCAGGATGACACTCCCACTGGGCTGGTTCCAAGATAAAGAAGGGTATACAATACACCCAGCTAAAACTGCATTCTCACACTTGCCGGCAGTGACAGTGACACCTGTGGTCAAGGAGAACTCAGTGCAAACCCAGCTAGACTGATACCAAGACCATAATTTGGTATAATTAGCTCTAAAGCCCAACTGTGGCTTTTATGAACATTAACTTTGAAAACACATAGCGTGTGCTCGTCAGGAGCCAGCGCTACACTTATAGTTTCAATATTAAATTCAGCTTGCCATTTAACTGCCCATGTAGCTATTTTTAGTTTACTTTTCTTCAGTTTTTTTAATCTACATCATCTTGTAAGATCAGCATTGCTTTCTAATCCATATCTCAGATCATCAATAAATAGTTCTAAAATGTTCTCTGTGGTATGCCACTGATTAAATAAGCCTATTGTGAATATGTTGTATGCTGATCTTTGTTTTATGTCTTTTAACCCTTTCATGCCTAAGCCTATTTCTGACATTTGTTGCTTACAAGTTAAAATCTGTATTTTTTGCTAGGAAATTACTTAGAACCCCCAAACATTATATATATATATATATATATATATATATATATATATATATATATATATATATATATATATATATATGCATACATATACATGTATTTATATTAGCAAAGACCCTAGAGAATAAAATGGCAATCATTGCAATATTTTATGTTACACGGTGTGTGATTTGAACACCGTTTACATTTTTGGTGTTACTTACATATGTGTTTTCTTTGCTGCACGAGCCAACTGCTGGCTCTAACAAACGGTTGTGGGGTGATGTCTGCAGCTGCAGGCATCACCCCGGTATAACCCCTTTAAATCATGAATCATGCGTATGGTCAGCACGAAGGGGTTAACCAGTTCATGCATAAACATTTTCTTCTAATCCCCTATCCTTAACCACTTCAATACAGGGCTTTTAAACACCCTTCCTTACCAGAGCACTTTTTGCGATTCGGCACTGCGTCGCTTTAACTGACAATTGCGCGGTTGTGCGACGTTACACCCAAACAAAATTGACGTCCTTTTTTTCCCACAAATAGAGCTTTCTTTTGGTGGTATTTGATCGCCCCTGTGGTTTTTATTTTTTGCGCTATAAACAAAAGAAGAGCGACAATTTTGAAAAAAAAACACAATATTTTTATACTTTTTGCTATAATAAATATCCCATTTTTTAAAAAAAAAACTATTTTTTTCCTCAGTTTAGGCCGATACGTATTCTTCTACATATTTTTGGTAAAAAAAATCGCAATAAGCGTATATTGATCGGTTTGCGCAGAAGTTATAGCGTCTACAAAATAGGGGATAGATTTATTGAATTTTTTTTTTTTTTTTACTAGTAATGGCAGCGATCTGCGATTTTTTTTTCGTGACTGCGACATTGCGGCGGACACTTCGGACACTTTTGACACATTTTTGGAACCATTCACATTTACACAGCGAACGTTGCTATAAAATTGCAATGATTACTGTGTAAATGTGACTGGCAGGGAAGGGGTTAACACTAGGGGCGCTGTAGGGGTTAATGTGTTCCCTAATAGAAGTGATTCTAACTGTGGGGGGAGGGGACTCAAGTGGAGGAGACCGATCATGTGTTCCTCCGTACTGGGATCACATGATCGGTCTCCTCCTCGCTGACAGGACGTGGAGCTGTGTGTTTACACACACAGCTCCACGGTCCCGCCCGGTCCCGTTGTTTTAACGGGCAATCGCGGGTGCCCGGCGGACATCGCGGCCGCCGGGCACTCGCACCGGGTCCCGAGCGATGCCGCGGGCGCGCGCCCCCCAGGCGGCCGGGAATGCGCGGACGTCATATGACGCCCACCCAGGATGGTAGATCCACCTTGTGGGCGTCATATGACTATAGCGCGGTATTGAAGCGGTTAAAGTGGTTTTAAAGGCAAAAAGGTTTTTACCTTAATGCATTTAAATCGTACCCCCCCCCCCAGCCTCTGCTTAACTGCTTAGCGACCACCGGCTGTCAATTGACGGCCAGGCGGCGCAGCTCTCGTGGCGGGAGGGCATCATGTGACGCCCTCCCCTTACCGGCCCTCCAGGGAGCTGGAGCGTCACTGGACACCCGATTTGCGTGCCCGGCGGGCGCGATGGCCGCCGGGCACCCGCGATTGCCCGGTAACACAGCAGGACCGTGGATCTGTGTGTGTAATAACACAGATCCACGATCCTGTCAGAGGAGAGGAGACCGATGGTGTGTTCTCAATACAGAGAAACACTGATCGTCTCCTCCCCTTGTGAATCCCCTCCCCCTACAGTTAGAATCACACCCAGGGAACATATTAACCCCTTCAGCGCCCCCTAGTGTTAACCCCTTCACTGCCAGTCACATTTATACAGTAATCAATGCACTTTTATAGCATGGATCGCTGTATAATTGTGAATGGTCCCAAAAATGTGTCAAAAGTGTCCGATGTGTTCGCCGCAATATCGCAGTCACGATAAAAATCGCAAATCGCCGCCATTACTAGTTTAAAAAAAATAATAATAAAAATGCTATAAATCTATCCCCTATTTTGTAGGCGCTATAACTTGTGCAAACAAATCAATATATGCTTATTGCGATTTTTTTTACCAAAAAATATGTAGAAGAATAGGTATCGGCCTAAACTGAGAAAAAAAATTTTTTTTTATTTATTTTTTGGGGATATTTAGTATAGCAAAAAGTAAAAAATATATTTTTTTTAAACTTGTCCCTCTTCTTTTGTTTATAGCGCAAAAAATAAAAAACTACAGAGGTGATCAAACACCACCAAAAGAAAGCTCTATTTGTGGGAACAAAATGATAACAATTTCATCTGGGTACAGTGTTGTATGACTGCGCAATTGTCATTCAAAGTGTGACAGCGCTGAAAGATGAAAAATGGCTGGGGCAGGAAGGGGGTGAAAATGCACTGTTTTGAGGTGGTTAAACACTTTCCTGTATTCATTCTCGATCCAGCACTGTCCCATCTGCAGCAGCTCTTCCCCCCTTTTCCCTCTATCCCAGGCTTGTCTGAGAGTGGCAGAAACCATTGGCTCCTACTGTTGTCAGTCAAATCCTGTTAGTCACACTATGGGGGTTATTTACTAAAGGCAAATCCACTTTGCACTACAAGTGCACTTGGAAGTGCTGTCGCTGTAGATCCGAGGGGGACATGCAAGGAAAAGAAAAACAGAATTTTAGCTTGCATATGATTGGATGATAAAATCAGCAGAGCTTCCCCTCATTTCAGATCTTCCCCTCAGATCTACAGAGACTGCACTTTCAAGTGCACTTTAACCACTTGCCGACCGCCCCATGTAGATATACGTCGGCAGAATGGCACGTACAGGCAGAACCACGTACCTGTACGTGCCATTCTTTAGGCGGTTGGGGGGTCCGATCGGACCCCCCTCCGCCGGCGGGGACGGTCGGCATCGCTTCAGGAGCGATCCGGGACGAGGGGACGGCCAGTGGTTTCTGGCCACCCCCTCGCGATCGCTCCTGGCGAATGAAAAGCTTCCCCTTCCTGTCTATTGTATAGACAGGAAGGCGGAAGTGATGTCACGCTCGGTGCGCCGGTCTATGTGACCGGAGACGCCGAGCGGCGAACATGTTAAGGTTAGTGCACAACACTACACTGACACCAGTACAGTTAGGCACACAAAACACCCCCCTGTCACCCCCTGATCACCCCCCAGATCACCCCCTCCCCCCCCAGTCACAGTGTCACTAATTGCAGTGATCATTTATTTACTGATCACTGCATTTAGTGTCAGTGTGACTGTAATAACTGTCAGGGCAGTTAGTTTTAGGTCCTAGGTAGCCCCCTACCCCCCCCTAATAAAGGTTTAACCCCTGATTGCCCCTAGTTAACCCCTTCACCCCTTTTGCCAGTGTCACTAAGCGATCGTTTTTCTGATCGCTGCATTGTGTCGCTAGGTAACCATTTTTTTTTTATTTTAACCGCCATGTTTTATATAGGTTCATAAATAGTTTTATAGGTCAGGTACCCCCATATTACAACCTAAATAAAGGTTTTAACCCCCTGATTGCCCCTAGAGTTAACCCTTTCACCAGTAATCACCGTATAACTGTCACTGGTGACGCTGGTTAGCCAGTTAGTTATTTCGTTATTTAGGTTCCCCGTCAGGTTTTTATATAGCGTCAGGTACCCCCATATATTACCTAATAAAGGTTTAACCCCCTGATTGCCCCTAGTTAACCCTTTCACCCCCTTTTGCCAGTGTCACTAAGCGATCGTTTTTCTGATCGCTGCATTAGTGTCGCTAGGTAACCAGTTTTTTTTTAGGTTAACCGCCATGTTTATATAGGTTCATAAATAGGTTTATAGGTCAGGTACCCCCATATTACAACCTAAATAAAGGTTTTAACCCCCTGATTGCCCCTAGAGTTAACCCTTTCACCAGTGATCACCGTATAAAATGTCACTGGTGACGCTGGTTAGCCAGTTAGTTATTTCGTTATTTAGGTTCCCCGTCAGGTTTTTATATAGCGTCAGGTACCCCCATATATTACCTAATAAAGGTTTAACCCCCTGATTGCCCCTAGTTAACCCTTTCACCCCCTTTTGCCAGTGTCACTAAGCGATCGTTTTTCTGATCCCTGCATTAGTGTCGCTAGGTAACCAGTTTTTTTTTGTATTACTGTTACGGGTGACGCTGGTTAGTTAGCTTGTTTTTTATACTGTCAGGGCACCCGCCATTTATTACCCAATAACGGTTTAACCCCCTGATCGCCCGGCGGGTGATATCAATTAGGTTTTAGGGTCAAATAAGGTCTGCGTCGCCCCAGGTTAGTGCCAGTACCGCAAACACCCACGCGCAAAGCATACACCTCCCTTAGTGGTATAGTATCTGAACAGATCAATATCTGATCTGATCAGATCTATACTAGCGTCCCAGCAGTTTAGGGTTCCAAAAAAACGCATTGTTAGCGGGATCAGCCCAGATACCTGCTAGCACCTGCGTTTTCCCCCTCCGCCCAGCCCAGCCCACCCAAGTGCAGTATCGATCGATCACTGTCACTTACAAAACACTAAGCACACATAACTGCAGTGTTCGCAGAGTCAGGCCTGATCCCTGCGATCGCTAACATTTTTTTTGTGGTAGCGTTTTGATTCAGTCGCTAACAGTCAGGAGCTTTTTTACCTGTGAATCTCAAAAAAATAAAAAAAACAAAAATAGTTGTCGTTTTATTGTTCTCTCTCTCTCTCTATTGTTGCTCTTTTTTTACTCCATTCTATTCTGCAATGTTTTATTATGTTTTATCATGTTTTATCATGCTTGCTTTTCAGGTATGTAATTTTGTTTACTGTGTTTTAGTGTTAAGCATTTTTTTGTTTTCAGGTGCGCCATTCAGTTGCAGCGCGGATTTATTTATCTTGACAGCAACAGCGTTTGCTCCCACGATACATAAAGCCGCGACTCCAACGCTGTAGGAGGTGATTTCACCACCACAGTTAAAAAAAAGAGCATATGTGCCGAAGCATGGGGGCAGCAGGGGGGGGGAGGAGCGATTGGCTCCTAATGCCACGTACATACGGTCGAAATTCCGACCGTGTGTACACGGCATAACTTTTGCAGGAGGATGCCCCCATGCATCGGCATATATAAATGGTGCATGTATGCCCATCATTAGAAGTGGGTGGATGAAGGGAGGTATTCTAATGGTGGGCATACCCACCAATCAATCTCTTTTTTTCGTTCAGCCAAGAGGCTGCATGAAAAAAAAAAAGATTACAATATATGTCCAGTATGTTGCTGGACTTTGAATGGTTATACCAGAATGATGCCTGCAGGTTTAGGTATCATCTTGGTATCATTCTTTTCAGCCAGTGATCGGCTTTCATGTAAAAGCAATTCTAGCGGGTAATTAGCCTCTAGACTGCTTTTACAAGCAGTAGGAGGGAATGTCCCCCCTCCCGGATATAAACCGCGCCATTGGGAAATTGGGAAAGCATTTTATCACACCAATCTTGGTGTGGTCAGATGCTTTGAGGGCAGAGGAAAGATCTAGGGTCTAATAGACCCCAATTTTTTCAAAAAAAGAGTACCTGTCACTGCCTATTGCTATCATAGGGGATATTTACATTCCCTGAGATAACAATAAAAATCATAACAAAGAAAAAAAATGGAAGGAACAGTTTAAAAATAGAATAAAAAAGCTAAATAAATAAAAAAAAAACTAAAAAAAAAAAAAAAAAAAAAAAAGCACCCCTGCCCCCCCTTCTCTTGCGCAAAGGCGTACACAAGCGTTGGTCTGGCGTCATATGTAAACAGCAATTGCAGCATGCATGTGAGGTATCACCGCGAAGGTCAGATCGAGGGCAGTAATTTTAGCAGTAGACCTCCTCCGTGAATCTAATGTGGTATCATGTAAAGGCTTTTAAAGGCTTTTAAAAATGTATGTAGTTTGTCGCCACTGCGTGTTTGTGCGCAATTTTAAAGCATGTCGTGTTTGGTATCCATGTACTCGGCCTAAGATCATATTTTTTATTTCATCAAAAATTTGAGCAATATAGTGTGTTTTAGTGCATTAAAATAAAAAAAAGTGTATTTTTTCCACAAAAAATGCGTTTGAAAAATCGCTGCGCAAATACTGTGTGGAAAAAAAAAATGCAACACCCACCATTTTAATCTGTAGGGCCTTTGCTTTAACAATATATATAGTGTTTGGGGGTTCAACGTAATTTTCTTGCAAAAAAAAAATATGTTTTCATGTAAACAAAAAGTGTCAGAAAGGGCTTTGTCTTCAAGTGGTTAGAAGAGTGGGTGACGTGTGACATAGGCTTCTAAATGTTGTGCATAAAATGCCAGGACAGTTCAAACCCCCCCCAAATGACCCCATTTTGGAAAGTAGACACCCCAAGCTATTTGCTGAGAGCAATGTTGAGCCCATTAAATATTTTTTTTTTTTGTCCCAAGAGATTGAATAATGAAAAAAAAAAAATATATATATTTTTTTTTACAAAAAGTTGTCACTAAATGATATATTGCTCAAACATGTCATGGGCATATGTGGAAATACACCCCAAAATACATTCTGTTGCTTCTCCTGAGTACGGGGATACCACATGTGTGGGACTTTTTGGGAGCCTAGCTGCGTACGGAACCCCAAAAACCAAGCACCGCCTTCAGGCTTTCTAAGGGAGTAATTTTTTTATTTCACTTCTCACTGCCAATCACAGTTTCGGAGGCCATGGAATGCCCAGATGGCATAAAACCCCCCAAAATGACCCCATTTTGGAAAGTAGACACCCCAAGCTATTTGCTGAGAGGTATTGTGAGTATTTTGCAGATGTCGCTTTTTGTCACAAAGTTTTGAAAATTGAAAAAAAAAAAAAAAAAAAATTTTTTTTTCTTTACTTTCTTCATTTTCAAAAACAAATGAGAGCTGTAAAATACTCACCATGCCTCTCAACAAATAGCTTGGGGTGTCTACTTTCCAAAATGGGGTCATTTGGGGGGGTTTTGTGCTATTTTGGCATTTTATGGCCTTCGAAACTGTGATAGGTAGTGAGGAGTGAAATCAAAAATTTGCACCCTTAGAAATCCTGAAGGCGGTGCTTGGGTTTCGGGGCCCCGTACGCGGCTAGGCTCCCAAAAAGTCCCACACATGTGGTATCCCCATACTCAGGAGAAGCAGCAAAATGTATTTTGGGGTGCAATTCCACATATAACTATGGCATGTGTGAGCAATATATCATTTAGTGACAACTTTTTGAAGAAAAAAAAAAAAAATATTTTTTATTTTTGTCTTTATTCAATCACTTGGGACTAAAAAAAAAAATATTCAATGGGCTCAACATGCCTCTCAGCAAATAGCTTGGGGTGTCTACTTTCCAAAATGGGGTCATTTGGGGGGGTTTTGTACTTCTCTGCCATTTTAGCACCTCAAGAAATGAAATAGGCAGTCATAAATTAAAAGCGGTGTAAATTCCAGAAAATGTACTCTAGTTTGTAGACGCTATAACTTTTGCGCAAACCAATAAATATACGCTTATTGGCATTTTTTTTACTAAAGACATGTGGCTGAATACATTTTGGCCCAAATGTTTGACTAAAATTGAGTTTATTAGATTTTTTTTATAACAAAAAGTAGAAAATCTCTTTTTTTTTCAAAATTTTCGCTCTTTTTCCGTTTATATCGCAAAAAAAAAAAAATCACAGAGGCAATCAAATACCATCAAAAGAAAGCTCTATTTGTGGGAAGAAAAGGACGCAAATTTCGTTTCGTTACAAAATTGCATGACCGCACAATTACCAGTTAAAGTAGTGCAGTGCGAAATTGAAAAAAGACCTCTGGTCCTTAAGCTGACAATTGGTCCGGGGCTGAAGTGGTTAATGCCTGTGGGTAGTCTTACGTTGTAATCAGTCAATACGTTAATCAATCACTGTCACTAACCAAGCTTGAAAACTGGTGTAATTTTGGAGAAATGTGAACTGTTCGTGGCCCTTGCAAACTTTACTTATATATGATATATTTATAATGTCCTGTTAAACATAATCCAAAAGAATGCAACAAAGCTATTAAAATGATTTTTCACGATAGTCTGAGAAACCAATAGAAAAAAATGTAATGTTGAAATTCCATCTGTCAAACCTTCCAATAAACTGAATATCATTTTTAAATAAAATTAATTAAAAATGATGTAACTGTATTTCTTTGTCTTTTTTTTATTTAATTTAAGAACAAATTAATAATCATCAAAGCTTCATTTTAAGACTCAACTGTTCCATTTTGGACAGATGGAATTGATAATTCTCTTGTTGATACTAAAGTTTATTTTATAATAAGTACTGTATTTATCGGCGTGTAACACGCACCGGCGTATAACACGCACCCCAAGTTTAGGAGGGCATTTTAAGGAAAAAAAGTTTTAGGAGGGAAGTTTAGGGAAAAAAAAACAACTTACATTTAAGCGTCATTTGCAGCTTGCCCAGCGTCATTGCAGCTTGCCCAGCGTCATTGCAGCTTGCCCAGGGTCACTGTAGCTTGCCCAGCGTCATTTGCAGCCTTGCCCAGCGTCATTTGCAGCCTTGCCCAGTGTCATTGCAGCCTTGCCCAGCTTCATTGCAGCCTTGCCCAGCGTCATTGCAGCCTTGCCCAGTGCCATTGTAGCTTGCCAGCGTCATTTTCAGTCTTTTCCGGGTTTAAATTTCCGGCCGCCGAGACGCTGTCGCGTGCGCCGCCGAAAAAACCCGAAGCACGGCCGAAAAAGACCGAAGCGCCCCCGGAAAAAGCCGAGCCGACTCGGACGGCTAAGCTCGCGGTCTCTCCTCCCTGCTGTTTCCGGAGAGACCGCAGGGAGGCGGGACTACGAGCAGAGCAGAGTCTGCTCGGCATTTTCCGGGGGCGCTTCGTTCTTTTTCGGCCGCGCTTCGGGTTTTTTTCGGCAGCGCTCTCTAATTTTCAGCGGCGCTTGCCTTTTTTGTCATTTTTTTGGGGGGGTATCAGCGTATAACACGCACCCACGACTTTCCCCCGATTTTAAGGGGGAAAAAGTGCGTGTTATACGCCGATAAATACGGTAACTATTTATATGGAAGTTTTTCAGTATTATAATGCTATATTGTATGAATTCTTATGCACTTAATGCCCACCTGCAATGTACTGCGGACGAGTGGCCGCTATAGGCAAACCGATGCACCCGTACGTTGCTGCCTACTTCTAGGTTTAGGGAGCGTACATGCACCAGCATCCACTGTGATTGTACACAGCAGGAGCCTGTCAATTCCCAGCAAAGGATTTATGGCCGGGACCTGCTGATTGGCTGTGTACATTCAAAACCCAGAGCTCTGTGTTCACAATCAACACAAAAGCTTTGTACAGAGGGAATGAGCTCTGTGCAAAGCATGGGTGAGAAAATGTGAGATCAGTTAATAAAAGTAGCACACTTTACATACATTACACATAGTTAACTACACATTTAACCCCTTGATCGCTCAAGATATTAACCCTTCCCTTATTAGTGTATAGCATTATCACTGATCACTGTATTACTATCACTAGTAATGTCAGTGACAGTTAGTCAGTTCCCCCCCAGCATCAGTTAGTGTCAGATTGCCTAAAAATGAAAATTCCCCTACATACGCCATAGTTTGTAGCTGCTTTAAGTTTCACACAAACTAATCAGTATGAACTTATTGAGATTTTTTTTTAATCAAAACCATGTAGAAAAATACAATTTGGCCAACATTTATGAAGAAATTTGATTTTTTTTAAAAATTTTATTGGATATGTTTTATAGCAGAACATAAAAAATATATATTTTTTCCAAAATGTTTCTTCTTTTTTCATTTACATCACAAAAAATTTAAACCCAGTGGTGATTAAATACCACCAAAAAAAAAAAAAAACAATTTGTGTGAAAAAAATAATATAAATTTGGTTTGGGTACAAAAAATGGCCTGGTCGTGAAGAGGGTAAAATCTTTTGGAGCTGAAGTGGTTATAAAAGGAAAATTTTGGTGACAAATAGGTAAAATGTATTATTTAAACTATTGATAAATATACCCCAAAGTGTAGAAAAATTTGCCAAACATTTCTAAGTATGAAGTAATATGATATGACTATTACAAATTATACAAGTGAATTTCCTTACCAGTACAGTTGGAAATGATCACGGAATGTGATTTACTCTTTGCCCATATCGTTCTGATCACAATGAAATAAATTACACTGTTGAAAAAAAAAGTAATTTTTAGCATACCGTCTTGTAAGAAAAAAAAGAAAAAAAGGTTGATTTTTTTTTTAATTACCCTTTTATTTTGTATGCAAGGGAAACTAAAGTGTATTTTCAGTGCACAGTTATTTTAGGTAAATATTACATGGTATAATTGATAGTAATTTTGTTGTGTGATCTTGTGTTAAAACTTCAAAAAAAATTTACCCCTTAGCTCCCCATAATGTAATTATTCCACATTCTTTCTCTGGTGGCTACCTGTATTAACAAAATCAGTGAGCCTTCCTGACCCAAGATGATGAGATAAAATCTCAGACACATAAAAAGCACATTACTTGGCAGACAGACCAGAGGTGGATATGCATTAAAAGTTAGGACCAGTGAAAACAAAGCTGTTTATTAAAAAAATATATACCAAATAAAACCTGTGTGTTCTTAAAAATGATAAATATTACTTAGGTATGCAAATTAGTCAAAGAATTATTGTCAAGTAAATTGATGCATGCTGCTAAATTTGGCCTGGGCATCTTGACATCAATCACCTTTGGGCATAAAAAGGTTAAAGGGCAACTAAAGACAAAACTTTTTTTCAGTTTTGGATAGAGAGGAGGTGGATTAGAATGTCTGTCAGTTTTTATTGCTGTCTGTGCCCCCACTAGGAAGATTTGTCCGGTTTACCATTATCATTGAAAGTGAAAGTAAAAAAAATCTCATATTTTGGGTTGTCCCAAAAAAGGAAAGAGGAAACCTTCCAATGGGGACACTAGTCCTGGTGACCTGCGGGTCCCAAGAGATTTCAGTAATTTACAGGGATTTCCTCTCACTTCCTGTTTGGCTATGGGACAGGAAGTGAAGATAAATTTCTCCTGTGGGACAAAGAAGGCAAAAATAAACCTTGTAGGGGTTATAACCCTCCATTACTCTATTCAAAATGAAAAAAATAAGTTTTGTCTATAGTTCTATAGGAATAAAAAAATGTATATGTATTTATGCAAAGATTTCATTTGCCTAATATATTAAATGCAAAAAACGATGTGCCCAGGCGTCCATTAGGGGCACCTGGATGCCGCTCCCCCTATCCTCTCTACCCCCTATATGCAGTGAATAGATTCATGCATACCTTGAATCTATCCACGGCCGCCGCAGCCGCCCCCTATTCATGTGTCTGGCCCCTTTCGGGTTATTAGAGCGGCCAGGATTGATTTTGAAGAACCTGATTAGAGCCATAGGCTCTAATAGGCTTCAAAATCGGGTGGACTCAGGACGCAGAGCATTCCGTCTGGAGCTCACCCAGGTGTGTTGCAACAGCAAATGAAAATTTACTGTTGCAAAACTGATCCTCCTCCAAGCCAATTGGGAAGCATGTATGAAACCTGTTTCCCAATTGACCAAAATGTCAGGCGATTCTAAGTTTTGGTGAAAAAAAGAAATATAAGCGCCCCTTTTCCTTCTCACACCACCACCGCGCCAAAACAATATTAGAAAATAGTGTGTACAATATATACACCCCTAGCTGCTACTTAAAGGAACAAATGTTTGTAAGTGATTTTAAATGAATAAAATAGTAGCGATGTATTCACACTTAAAGGAATAGACCTAATTGTATATACCAAGTAATCACCAAGTGAATAAAGTGATCAGTGTAATATATAAATAATATAAATCATATCAAAAGTGTCCATAATTTTCAGAAACAATCAAAAAAATTCAAACAAATTCACCAAGAATTCAAACTCAAGTCCGTGAATAACCACTTCAGCCCCGGACCAATTGGCAGCCAAAGGACCAGGCCCCTTTTTTGCGATTCGGCACTGCGTTGCTTTAACTGACAATTGCGCGGTCGTGCGACGTGGCTCCAAAACAAAATTGGCGTCCTTTTTTTCCCACAAATAGAGATTTATTTTGGTGGTATTTGATCGCCCCTGCGGTTTTTATTTTTTGCGCTATAAACAAAAATAGAGCGACAATTTTGAAAAAAATGCAATATTTTTTGCTTTTTGCTATAATAAATATCCCCAAAAAATATATAAAAAAACATTTTTTTCCTAAGTTTCGGCCGATACGTATTCTTCTACATATTTTTGGTAAAAAAAAAATCGCAATTAGCGATTATTGATTGGTTTGCGCAAAAGTTATAGCGTTTACAAAATAGGGGATAGTTTTATAGCATTTTTATTAGTTTTTTTTTTTACTAGTAATGGCGGCGATCAGCGATTTTTATTGTGACTGCGACATTATGGCGGACACATCGGACATTTTTGACACATTTTTGGGACCATTGTCATTTATACAGCAATCAATGCTATTTAAATGCTTGATTCCTGTATAAATGGCAGTTGTAGTGAAGGGGTTAACCACTAGGGGGAGGGGAGGGGTTATGGGCTGTGACGTGTGTGTTTTTTTTTTACATTAGGGGGCGGGGCTGACCGGATGAGGAGGCGGTAGAGGATGAGGAGGCGGAGTAGGAGGAGTTAGCAACAGGAGGCAAACTGAAGTGCCCTGCAATCCTCGGTGGTGGAAGGACATGAGCCAAAGTGCTATCCGCCTCAGGCCCAGCCGCCACTACATTTACCCAGTGTGCTGTTAGGGAGATATAACGTCCCTGACCGTGCTTACTAGTCCACGCATCCGTAGTTAGGTGGACCTTGCCACAGATGGCGTTGCGGAGTGCACACCTGATTTTTTCCCCCACTTGGTTGTGCAGGGAAGGGATAGCCTGTCTGGAAAAGTAGTGGCGGCTGGGCACGACGTACTGTGGGACAGCCAATGACATCAGCCTTTAATAACTCTGCGTCTCCACCAGACGGAATGACAGCATTTCAAAGGCGAGCAATTTTGAAATGCTGGCATTCAGGGCCAGGGATCGCGGGTGGCTAGGGGGGTACTTCCTCTTCCGCTCCAGTGTTTGGGAAATAGAGAGCTGAAAGCTTCCATGGGACATTGTGGAGATGGTTGGTGACCCAGGTGGTAGTGTTGCTGGCAGATCCTCTGTTTGCGGGTTGGCAGGTGTCACTGTCACTACAGAGGTGGATGAAGAGGCCGAGACTGCAGCAGAAGAGGAAGCAGGAGGAGCCAGAGACCGTTCTTGGTTTTTGCGGTGTCTACTCCACTGCATCTCCTGCTTTGCACTTAGATGCCTGGTCATGCAGGTTGTGCTCAGGTTGAGAACGTTTATGCCTCGCTTCAAGCTCTGATTGCACAGCGTGCAAACCACTCGTGTCTTGTCATCAGGACATTGTCTGAAGAACTGCCACGCTAGGGAACTCCTTGCCCCTGGCTTTGGTGTGCTCGGTCCCTTGCTGCGTTGGGCAGTAGCAGACGTACTGTCTAGGGGACGGATGCTCCGCTTTTGCACCCTGCTCCCTCTTCTGCTGTGCTGGTGGCTCTGTGCGACCACCGCCTCTTCCTCTGAACTACACTGGTCACCTGCATGACGTTGATTCCATGTGGGGTCAAGGACCTCATCGTCCTCCACATCATCTTCCACCCAAAATTCACCCCTGCCCTCCTTGTCGGTCTGCACAATGGTGAAAGCAGCAGCAGTTGGCACCTGTGTTTCGTCATCATCCGAGACGTGCTGCGTTGGTCCTCCCATGTACTCATCATGAAACATAAGTGGTTGGGCATCGGTGCACACAATCTCTTCCACTTCTGAGGCAGGGCTAGGTGGATGGCCCTGGGAAACCCTGCTAACAGAGTCATCAAAAAGCAGAAGAGACTGCTGCATGATTTGGGGCTCAGACTGATTGGCTGATTTGCAAGGGGGTGAGGTGAAAGACTGATGGACATCGGCTGCAGGTGCCAACTCTGAACTTTCATCAGGAGACTGGGTGGGAGACAATGTGAAGGAACCGGAGGCACTGTCAGCAGCAACCCAATCTACTATCGCCTGTACTTGTCCTCGCCTCGACATTCGTACAGCCTCATTAGGCGCGCCAAAATACTGCTGCAGGCTCTGTCGCCTACTCGCACCTGCGGAAGGTGTTTCACTAGTGCGTGTAGCTGGCACAGATCGACCACGTCCTCTCCCTGCAACAGGAGCGCCACCAGCAGCACCACGACCCGGGCCACGTCCCCTTTTTGATGATCTCCTCATATTTTCCAAATTTATGATCTCGCCCTAAATGGGTGTTTTTTGTATATAGCAGAATACACGTACACGTAAAGCGTTTATGAAAACGCAGAAAATGCTAGTGGGAAGAAAAAAAAACACTGCAAAATTTAATTTTTTTGCAATATTTTTGCAATATCAGACTACACGGATAGTATGTAAAGCGTTTATGAAAACGCAAAAAATGCTATTGGGAAGAAAAAAAAACACCGCAAAATTTTATTTTTTTGCAATGTTTTTGCAATATCAGACTACACGGATAGTATGTAAAGCGTTTATGAAAACGCAGAAAATGCTATTGGGAAGAAAAAAAAACACTGCAAAATTTTATTTTTTTGCAATGTTTTTGCAATATCAGACTACAGGGACAGTATCTACAGCGTTTATGAAAACGCAGAAAATGCTATTGGGAAGAAAAAAAAACACTGCAAAATTTTATTTTTTTGTAATGTTTTTGCAATATCAGACTACAGGGACAGTATCTACAGCGTTTATGAAAACGCAGAAAATGCTATTGGGAAGAAAAAAAAACACTGCAAAATGTTATTTTTTTGCAATGTTTTTGCAATATCAGACTACAGGGACAGTATCTACAGCGTTTATGAAAACGCAGAAAATGCTATTGGGAAGAAAAAAAAACACTGCAAAATTGTATTTTTTTGCAATGTTTTTGCAATATCAGACTACAGGGACAGTATCTACAGCGTTTATGAAAACGCAGAAAATGCTATTGGGAAGAAAATAAAACACTGCAAAATTGTATTTTTTTGCAATGTTTTTGCAATATCAGACTACAGGGACAGTATCTACAGCGTTTATGAAAACGCAGAAAATGCTATTGGGAAGAAAAAAAAACACTGCAAAATTTTATTTTTTTGCAATGTTTTTGCAATATCAGACTACACGGATAGTATGTAAAGCGTTTATGAAAACGCAGAAAATGCTATTGGGAAGAAAAAAAAACACTGCAAAATTTTATTTTTTTGCAATGTTTTTGCAATATCAGACTACAGGGACAGTATCTACAGCGTTTATGAAAACGCAGAAAATGCTATTGGGAAGAAAAAAAAAAACACTGCAAAATTGTATTTTTTTGCAATGTTTTTGCAATATCAGACTACAGGGACAGTATCTACAGCGTTTATGAAAACGCAGAAAATGCTATTGGGAAGAAAATAAAACACTGCAAAATTTTATTTTTTTGCAATGTTTTTGCAATATCAGACTACAGGGACAGTATCTACAGCGTTTATGAAAACGCAGAAAAATGCTATTGGGAAGAAAAAAAAACACTGCAAAATTATATTTTTTTGCAATGTTTTTGCAATATCAGACGTGTAGTTGAATTTCGTGTAGGACAGTGTAGGACAGTATCTACAGCGTGTATGTAGGAACACACAGAAAATGCTATTGGGAAAAAAAAATAAAAAGCAAAATTCTATTTTTTATGCAAGGTTTTTCCAATAGCAGAATACACACAGACTGTGGTGTATCTCTTACTATATGCAGTGCAGTAATGTTGCACTGAGCTTGAAGGTAAAACGTTTAGATTT
>CM053030.1:365417223-365433806 GCA_028564925.1 Lithobates sylvaticus
GGAAATGATGGTCATAAGTATGGAGAAAAAAGTTTGATAAAGTCTTACCCCATTTAGTGCTGAATATCAGTAGCGGAATTGGCCATTGAGTGGGGGCAGATAAAACCGCCTCACCCCCTCATGTGCTGAAGATTCCCTGCAGAGATGAATTGGCAGAGGGAGCTGCCTTAAGTAGCGGCTCTCCGACCCGGCGGCGTCTGACATCACCGCCGGGTCGCGGGCGCCAAAACGGCTGCGTCCAGCCATGGACGTCCGTGGATGAGTGGTGCGCATGCGTCAGCGACGAACCCTGTCGCCGGCGCATGACGTCAGTCGGCGCGTCGCTGGGAGGCGGCGCGTCGGCGGCCATCTTGGATTGTCCAAGTTTGCCCATACCTCTGAGTGGGAGAGTGTGGGCAGAGCCCTCCATAATGGCAGGGAACCCCTGGATGGCGAGCGTAAGTTGCCACCAGGGGAAAACATTCAGAATGGATGCGGAACAAATCCATGAAGGCGAGGGCGGACCGGGCCAGAGCAAGCCAATAGATGGGGGGGGCCCTCTACGGAAGAAGCTGCAAAACTGATCTAAGTTGCTATGCCTCAAAGGAAAACCACCCCCGGGGCGCCCATACAAGCGACTTAGAGCGTGCGGCAGTGGACATTTCTATAGGAAGCATCTCTCAGTGAATACAATATTAATCACTCTGGCAATCCAAAGCCAAAGTGGTAGAAAGGAAAGGGTACCAAGTTCAGATATGTGATAGGTCTGCCCAGCCACATCTGTCCTCCATCTGCTTTTAACAAAATAGAGAATTCTTTTGTATTATTAAGGTCATCAATTACATATTCATATTAAATGACATGCTGCATTAGTCTATTACAAATGATAAAGGCAAGAAAGATATAACATAAATAAGATAGAATGAAATAAAGTAAATGGGAGGGGGTAAAAACATAATAAAGGAAAAGAGCTAAATAATGTGAATATTCCCCATAGAGATCTCAAAGTGCACTTGATTAGAGAAATGATTTGTAGCTGAGAGCATCATTCAACCCTGGGTAAGTAGTTGCTTTGAGATCAAAGATCCAGCGAGCCTCACGTTGGAGTAGGGTGCGATCATAGTTGCCACCTCTTTCCCCTGGAGGTACATGCTCGAGTGCGAAAAAATGCATTTTTTGATCATCATGGGCATGAAATAGTCCCATGTGACGACTAATTGGGGTTTCCATCTTCTTCCCACGGACAAGGTTTACATGATCTCTTATGCGGTGGAAGAATGGACGTTTTGTTTTTCCAATGTAAAAGGCTGTGCATTCGCATAGCATAATGTATACTATGCCAATGGATTGGCAGTTAACCAAAAAATTGGGTTTATAAATGCGTTTATTTGGTAAAGTAATTTGTTTGGATGCATGTACGTAGCGACAAAAGTTGCATTTGTGACAGGGTTTAGTTCCAACATTTTTTTTGGCGGTAGAGTTGGAACCTTGGGGGGATATGGGACATTGAAATAAAAAACCTTTTTGTTCCAAACTGTACTACGCTATCCGCTGTATTCTGTTTCTTCTATGATGGAGATTATGGGAGAAGCACCACTCTGATGCATGCAGGCGGAGGAAAGGCGGACGGATTTAAGAGGTTGCAGTATTCATTGGTCTTTTGATTGATGTGCCTATTTCTTTCTTTGTTCTGGTGAGTGTATCCCCAAAAGGGGAGAGTTTTTTTACCAGCACGTGGTGTTAACAATTATTGCCGGGTGGAAGTCTCATCACTGGATTACCGAAAGAATTGGTTAAACTGCACTACGTACAGACTGTATTCATGATTTTTTGGATTATTGATGAACTTTGCTCTTGAAGTTTTTTTAGCGCTGCTGCGATATTTAAAGAGACAGCGCCCCTATAAGGGAATGTTGGGACTCATTTAGGATATCGCCGTATCACCAGAGTTGGAACCGTTGTCTTGAATTGAAACATAGTGGCTGCGTACAAGAGTGTCTCGTAGAGATTGAGATCTCCTGAAGGTTATTACTGGGTGATCCTCTACATGTTTAGAAACCAAAGGATCCGCCTTCAGCAGATACCAGTATTTATCAAAAAAAAAATTCGCACAGGAGCATGGTGTCCAGAGAAGCGGGTAATAATCCTAATGCCTGAATCATTGGTGGATATTTTGTTTGCGTGAATAAGTTTAGAGCGGTTTTGTTGCTTTGCTTTCAAATATGACTTCCTCAGACAAGACTGAGAATAGCCACGATGTCGTAGACGCTGCTGCAGTTTTTTGGCCTCCACTTTAAAGTCGGAGTCCTGGCTGCAGTTCCGTTTAACCCTAAGGTATTGCCCATAAGGTATACTCGATACCAAGGGGCCGGGGTGAGAACTGGTTGCATGTAGCAGTGTGTTGGCTGCTGACGGTTTACGATAAAGAGTGGTTCCAACATTCCCCTCCCCATCCGCATAAATTGTGATGTCAAGGAAGGTTAGTTGTGACTGACTTCTTTCTATTGTGAAGCCAAGATTGTAGGTATTAATCTTGAGTTTTTCGTAGAAGGTTAACAAGTCTGATTCGGTGCCTGTCCAGATGAAGAATACATCGTCGATGTATCTTCTCCAGACTGGAATTTGGTCTAAGAACATTTGTATGTCCTCTCTTTGGAATAAGTGACGCTCCCACCCCCCAGGTACAGATTGGCGTAGGATGGGGCACATTTAGTCCCCATAGCTACGCCCTGCACCTGGAGGTAGTGGGAGCGCCCAAATAGAAAAATGTTATTACTTAAACTCTGTTATTACTTAAACTCTGTTTTCAGGTAACTTTGGCTAGTGATACGCTGCATCTGGCAGCAGCCGACTGTGGCAAGTGACATGCTGCATCTGGCAGCGGGTGAAGGTGGCAAGTGACACGCTGCTTTCGGTGGCAGGCAACTGTGGCAAGTGACATGCTGCATCTAGTGGCAGGCGGCAGTGGTAAGTGACATGCTGCATCTGGTGGCAGATGATGGTGGCAAGTGACACACTGCATCTGGTGACAGGTGATGGTGGCAAGTGACAAGCTGCATCAGGCAGCAGGCGAAGGTGGCAAGTGACTCTCTGCATCAAGTGGCAAGCGACGGTGGCAAGTGACATGCTGCATCTGGTGGCAGGTGATGGTGGCAAGTGACACTCTGCATCTGGTGGCAAGTGACAATCTCAGGGCTCCCACTGATTCTGCATTATGGTGAGTTGAACTATTTCATTATATATTACACTGTAATAATAGAAATGGAGTTGATCATCCTGATACCATATTAAGCATGGTGTCTGGAAGATTTAATTGCTAACACCAGCCATTCACTCGACAAGTCAACCCCGCCGCTGATCAACCCTGAGACTACATCCCCCGCTGTCCTTAGAAAAATTGTCCCTGAATGGCAGTTTGGAAATGTGGTCATGCTGGGGGGGGGGGGGGCAGGGTGCCAATTTCCCCCTGGGCCGCTCTGATGTCCCGTACAAAGGCCACACCACTTCCCTCAGGCTGTGGAAACCCTCCATCCCCTCCCTGGCTCAGTCAATGGCAGGCGGGCATGAGTAGCGGAGTGTGCTACTCAGTTCGCTCTGCATGGAAAAGATAATTTTGGGATGCAAAATTTTTAGGCTGTCGAGCAGCCACTGGTGGTGATGGAGGTTGGGGCCAGGGGGTTGCTTGTTAACCTCACCACCCTGTGTATGTTCCAGGGCTGGACTTGGGCACTCGCACAAAGGAGATGAACACGACATGCGCATAGGGGGTAGAAGACAAAGAGCTGCGGGAGAACTCCTAATGTGAAGGGGAGACTTCTGATGTAAAGAGGGATTCTGGCATAAAGGGAGACACCTGATGTTCAGTAGGAGGCTATTGATGTAAAGAGGGACTCTGATGTTAAAGGGGGACTTCGGATGTAAGTAGAGACTACTGATGCAAAGGGAGACTTCTAATGTAAAGGGGGGATTTCTGATGTAAAAGGAGACTGTTGATGTTAACCACTTCAGCCCCGGACCAATTGGCAGCTAAAGGACCAGGCCCCTTTTTGCGATTCGGCACTGCGTCGCTTTAACTGACAATTGCGCGGTCGTGCGACGTGGCTCCCAAACAAAATTGGCGTCCTTTTTTTCCCACAAATAGAGCTTTCTTTTGGTGGTATTTGATCGCCCCTGCGGTTTTTATTTTTTGCGCTATAAACAAAAATAGAGCGACAATTTTGAAAAAAATGCAATATTTTTTACTTTTTGCTATAATAACTATCCCCAAAAAAATATATAAAAAAATATTTTTTTTCCTCAGTTTAGGCCGATATGTATTCTTCTACATATTTTTGGTAAAAAAAAATCGCAATTAGCGATTATTGATTAGTTTGCGCAAAAGTTATAGCGTTTACAAAATAGGGGATAGTTTTATAGCATTTTTATTAATATTTTTTTTTTTACTAGTAATGGCGGCGATTTACTAGTGACTGCGACATTATGGCGGACACATCGAACATTTTTGACACATTTTTGGGACATTTGTCATTTATACAGAAATCAGTGCTATTTAAATAGCACTGATTCCTATGTAAATGACAGTGGCAGTGAAGGAGTTAACCACTAGGGGGCCGGGAGGAGTCAGTGTGACGTGTTGTGTTTTTTTTTACAGTAGGGGGGGCGTGGCTGTACGTCTGACGTCATTGATCGGCTTTCCCGATGACAGGGAACAGCCGATCAATGACAGGCAGTGTAGGAAGCGCGGGGAGAGGTTTGTTTACACAAACCTCTCCCCGTTCTTCAGCTCCGTAACCCGATCGCGGGATACCAGCGGCGATCGGGTCCGCTGGTCCCACGGCCGTGGTCACAGAGCTCCCGACCGGGACTCGCGACCCACGGGCAGGCAACTTAAAGGGGACGTACCCGTACGTGCTTTTGCCTGCCCGTGCCATTCTGTAGACGTATATCTACATGAAGCGGTCGGGAAGCGGTTAATTAGGGGGCTCACGATGTGAAAGGGGGCTCCTGATGCTAATTATGGAGCTCCTGCTGTTAAAGTGGATGTAAACCCATTTTTTTTTTTTGCTGTCATAATCTAGAGAATACGATTTCCTTTCATTTGAGCCCAGTCTTGCCACACAGATTTACTTGAGCCCTGAGCAATCCTCTTTTATTGTTCAGTTAGAGAAATCTTGACAAAATTTTGAAAACTTTGTCAAAAACGCCACCTTGCTGTGAGTGACAGGTGATTTACATATCTCATGCACTAGCCTGAGACAGGTTATCATCAGATCACTGGATGTTCTACTCTGCCCAGCTCTGACTACATACATGTCCCCTAAATCACTTGTCTGTCTATAGTCTGCTGACTGACACTGCATCCCATGATGAGAAACATCCAGTCAAAACACAGTAATCCTGGGAGAGCTGGAGGGGAGGGGAGGGGGATGTGAATTGTAAACTTTTTACACAGGATTTGCCCACTGTCATATCCTCCACACTCCTCTCCTGTACACACTGCCCACTGTCATACACTCCACACGCCTCTCCTGTACATATCGCCCACTGTAATACCCTCCACACTCCTCTCCTGTACATACCGCCCACTGTCATGCCCTCCACACTCCCATCCTGTACATACAACCCAACGTCATACCCTCCTGTCATACTGTCATACTGGGTAGTATGTACAGGAGAGGAGTGTGGAGGGTATGATGGTAGCCAACTTTATACCTCGGGGGCCCATAATCTCCTATTGCCTGGGGGCCCCATGAGTTGTCAGTCTGCCTCTGGGGAGCGCTGTAACAAAGTCCCGCCTCCTAGAATGGTTCCTGTAATAGATGGAACACTGATCCAATACAGTGAAATTTAATCAGTGTGACGTGTATCATAGGAGCCGTGAGCTGGTCTAGGAGGCGGGACTTTGTTACAGAGAACGCTCGGGAGATTCAAATCCAAGCTCCATTACAGTAGGTGATTGTCGCCGCTCTGTTTGATCCAGGGGCACTGGTAGGCTGCAATTGGTGGGCACTGGTAGGCTGTAATTGATGGGAAGTGTTAGGCTGTAATTGGTGGGCACTGGCAGGCTGCATTTGATGGGCACTGGTAGGCTGCATTTTATAGGCACTGATGAGGCTGCAATTGGTGGGCACTGGTAGGCTGCATTTGATGCATTGATCACCTGTATCATTTCTGCAGTCTCTGGCCATCTCTTGTATCTTGTCTGCAGTCTCTGATAATCTCATGTTGATACAAGTGCATATCTGCAGTCTCTGATCATCTCCTGTAGTCCCATTAGAGTGTATTTTGTTTATTGTTAAGAGATCATGGGAGGATCCCAGGGTAACAAAGACTCTTTAGGGGAGCATTTTTGTATTTGAGTCGTTGCCATAGAAATGTTTGTAAAGGGGAGGGGTTTGTAAGATGATAATGTTGGGCAAAAAGACTGGTCTGGCCCACAATAAACTGAAGTAAACTGGTGGGCAAAAATAAATGTAAAAAATCCATTCCTGAAAAATGTTTAGTGTTGGCCTGCATACCTGGCTGTGCTGTGAAAGGGGGAATACTTGCTGGTCCCAATTTGGAAGGCAGCCATAATGGGTTGGCAAGAACATCAGGGATGTATGTTTGGGCCCTGATGCTTGGGAAATGTGATATTCCAGGGCTGGTAGTGGGCCTTTTATTCTGGGGTCTAGCGTCATTGGCATTTGTTGATTGACCATTGGGGTGTATGGCAGTGCTGGTGTTTGACTTTAGAGCACTGTATCTCTTTAGGAAGGACCCTTTCCTCATCCGATTCGGTCGCTGATCAACTATTTTCGACGGGTTCATACACAGAATCCGAGTCGGACTGTGAGATCTGCCCACTGCTCTCATCACTCATACTGAGGATTTGTAAACTTTTTTGAACATGGCTGGCTCTAGTGACACGGGGATGGTGCTGCTGATGGTGGCTGTGTGACGGGTTCTCTGCTGTTGGGAGGCTGTGTGACGAGTACTCTGCTGATGGTGGCTGTAGGACAGGTACTCTTCTGATGGTGGCTGTGTGATGGGTACTCTGATGATGGATGGAAGTAGCAGTTGAAACAAAATAAAACCTGACCCTTACCACCTTAATTGTGAGTCTTTGGAGGGAATATCTATCTCATCTTGTGTTGCAGACCTTTGCAGTTCTGTTGCAGTTAGCTGCTCAAGATTACTAGTGCAGGGTCACAAATACACAGAAATTGTATATGTAAAAATTAGAGATGGACAGAACACCCCCCTGTGTGGTTTGCACCAGAACTCCCAAACCGAGGAAAAGTTCTGACCCGAACAACAAACCCTATTAAAGTCTATGGGACCCAAAGTTAAAAAGTCCCCATTTTAAAGGCTTATATGCAGGTAATTATCCATAAAAAGGCTATGGGGGTCCTGGCACTGCCCTGGGGGGATATGAATCAATGCAACATTTTTAATGATGCTTAAAGAGCAACAATAAAAATGAAAAAATCCTTTAAATATAGTGCCACACACGATCACGCTAAAAGTCCGGTGGTTCACGCGATGACGTACAGCGCGTACAACGGCACTATAAAAAGGAAGCTCAAGATCCAAAACGACACCCTTTGGGCACCGTTAACTAATCTCGTGTGTATCTCGTGTTAGTTGACGTTTGGTTAGAGACGATTCACGCTTCTCAGACTTCTGCTTAATTCGCTCGTTTCTGCCATTCAGTTTGTGCTTGTGAGGTTTGTATCTGTCTTTCAGTGCGTGTGGATCAGTTCGCACCTGTTCTCAGGCCGTTCTGGTCCGCTCGTTCCTGTTCTTCAGGTCGTTCTTCATAGGCCTTGCTGTTCTTCAGTGCGTTCAGTTAAGTTTTTTGTTTGATCAGCCGACCGTTTTGAAGCCATGGAGTGTGGACGTACTCGGGAACGAGTTCATGCTGTGCAGGGGCTCGGTGTTGCGGTTAACACTTTGGCCCGAGTCCAGTCCATGAACAGGGTGAGGAGGAGTTCATGGACCAAGAATTGGCTGCGCCAGCGTGACCAATTCTCACACATGCCTTTGCTCCGTGAGATCCGTGAGAATAATCCTGATGATTTCAGGAATTATCTCAGGATGACGGACCCCATTTTTCACCGCCTGTTGGCTTCGCTGTCCCCTTTTATCAGCAGGCAGAATACCTGCATGCGGCAAGCCATCACTCCGGAGCAGAGGCTAGTCGCCACGTTGCGTTACTTGGCGACGGGGAGAAGCTTGCAGGACCTCAAGTTCACGACAGGCATCTCCCCCCAGGCTCTGGGGATCATTATTCCAGAGACCTGTTCTGCCATTATTCACGTCCTGCAGGAGGATTACAGTGGTGTGAAAAAGTGTTTGCCCCCTTCCTCATTTCCTGTTCCTTTGCATGTTTGTCACACTTAAGTGTTTCGGAACATCAAACCAATTTAAACAATAGTCAAGGACAACACAAGTAAACACAAAATTCAATTTGTAAATGAAGGTGTTTATTATTAAAGGTGAAAAAAAATCCAAACCATCATGGCCCTGTGTGAAAAAGTGATTGCCCCCTAAACCTAATAACTGGTTGGGCCACCCTTAGCAGCAACAACTGCAACCAAGCGTTTGCGATAACGTGCAATGAGGCTTTTACAGCGTCCTGGAGGAATTTTGGCCCACTCATCTTTGCAGAATTGTCCTAATTCAGTTACATTAGAGGGTTTTGGAGCATGAACGGCCTTTTTAAGGTCATACCACAACATCTCAATAGGATTCAGGTCAGGACTTTGGCTAGGCCACCAAAGTCTTCATTTTGTTTTTCTTCAGCCATTCGGTGGTGGACTTGCTGGTGTGTTTAGGATCATTGTCCTGCTGCAGAACCCAAGTTCGTTTCAGCTTGAGTACACGAACAGATGGTCGGACATTCTCCTTCAGGATCTCTTGGTAGACAGCAGAATTCATAGTTCCTTTTATCACGGCAAGTCTTCCAGGTCCTGAAGCAGCAAAACAGCCCCAGACCATCACACTACCACCACCATATTTTACTGTTGGTATAATGTTCTTTTTCTGAAATGCAGTGTTCCTTCTACGCCAGATATACTTGGACACACACCTTCCAAAGAGTTCCACTTTTGTCTCATCGGTCCACAGAATGTTGTCCCAAAAGTCTTGGGGATCATCAAGATGTGTTGTGGAGAAATTGAGACAAGCTTTGATGTTCTTTTTGCTCAGCAGTGGTTTTCTCCTTGGAACTCTGCCATGCAGGCCATTTTTGCCCAGTCTTTTCCTGATGGTGGAGGCATGAACGCTGACCTTAACTGAGGCAAGTGAGGCCTGCAGTTCCTTGGACGTTGTTGTGGGGTCTTTTGTGACCTCTTGGATGAGTCGTCGCTGCGCTCTTGGGGTAATTTTGGGCGGCCGGCCACTCCTGGAAAAGTTCACCACTGTTCCATGTCTTCGCCATTTGTGGATAATGGCTCTCACTGTGGTTCGCTGGATTCCCAAAGCTTTGGAAATGGCTTTATAACCCTTTCCAGACTGATAGATCTCAATTACTTTCTTTCTCAATTGTTCCTGAATTTCTTGGGTCTCGGCATGATGTGTAGCTTTTAAGGATCTTCTGGTGGACCTTACTGTGTCAAGCAGCTCCTATTTAAGTGATGCCTTGATTGTGAACAGGTGTGGCAATAATCAGGCCTGGGTGTGGCTAGAGAAATTGAACTCAGGTGTGGACAACCACAGTTATAGTATGTTTTAACAAGGGGGGCAATCACTTTTTCACACAGGGCCATGATGGTTTGGATTTTTTTTCACCTTTAATAATAAACACCTTCATTTACAAATTGCATTTTGTGTTTACTTGTGTTGTCCTTGACCATTGTTTAAATTGGTTTGATGTTCCGAAACACTTAAGTGTGACAAACATGCAAAGGAACAGGAAATGAGGAAGGGGGCAAACACTTTTTCACACCACTGTACATTAAGGTAAGTTTTCTCATTTAAAATGACATGTCTTGTATGTTTGCTAATGTAGTGCATCAATTTCATCATTAGCTAATTACCATGATAGGACTATTCTATGAATGTCCCCTATTCATGCATGCATTTAGAAATTGTATTATTGTTTTTTTTGGCGGTTCACTTATAGAAATTGCTTTTGAATTTATTCTTTAGTGGGCCACATGCATATTTGCTTGCACCAACCTCCCCAGCATGGAATCTTGGGCCCATAAACACCCATAGCCTAGTCCCTTTATTAGAACAAAAATGTATCTTAACAGCTCCATTGTACTGCTTTACTCACCCCCCCTTTCACCCCCCTTGCCCCTCTTTTTTAAATTGAGTTCATGTGTACTGTGTGACCTTATAATTAATTCCCCCCCCACCTTGTTAAATTGAGTTCATGTGTACTGTGTGACCTTATAATTAATCCCCCCCCCCCACATTGTTAAATTGAGTTCATGTGTACTGTGTGACCTTATAATTAATCCCCCCCACCTTGTTAAATTGAGTTCATGTGTACTGTGTGACCTTATAATTAATCCCCCCCCCCACCTTGTTAAATTAAGTTCATGTGTACTGTGTGACCTTCTAATTAATCACTCCCCACCCACATCCCCATTATTATCTTCTCTGGGCCATCAGAGGGGTCATCAATCAGAGAATTGGCCCTTATCTTTCAGATTTTATTTTTTTTTCAAGGACTACTTAAAAAAATACATATGTTGCTCAAAATTGTTTGTTAATTTCTTGGATTTATTTTGGGGTTTTGGCTTGTATTTACTTATAATTGTATCTTTCTGTTTGACTCCACAGTGTCCTTCCACGCCACAGGAATGGCAGACTGTGGCTTCCCAGTTTGCTGCCCGTTGGGACTTTCCCAACTGCGGAGGGGCGATTGACGGCAAACATTATGGCTTCCTTTATGTTGATGTGGGGAAAAACGGGCGGATGTCTGATGGAGGAGTCTTTAACCAGACGGAGTTCTGCCGTCGTCTCCAGACTGGTGGCCTGGAGCTGCCACCAGATGCGGAGAATGTGGAGGGACTCCCCTTTGTTTTTATTGCAGACGAGGCGTTTGGTCTGGGTGAACACCTGATGAGGCCATTTCCCCAAAGATCCCTCACCCCTGAGAGGAGGGTTTTTAATTTTCGGTTGGCCAGAGCAAGAAGGGTGGTTGAAAATGCCTTCGGCATTATGGCCAACCGTTTCCGATTGATGTTAACTTCTCTCCATCTGGCAGAGTACAAACTGAACACAATAATTCTGAGCTGCTGCATAATGCATAATTACCTACGAAAGCATTCGGCCAGCTACATGCTACCTATTGGACCTGAGGCCGGAGTGGAGTCCGAGATTACAGGGCTGGATCATCGCCGTCTTGGCTTGGCCCCCCAATCAGCACACCAAGTGCGGGACAGATATGTCACTTATTTTAATGGTAGGGGGGCCATTGCAATGGCAGCAGACCGTTAAAAATTACTTTCTTTTTACAAAATAAATCCATTGATTTCTGAAAAAATATTGTGGTTTTCGTATTGTTTGCTTTTCTTTTTGGCTGTTTTTTATGTTCTCCTAGTGCACTTATTATAGTGAAAAACGTGTTTTGCCTTTATTAAATAAGCCCCTTTGTCAATGAACCACAAAAATTTTTGGTCAAACTGGTAGTATTGAAAAAGAAGAAGCCACACATATTGTTTAATTTGTGCAAACATTTTTGTTTTATTATAGTGCACATCCAAACATGTTCCTTTTTTTTGTTGGTGTTTTCATTTTTTTTTTTTTTTTTTTTTTGATTTCTTATTAAAATTTTTTTTTTTTTTGTGAATCCAAATTTTTCTTGGGATGTTTTCAGAAATATTTTATATATTTTTTTTTATTTATCCATTTTTTTTTTTTTTGTAAAAAATTAAAACATGGTTTAAAATATTTAAAACCTTTTACAAAATATTTACACAATATAAAACTATGGAACTTACAAAGTTCAACTGGTTGATGTCACCCATGTACAGTAGAAGACACATTTTGAATATGCACACAAATTGAAATTCCAAATGGGTAATGTCAACATGTGCTATCTTCCATCATGGGGAATCAATGGACGTGTTTTGTGTGTGAAACCCCTTCCTCTCACCTACTAGCATTATGATGAAGGGGTTGCAAACACAAAATGCGTACATTGAGATCCCCTGATGGCACATAGCACATGTTGACACACCATCTCAAATTTTTGAAAAATCGCATATCAAAAGGGGAATGAAGGACATGATTGATGCTTTGAACTGTAAAAGGGGTATTAGATTCTCCCCAAAACATCAATCATGTCCTTCATTCCCTGCTGCATGGTGGCCATCTGGTCCTGCATGATTTCCAACTGCTTTTGCATCCTTTCCAGATGCAGATTCCAGGCCATGATCTGCCCAATAAGCCTGTGGGCACTGTCTGATGAAAATGGCTCCGCAGCTTGGCCTTCCACAACCAGATCATCACCTAAAAGTTGGGTAGATAAAACCAAAGAAAAAAAGGTCAAAAACATGCAGACATGAATTTAGTAGCTCAATCTGTGTTCTCAGACACTCACTTGGTGGGGTGCAGATGTGCTCGACTTCAAGCACCTCTTCTTCCTCCATATCCCCGCGTGGGCTTGGGCTAATTGCCCAATTAGGCTGGTGAGGCCGGGAGGTCCTGGGATGTCCTGAGTGAGGTCTGAGTCCTTTGCCCCCTATGGGAATGGAACACAAAGGTACACTTTTAATCACACTGATATTTGAGTGCCGAAATATGAATATTAAACATTGTTTCAAAGTGGTGTCCAATTATTAGCAGTTTGTTACAAGATCCTACTTGAATACATAATTGAAATCCCTATCTAATCAAACTCCAATACTTAAACCGGCCTTCAACCCTAAAGTTGAACTTCCGCTCATTGGATCCCTGCACCCCTCCGGTGTCTTATTTGGAACCTTTTAGGGGGGGAGGGGTTGCAGATACCTGTCTAAGGCAGGTATTTGCACACACATCCGGCCATAGACTCCCACAGAAGTATACGCCACATCCCATCCCACCGTGCTGTCTGCTGGGACACACAGGGGTCCCAGAGCTAGCGCGGACCAGTCCTATTGCATTGCGCAACTGGCGCATGCCCAATAGGGAACCGGGAAGTGAAGCCGCAAAGATTAAATTCCTGATTCCAATATCAAAGATGGTGGCTGCAGCATCCAAGGGACGGTTTTGCCTCGGGTGCTGAGGTCGCTGGACCCTGTGACAGGTGAGTGTACTTATTCGAAAAGTCATCAGCTACAGTATTTGTAGATGCTGACCATTTCTTTTGAATTTGTAGCTGGACACCCTGCTTAACAGATGGAGCCCCCCCCCCCCCCCAAACCATCCTCTGGAGTCCCTGTGTGAGTTACCCACAAAACCATTACTACAGTAGTAATACTATATATCCTGACAATAATAAATAACCTTACAAGTCAAATAACCCACAGCCAGGTAAACTCAACCAACTTTCTAATGACAAACGAAATTTCAGTAAATCTTCGCAAGATTCACGTACGAGTTCTAATAAAATCTTCGCAAGATTCACGTACGAGTTCTAATAAAATCTTCGCAAGATTCACGTACGAGTTCTAATAAAATCTTCGCAAGATTCACGTACGAGTTCTAATAAAATCTTCGCAAGATTCACGTACGAGTTCTAATAAAATCTTCGCAAGATTCACGTACGAGTTCTAATAAAATCTTCGCAAGATTCACGTACGAGTTCTAATAAAATCTTCGCAAGATTCACGTATGAGTTCTAATAAAATCTTCGCAAGATTCGAGATATCAAATAGAAGCATACGTCAATGACTTACTTTTTTTGATCGCTTTTTTAATTCTCCTGTACTGATCGGGCTCCCTGGATTTAATGTCAGACCATCGCTTGCGCAGTTGATCCTTGCCCCTTCGTACGCCAAACTTATGCTCCAGGGTGCTGACAACTGTAGTGAGAATCTGGTCCTTGCACAAGTTGGGTCGAGGGTAGGGGCCATTTTCCCCGTCGTAATCTTCCCTTTGGAGGATGTCCACCATCTCCACCATCTCTTCAAAGGCCATATTGGTGGCCTTATATCTGCTGCTGGATGCAGATGTCTGGGGTTCTGGGCTTTCCTCCGCGCTACTTGCTGATAATGTGTCCGCCATCTTCATCTACTTATTCACCCACAATGCAACGAGGGGAAGCGGGGCGGGGAATTCTCGTCACAAGGAACGTCATGAGCGGGCGACATGGAGGACGCAGGCGGACTTCGACGCGTGCGCAGTGTATATAAGGCTGTTTGACGGCCACGTGTTTTACGAACGGAAGTAGCGAGCGCTCTGGACGAAGGTAAGGGTTTCTAGGATACATCACTGTGGTTTATTGGGTTTTGGGCCTGCATTTTTTACTCATGTGTGGGTGTTGGTGGCTGTGTGTGGGTGTTGCTGGCTGTGTGTGGGTGTTGGTGGCTGTGTGTGGGTGTTGGTGGCTGTGTGTGGGTGTTGGTGGCTGTGTGTGGGTGTTGGTGGCTGTGTGTGGGTGTTGCTGGCTGTGTGTGGGTGTTGGTGGCTGTGTGTGGGTGTTGCTGGCTGTGTGTGGGTGTTGGTGGCTGTGTGTGGGTGTGTTGTGTCATTTTTTTGAATAAAAACTGAATGTGCGTTTTTAGTAACATTTGTGTTTTTTGTCTTTTGTATTGCCATTACTAACAAAAACAGAAACATGTCAACATCCAATCAAAATCCATTTAAGGAGCAGGCTTTTATGTCCCAATTTATAACGCTCTACAGGAAAAATATAAACCTGTGGGAGGTCAAAAAACCCTTATATGGAAATAGGGATGTACGGAAGGTAACACTGGGGCCACTTTTGGATTTTGTGAAGACTCGAGTCCCCAACGCAGACATCAAGTTTATTGAAGCCCGAATTTCAAGTTTGAGGCATATGTACAAGCGGGAGCACAACAAGATTGCGGAGTCACTCAAATCTGGAGCAGCAGCAGAAGATTGTTTATGTACCCAAGCTGTGGTACTACAACCAACTGTGTTTTCTAGGTGACCAGATGGAACCCAGGCAATCACTGTCCACTCTTCCCTCCACCCTTCCCTCCACCCTTCCCTCCACTCTTCCCTCCACCCCAGCTGAGGCTTCCACGGAAGTAGAAGACCCCTCCACCTTGGAGCTAGCTGATGCGCCCAGATGGAGCCAGGTATATATTTTTTTGCCTAAATAGTGATTGGGTGAATATTAATGATGTAAATAAGAAGGCGGGCCGCAGGCCGGCCTGAATTTGTAGGAGGAGTCGGGGGGTATTTAAACCCGCCCGCCTCCTCCTTACGCCTGTCGGCCTCGGGTGCTTCCGTGGCTACGTCAGACGGTTTCGTCACTTCCGGCGTCTTCTCCTCGAGGTTCTTCGGCAGGTTCCAGCGGCGTTCGGCGATTTCCGGCGGCTTTCGGCGATCTCCGGCGGCGTTCGGCTCCTCGAGGCATTCGGCTCCTCTCGGCGGCGGTCGGCAGCGGTCGGCTCTTCTCCCTCATCACTGTACTTCGGCTCCGCTCAGATCTCGTTCTGTGGGAGCGTACAGGTAGGACTGGGGGGGGGCACTCAGTAGGAGGGGGGGGGGACCATTCTGGCTAGGACTCCAACCACGGGGAGTATTTGCAAGTGTCATCTCATTCATCACTTCACATGTATTGGTCCATAGGCATCATTTACTCACAGCATGTACTGACTCCGCAGCAGTTTATGCATTTTTACTCACAGCAAGTGCAGGGTCATCGGTTACCAGGGGCATGTCGGCACTGGGGGGGGGGGGTTCTGTACCAGCTCCTCACACACTGTCGCACCGGCTTCCGCTCCTGACGCTCAGGTCCGCACAGGGGGGGGGGGGGGGGGGGGTGTTTCCAACGCACTGTCTGCTGGGGGGGGGGGGGGGGGGGGGGGCTCTGGTCACGCACGTCTTCCATTGCAGGTAGGGGTTAGAAGTTATTTTCCAGGCTTAGTGATATCAGCATCCAGGGTGCGTAGGGTTAACGGCACGGTCAACGAGGTTTCCTGCAGTCTACATTCATGCGTATTTTGTGTCATTTCCAGGAGGTTAGTGGTACATTTGTTGTTTTTCTTCCTTACAGGTCGATTGTCAGAATTGTTACGTCTGCTTAATTCTGTCATTCCTTTTCAGTAAGTAAAAGGTGGCGGTCACCCACGGCTGTGGCACAGGGGTCCACTCTCGGGGGCTTCAGGTGATCGGTGTCACAGGTTCACGCAGGGTCAGGTTGGGGGGGGGGGGGTTAGGGCAGGCCCGCAGATAATGTCTGGGCACGGCCTTGGGGGGGGGGGGGGGTAGTCACTACACTGGGGGTTCACCCACCACGTCTGTGGGTGTCACACGGTTTTGAGATGTTTCGTTTTTAATTGTCTTGTGCAGTGGCAAGTCTCCTCAACCGTTAGTCACGTCAGG
The DNA here is from genome assembly GCA_028564925.1 of Lithobates sylvaticus. Lineage (NCBI taxonomy): Eukaryota > Metazoa > Chordata > Amphibia > Anura > Ranidae > Lithobates > Lithobates sylvaticus. The sequence continues at coordinate 365,433,643 of CM053030.1, forward strand.
CCAGGACCTTGCTCCACGTCACGGCGCTCGTCACGTACCTGACACGTTTCAGGTCTCGTAGGGGGTTCACGTAGGTTCGTCACTTACTTCAGATGCTCGTAGGTCAGGGTCTGTCTCATTCAGTCCCGTTCGTACGTTTCGTTACAGGGCAGGTTTCGGGTGCC
>CM053030.1:365434306-365514846 GCA_028564925.1 Lithobates sylvaticus
GACATGGGTCCCAAATCCTTTTTGTACTGTGACATACTGAAGCCAAGTATGATCCCCTCCCTTCGGAGAGAAATTTTCTGGCTATAGTCTACAGCTGGGGGTGTGCTGCTGGCGGGTGTGCTGCAAGGACCTGGGACACCCTGCGCTATACCATCATCCCTGTCAGTGTATCCTGCTGAGAGGTCATGAGGTATAGCAAGGTGAGTAAGGAGGAGGAACAGATTTGTGCCTCTTTTGTTTGGCTTTCAGGTGCTCTTGACAATTGGCTGAGTGGTGGGAGGTTAAATGCCTTGTCAATCATGTGGTAACCAAATAGCTGTTGTTTTTGCCACGCTTGATGTGCTTGAGACAAAGTTTTCAAATAACAACAGTGCGATCGGCTGCACTGTGCTAAAAAAGGCCTAGACAGCTGAGCTTTGTGAAGTAGGCTAGTAGATAACAACTCCACAATGTGATGGAATAGGGTGGCTGCTCTCTACTCTTCCATGATGGCTGCCTTGTTGGGGTTGTGCCTCTCCCTCATTTTCCTCCTCTGCTCTATCTGGCACCCAAGTCATGTCAGTGACCTCATCACCATCTCCTCCATCCTCATTACCACTGGAGACAAACGCTGTGGCTGAAGGAACACGACTGCCAATATGTGTACCAGTGTTCTCCCCTCTCTGTAGGCTTATGTTCCTGCCTTCCTCAACCTTAACCTCAGAACCAACATCTGAATCAAGTAATGGCTGTGCATCATCAAGGGACAAGTGGCTAACACTGTGTTCAAATAACTCAGCTGACTGTTCCATGCCTGATGCTGGGGCTATGGCAAGAATAGCTGTGGACAAGGAGGCAGGTTTAGTCACTCTGGCAGCTGCAGTGGACTGTGCACCAGTCTCTGCTTGGGTGACGAAGGATGAGGAGGATGAGGAGGATTAGGATGGTTTAGTAAGCCAGTCCACCACCTCCTCTACATACTGTGGTTGGATAGCACGGGCAACATCACTAAACAGAGGAAATTATGCCCTGCCTGAGGACTCTCCTTGTTGTCCTCTCAGATGTGATGGGGGATGCTTATTAACACAATGTAATATAGATGTGGAAATGTGTACGTGGATGCACTTTAATCAATGGAAAGTGGTGTTTGGTGCACTTTAACTTAAGTATTCCACTATTACACTATATTATACTGCAGTAAAACTGCACTCACGTACTGCAATATACTGCATCAAACATGCAGTAACGCCAGAAATATACTGCGTTCAATGGACGGTAACACACTGAAATATATGGCATTAAACGTGCAGTAACGCACTGAACTGTACGATGTTAAACTTGCAGTAACTCACTGAACTGTACTGGGTTAAACGTAAGGTAACACACTGAAATATACGGCGTTAACTAGCAGTAACGCACACTGAACTATACTGCGTTAAACAGAAGGTAACACACTGCAATATACGGAGTTAAACTTGCAGTAACGCACTGAACTGTACTGCGTTAAACAGAAGATAACACACAGAACTGTATGGCATTAAACTTGCAGCAACGCACGGGAATATACTGTGTTAAGCATGCAGTAACGCACAGAACTGTACTGCGTTAAACAGCATGTAACACACTGAAATATACATCATTAAACTTGCAGTAACGCACTGAAATAAACTGCGTTATACATCACATAACGCACTGAAATATATGGCATTAAACTTACAGTAACGCAATAAAATATACTGTGTTAAACGGTCACTACACACACTCTGACAGAACTAGCCCTACTAGGGATGGGCCCGGTGTTCGATTCAAACCCATGTTCGAATCGAACATTGGCCGTTCGACAGCTCATCGGAACCAGAACTCTCGGGACCGTTCGCATCAAATTCGTGTGATGCGAACGGTCCACAATGCACTGCGCCAGTCGCAGTGCATTGCTGGCTGATGATTGGCCAAGCATGCACTGTGACCCCGCATGCTTGGCCAATCATAGAGCCAGCGGCGAGGAGAGCAATAATTGGCCACAGGCAGGATGCCTGTGGCCAATTATAGCTCAGGGGATTTAGTACACGCCCCACACCATATAAGGCCGCCGCGCCGGCGGCCTCATGTAGTGTGTTCCGGCATTAGGAACAGTCAGTGACGGTGTCAGTGACATTATCTGCTGTGATTCATTCTGCTGACATTATCTGCTGTGATTCTGGAGATTATTGTAGGGAAAGAGGATAAACAGACAGGGATAGTTTATTCTTCTCAGTGCTGTTCTCAATCTCTACCAATCCAGCCAACTGCAGGAGTAGTTAGTGTGTGTGCGTGCTGTGTTAGTATAGCACTGCAGTAGCACATTAAACCACCTTTACCCTTCTGGCCTGTTGTCATCTAAGGCAGCCAGCCAGCCATCTGCAGGAGTTAGCGTGTGTGTGCTGTGTGAGTATAGCACAGCACACTAAACCACCTTACCCTGTATCTGCCATTCTGCCCTGTTGTCATCTAAGGCAGCCAGACAGCCATCTGCAGGAGTTAGCGTGTGTGTGCTGTGTGACTATAGCACAGCACACTAAACCACCTTACCCTGTATCTGTCCTTCTGGCCTGTTGTCATCTAAGGCAGCCAGACAGCCATCTGCAGGAGTTAGTGTGTGTGTGCTGTGTGAGTATAGCACAGCACACTAAACCACCTTTACCCTGTATCTGCCCTTCTGGCATGTTGTCATCTAAGGCAGCCAGCCAGCCATCTGCAGGAGTTAGCCTGTGTGTGCTGTGTGAGTATAACACAGCACACTAAACCACCTTACCCTGTATCTGCCCTTCTGGCCTGTTGTCATCTAAGGCAGCCAGACAACCATCTGCAGGAGTTGGCGTGTGTGTGCTGTGTGAGTATAGCACAGCACACTAAACCACCTTTACCCTGTATCTGCGCTTCTGGCCTGTTGTCATCTAAGGCAGCCAGCCAGCCATCTGCAGGAGTTAGTGTGTGTGTGCTGTGTGACTATAGCACAGCACACTAAACCACCTCACCCTGTATCTGCCCTTCTGCCCTGTTGTCATCTAAGACAGCCATCTGCAGGAGTTAGTGTGTGTGCTGTGTGACTCCAGCACAATATACACTACCCACTACAATGTCTGGAAGACCGACAAGGAGAGGCAGACAGTCCCGAGCCAAGAAAACAGGGCAAGCAGGCTCTGTGTCTAGAGACAACAGTGCTGGTCATGGACGTGGTGCATCGTCATCAGCACGTGGCCATGGGACACGCTTGTCCTTCTTTTCGGCAGCTGGACATGTTGAGCCGCATCATGCCGAAGGCTTGGTAGAGTGGATGACCAAGCCCTCCTCATCCTCCTCATCCTCTCTCACCAGGCTCAGGGTACTGGCAAAGCAGCTGCCAACGTGTACTCAATGTCATCATCAGGCACCTCTTCCCTAGACCCACCATGTCCTCCTGAGGAGTCCCCCAAACTGTTTGAGCACAGTGTTGGGTACATGCTTCAGGAGGATGCCCAGCGTTTTGAAGGCTCGGATGATGATACCCAGCTAGAGGAAGGCAGTAGCGTGAGCGCAGAGAGAGGGGATGCTCAAGGACAGCAATCTGGCAGTCATGTTCCACCAGCTGCAGCTTACTGCCAGGTTTGCTCCAGTGGTGAAGAGGGAGGGGATGATGAGGTCACTGACTCCACGTGGGTGCCTGAACAGAGAGAGGAGGAGGAGGAGGAGGCAGCACATCTCCAATGAGGCAGGATGCCTCCGGGGGCCAGCTTGAGGCCAGCACACCAACTGAATCACACCGCAGAGCTCCGCCTGTGCAGGGCGCTGCCTCTGCACGTTATTACAAAAGTTCTTTGGTGTGGCCCTTTTTTGAGACGAGTGCATCAGATTGCACCACTGCTATTTGCAACATATGTCTCAAGCGTATCTCGCGTGGCCAAAAAATCAGCCGCTTGGGCACCACAAGCATGACCAGACATATGTTGACCTGCCATGCAGCTCGTTGGCAAGCGCACATTAAAGACACACACCAAAGAACAAAGCGGACTTCTCCTTGCTCCTCATCAGCTGGGATCTCCAACCCCACTATACCTTCAGTCCTCTCTGAAAGCGGCACTGAGAGGAATGAAGGTGTAGAATTAGGTGTGTCACAGCCAAGTACTTGCGGGCACTCTGCTAGCAGTACACGACGTCCGATTGTACCAGGCAAATTTCCCTGCCCCAGCTGCTGGACCGTCAAAATAAGTTTACTCCCAGCCATCCACATGCCCAGTGGTTGAATGCTAGCTTGGCTAAATTGCTAGCACTTCAACTGCTGCCTTTTCAGTTGGTAGACTCGGCCCCCTTCCGTGAGTTTGTTCAATGTGCGGTTCCTCAGTGGCAGGTTCCCAAACGCTACTTTTTCTCACGGAAGGCGATTACGGCTCTCTACCGGCATGTGGAAGGCAATGTCCATGCCTCGCTGGACAGGGCGGTCAGCGGTAAGGTGCATATTACCGCTGACTCATGGTCCAGCGGTATACTGCCCTGTGGCCCAGTCTCAGAAGGGAGGGGATCATGCTCTGCTTCAGTATGTCACAGTGCATGTTGGCATTCGTGGTTTCCTCAATGAACTGTAGCTCCTTAGTGCTGGCAGCACTCATGCAGCCCAAGACCATGACACTCCCACCAACATGCTTGACTGTAGGTAAGACACACTTGTCTTTGTACTCCTCACCTGATTGCTGCCACATACGCTTGACACCATCTGAACCAAATAAGTTTATCTTGGTCTCATCAGACCACAGGGCGGCCATACAACGTAGGTTAGCTGAGGCATTCGGTCCGGAGTCTTCTGGGTCACTGAGGACAACATGATCAATAGAAAACATCCTGAAGCCTTGGTTAAAAAGGAACGGTCCTGTATGAATAATATCAGGACCCCAAAAAAATTGATCAAAATAATCCCCTTTATTATGCAATATCATCCTTTTTCACACAGAATTTCTAAAATAATTAAAAAAACATTGGAACATGCTCAGAACCAGTTATCCTATGGTTCAGAAGTTTTGGAGTCCTCCCATGTCTTCTCATAGGAAGGGCAGAACAATACGTGATCGATTACTTAGATCTGACCAATATTCATCTATCGTACCAAAAACAACGTTTTTGGGACCAACAAAAATCTAGGTTCATATCCCTGTTTATCTTGCATTCAATGCAATTCCATGATTAAGGGCAAATTCTTCACACACCCCCATAAGGGTTTCAATATTCCTATTAGGGGACACTATACATGTCAGTCATCATTTGTAGTGTATGCCATCAAATGTCCATGTGGATTGGTTTACATTGGGGAAACTACACAGAAAGTGAAAGATAGAATCGCAAGGCATAAATATTCCATCAAGGATAAATGAACACAGCTACCACTTGCAAGACATTTTGTTGAATTTGGACATAGTGTGTCACAGTTGAAATATATGGTCCTTGAGAGGATTGAAAGAAACAGAAGAGGGGGGGGATCGTCAATTAACCACTTCAGCCCCGGACCAATTGGCAGCCAAAGGACCAGGCCCCTTTTTGCGATTCGGCACTGCGTCGCTTTAACTGACAATTGCGCGGTCGTGCGACGTGGCTTCCAAACAAAATTGGCGTCCTTTTTTTCCCACAAATAGCGCTTTCTTTTGGTGGTATTTGATCGCAACCGCGGGTTTTATTTTTTGCGCTATAAATAAAAATAGAGCGACAATTTTGAAAAAAATGCAATATTTTTTGTTTTTTTGCTATAATAAATATCCCCAAAAAATATATAAAAAAAACATTTTTTTTCCTCAGTTTAGGCCGATACGTATTCTTCTACATATTTTTGGTAAAAAAAATTGCAATTAGCGATTATTGATTGGTTTGCGCAAAAGTTATAGCGTTTACAAAATAGGGGATAGTTTTATAGCATTTTTATTAATATTTTTTTTTTACTAGTAATGGCGGCGATCAGCGATTTTTATTGTGACTGCGACATTATGGCGGACACATCGGACATTTTTGACACATTTTTGGGACCATTGTCATTTATACAGCAATCAATGCTATTTAAATGCATTGATTCCTGTATAAATGACAGTTGTAGTGAAAGAGTTAACCACTAGGGGGAGTGGAGGGGTTATGGGCTGCGACGTGTGTGTGTTTTTTTTACATTGGGGGGCGGGGCTGACGTCTGACGTCATTGATCGGCTTTCCTGATGACCGGAAACAGCCGATCAATGACAGGCAGAGTAGGAAGCGCGGGGAGAGGTTTGTTTACACAAACCTCTCCCCGTTCTTCAGCTTTGTGACCCGATCACGGGACACCAACAGCGATCGGGTCCGCTGGTCCCGCGACCGGGGTCACGGAGCTCCCGACCGGGTCGCGAGCGCGACCCACGGGCAGGCATTTAAAGGGCCACGTACAGGTACGTGATTTTGCCTGCCCGTGCCATTCTGTTGACGTATATATGCAGTGGGCGGTCGGGAAGCGGTTAAACCTTAGAAAAAGAGGTATACTGGTTTAAACGTGGATTTAGATCTGTATTTGTTTATCTAAAGGGTGGCTGGTTCTGTATAGCGATCGAACAGATTATTTAAATACTTTTATATTTTTATGTTTATATCGATTTATCAGACATATATATACATTTTTTGATTCATGTACATTTATTTTTCTGTTTTCTAAATTTGATAATAGGATGAATTACAGAATGAATAGTACATATTGAGATTATCAGCCGTGCGATAAGTCAATCTTTGTATCCATGGTATAAGATCGACATTTTGTAACATTGATTGGATAGAAGCTGAGAGTAATTAACCATATTGATTCCATGTGTGACAATGTTTGTGAAACATATATAAAGTAGATGATTGTCGTGAAAATCTTCAGATGTGTTCTGACTGATCTAAGGAAGGGCGCGAACAAATCATCTTTTCTAAAGATTTGATGGAATAAAGCCACAACTTTTAAGTGCATCAACTCTTTGAAACTTTATTTTTATATACAAGGTCGGTGGGAGGACCTGTCTACTGACACTGAATGAAAAGCTGGGTACGGTTCTCCTCCACACTTCAACTTATATATATATATATATATATATATATAATATGAATGTTTCATTTAAAAATCACAAATCACAGTCAATATTCATTTGTGTATACATTCTTAATCTGCATGCAGACATTCCTGATGTTTCATATAAACATCTAAATGTTTTTTGGAATTAAAAAAGCATTGATTGATAAATAATTTGGGAATTAAACAATTTTTTTGCCCTGAATGGGCAAGGTATTGGTTTATTCTGCTTTTGATATTTTGTATCCTTTGTGTAGTAACCCCTTCCCACTCTTCATCTGTATACAAACATTTGCCAGCTATTATGGAGATATGTTTATAAACATGTTCCCTTTTCAGTCTCCATTCACATCTGCACGTTTTAGGAACACATGCAGAAGCGCGTGTTTCCACGCGTGTTCCTGGAACACGCAACAAACATGCTTCATGCTGGCAGTGCCATTGATTGTTAACGGCATCTCCAAACGCTGTTGGCAAGCACACATTTTGTCAAATGCACCAAAACGCTTAGCAAAAAAAAAACTTTATGCCCTAGAAGGTACAGGAGCTTCTTTTAGAGCGTTTTTTGTATGTAGGACAGCCCATTTAAGTGAATGAGTCATCTAATGAGTGTTGCGTGAAGAGACATAAAACAATACATAAGAAAATGTGTGTTCGTGCCATGCACAGATATAAATGGGGCCTCAGAGCTACTGGCTAACAGTGCAGATGGTGGCTCTTAGTCCCTACTGGACAACTCAGCAGTGTTATTTCAATGACTAAAATATTTTTGTCGATTAGAATACAACTAAAACAATTCAGATGACTAAAATACGACTAAAACTAAAATGACATTTTAGTTTAAAAGACTATGACTTAAACTAAATAGAATTTATATCACAATGGCAAAATCTGTGTCTGAAGTGCATGTTCATACCTTAATACCATGAATAATAAACATTTTATTAGATTTTTACTCCAGAAGTATATAATGTTTAGCAGTTCTAAAAAAATAATGCATTACAGATTATCTAAATCCATTAGATTTTAGTTGACTAAAATACGACTAAAACTAAAATGGCATTTTAGTCAAAAGACTAAATACGACTAAAGAGACTGTAACTAAAACTAAATCGAAATTTGATGTAAAAATTAACACTTCGACTCAAGGTGTTTTGACTGTATTATGTATTATGAAATTATGTTATTAAAACATTAAAGTTCATTATATAAAACTGCTTTTTTAAAGATATTAGACATTTGTTGGTCATCTAATTCTAGTTAGGCAAAATGTATTATGCTTATGGAAGCTGTAAAATAATAAATACAGTAATGTAGGATACAACCTCTTATTAAATTAGTGCTAATAAATTGTTGCAATCTTCGTATTCCCCATACAGAAGTGGTTAACATCTTTTAATGTGGCAGCTTTGCTACTAAGCTGTCAGAATAATATTCATTTCTGTTCTGTAGTGTCATCAAGTTCATTCTATGAAGGACAGAATAATGTTGATTGCTATTCTTTAGTGCCACCAATTTCACACTCTGAAGGCCACCTTCAATCCTCGCTGACACACGCACACACATATATATATATATATATATATATATATATATATATATATATATATATATATATATATATATACAGTATCTCAGCAAAGTGAGTACACCCCTCACATTTTTTTTAAATATTTTATTCTATCTTTTCATGTGGCAACACTGAAAAAATGAAACTTTGCTACAGTGTAAAGTAGTGAGTGTGCAGCTTGCAGGGCCGGTACAAGGCAGGGGCAGAAGGGACGGATGCCCTGGGTGGTACAATTTGCTGGTGGGGGGGCGCGCAGGTGAAGTGCAGCAGTGTGCTTCACAACTGTGTGTGTGACTGTATACAATAGCTGCCACCGCCGCTAATCAGGGCCGATCCATCATCCTAGGCGGGTGCCACGAGCAAAGGCAGAAGGGGAGGGGCGCTGAAGCACAGTTGCCGCAGACCCCCCTGCCGTATGCTCTCCCTGCCGGGAAATGATAGGAGCGGCGAGCGGGTGTGAGGAGGAGAAACTGTGCTGCCCCCCCTCCAGCCGCCGCTGTACAGGAGAGGGCTCTGTTTCCTGCCCATTCCCCCTCCCTTCTTCGGTCAGCAGCGGGGAGAGCGGCTGTGTCTCTGTGTAGAGAGAGCAGCTGCGGAATTGTCTTTCCCACTTCTCATGCTTCTGTGCTCGGGAGCTGGAAGTGGCGCCCTTTCCTTCCTATCTGGCAGAAGAAGAAAAAAAAAGAAGAAGCACAAAAGGAGGATCATGGGACAGGTAGTCCCGAGGGAAACTGCAGCCCCCAGCATGCCCAACTGAAGGGGAGGGAGAGAAGCAGGCTATGGATGACAAGTGACATGTGGCATCTGACAAGAGGTGAGGTGGTAAGTGACATGTGGCATCTGGCAGCAGCCAGCAGGTAACGGTGGCGAATGACATGTGGCATCAAGCAGCAGGTGACTGTGGCAGGTGGCATCTGGCAGTTTGTGACATGGCAAGTGACCCATGGCATCTGGCAGCAGGTGACGGTGGCAAGTGGCATCTGGCAGTTGGTGAAGATAGCAAGTGACCCATGGCATCTGGCAGCAGGTGATGGTGGCAAGTGACACGTGGCATCTAGCAGCAGGTGACGGTGGTAAGTGACATGTGGCATCTGACAGCAGGTGATGGTGGCAAGTGACACCTGGCAGCAGGTGACATTGGCAAGTCTCTTGTGGCATCTGGCATCAGGTGACGGTGGCAAGATACACGTGGCATCTGGCAGCAGGTGATGGTGGCAAGTGACATGTGGCATCTGGCAGCAGGTGACAGTGGCAAGTGGCATCTGGCAGCAGGGGACGGTGGTAAGTGACATATGGCATCTGACAGCAGGTGACGTCAGCAAGTGACTTGTGGCATCTGGCAGCAGGTGACGGTGGCAAGTGACATGTTGCATCTGGCAGCAGGTGACAGTAGCAGCAGGTAATGGTGGCAAGTAACATGTTGCATCTGGCAGAAGGTGACGGTGGCAAGTGACACGTGGCATCTGGCAGGAGGTGACAGTGGCAAGTGACACATGGTATCTGGCAGGAGGTGACGGTGGCAAGTGACATGTGGCATCTGGCAGGAGGTGACGGTGGCAAGTGACATGTGGCATCTGGCAGGAGGTGACGGTGACAAGTGACATGTGGCATCTGGCAGGAGGTGATGGTGGCAAGTGACATATGGCTTCTGGCAGCAGGTGACGTGGCAAGTGACATGTTGCATCTGGCAGCAGGTGACAGTGGCAGCAGGTGATGGTAACAAGTACAAAAGAGGGCTCTTCACAGAGGGAATGATTGCTTTTTCACAGGAAACATAGTTGATTCCCACTGACACTGACTCTTTCTTTACACCGAGGGGGGGGGCGCAGTTTGCCATCTTCGCCCTGGGCACCGAATGACCTTGTCCCGGCACTGGCAGCTTGTATAACAGTGTAAATGTGCTGTCCCCTCAAAATAACTCAACACACAGCCATCAATGTCTAAAACACTGGCAACAAAAGTGAGTAAACCCCTAAGTGAAAATCTTCAAATTGGGCCCAAAGTGTCAATATTTTGTGTGGCCACCATAATTTTCCAGCACTGCCTTAATCCTCTTGGGCATGGAGTTCACCAGAGCTTCACAGGTTGCCGCTGGAGTCCTCTTTCACTCCTCCTTGACGACATTACGGAGCTGGTGGATGTTAAAGAACTTGCGCTCCTCCACCTTCCGTTTGAAGATGCCCCACAGATGCTCAATAGGGTTTAGGTCTGGAGACATGCTTGGCCAGTCCATTACCTTTACCCTCAGCTTCTTTAGCAAGGCAGTGGTCATTTTGGAGGTGTGTTTGGGGTCGTTATCATGTTGGAATACTGCCCTGCAGCCCAGTCTCCAAAGAGAGGGGATCTTGCTTGGCTTCAATATGTTATAGTACATGTTGGCCTTCATCGTTCCCTCAATGAACTGTTGCTCCTCAGTGCTGGCAGCACTCATACAGCCCCAGACCATGACACTCTTACCACCATGCGTGACTGTAGGCAAGACACACTTGTCTTTGTACTCCTCACCTGATTGCCACACACGCTTGACACCATCTGAACCAAATAAGTTTATCTTGGCCTCTTCAGACAACAGGACATGGTTCCAGTAATCCATGTCTTAAGTTTGCTTGTCTTCAGCAAACTGTTTGGGGGCTTTCTTGTGCATCATCTTTAGAAGATACTTCCTTCTGGGACGACAGCCATGCAGACCAATTGCATATAGTCTGAGCACTGACAGGCTGACCCCCCCCCCCACCCCTTCAACCTCTGCAGCAATGCTGACAGCACTCATACATCTATTTCCCAAAGACAACCTCTGGATATGATGCTGAGCATGTGCACTCAACTTCTTTGGTCGACCATGGAGAGGCCTGTTCTGAGTGGAACCTGTCCTGTTAAACCACTGTATGGTCTTGGCCACCATGCTGCAGCTCAGTTATAGGGTATTGGAAATCTTCTTATAGCTTAGGCCATCTTTATGTAGAGCAACAATTCTTTTTTTCAGATCCTCAGAGAGTTCTTTGCCATGAGGTGCCATGTTGAACTTCCAGCGACCACTGTGAGAGAGTGAGAGTGATAACACCAAATTTAACACACCTGCTCCCCATTCACACCTGAGACTTTGTAACACTAACAAGTCACATAACACTGGGGAGGGAAAATGGCTAATTGGGCCCAATTTGGACATTTTCACTTAGGGGTGTACTCACTTTTGTTGCCAGTGGTTTAGACTATGTGTTGATTTATATTGAGGGGACAGCACATTTACACTGGTATACAAGCTGTACACTCACTATTTTATGTTGTAGCAAAGTGTCATTCAGTGTTGTCACATGAAAAGATATAATAAAATATTTTACAAAAATGTGAGGGGTGTACTCACTTTTTTGAGATACTTTATATACAGTATACACAGCCATGGCCAAAAGTTTTGAGAATTACTCAAATATAAATTTTCACAAAGTCTGGTGCCTCAGTTTTTATGATGGCATTTTGCATATACTCCAAAATGTTATGAAGAGTGATCAGATTAATTGCAATTTATTGCAAAGTCCCTCTTTGCTATGAAAATGAACTTAATCCCATAAAGAACAGTTCCACTGCATTTGAGAAGAAGGCCACAGGGCGCCCAAGAAAGTCCAGCAAGCGCCAGGACTGTCTCCTACAGTTGATTCAGCTGCGGGATCGGTGCAGACCTTGCTCAGGAATCGAGGCAGGCAGGTGTGAGTACATCTGCGGGCACAGTGAGGCAATGATTTTAGGAGGAAGGCCTGGAGTCAAGAAGGGTAACAAAGAAGCTACTTTTCTCCAGGAAAAACAAAAAAAATTGGACTGCTGAGGACTAGGGTAAAGTAATTTTCTCAGATGAATCCCCTTACGATTGTTTGGGGCATCCGGAAAAACCTTGTCTGGAGAAGATAAGGTAAGTGATACCATCAGTCCTGTGTTATGCCAACAGTAAAGCATCCTGAGACCATTCAGGTGTTGGGTTGTTTTTCAGCCAGAATGGTACAAAAACATTCTACGAGAGCAACTTCTCCCAACCATCCAAGAACAGTTTGGTGACAAACAATGCCTTTTCCAGCATGATGGAGCACCTTGTTATAAGGCAAAAGTGATACCCAATTGGCTTGGGGAACAAAACATCAACATTTTGGGTCCATAGCCAGTTAACTCCCCAGAACTTATTCCCATTGAGAACTTATGGTAAATCCTCAAGAGGCTAGTGAACAAAAAAAAAAACACGTATTCTGACAAACTCTAAGCATTGATTATACAAGAATGGGCTGCCATCAGTCAAGATGTGACCCAGAAGTTGATTGACAGAAAGAGAGTCCTGGAGCAACAGACAGAATGACATGCTTCCACTCATACGCGGACGACACTCAACTGTACTTCCGGATCACCGGACAAAAAGACCAATACCAGGAACTAGGAAAATGTCTCACATTGATAGATGACTGGATGACCACTAGCTCCCTCAAACTAAATGGATCAAAAACAGAATTACTGCTCCTCGACGCAAACCGAAGGAAAAAGACGAAGACCCCTTGGACACCACCAACCATCTTGGGACAGACCATCCTTCCAAGCAACAAAGCCAAAAGCCTCGGAGTAATCTTTGATTCAGAGATGACAATGGAGGCACAAATAGGATCCGTATTCAGCGGATCCCACCATCTCCTTCGCATGCTACGCAGACTCATCCCCTTCATCCCGGAAAAGGAAAAATCGGTAGTAGTAGGAACGATCATCAATTCGCGTCTCGACTATGCAAACTCCCTGTACATAGGATTACCGGATTACCAGATTGCGCGCCTTCAAATGGTCCAAAACACAGCAGCAAGATTAGTCACCGGAAAGAAACCCTGGGAATCCATCTCCCCATCCCTAAGGATGCTCCATTGGCTCAAGGTAAAAGATAGAATCACATTCAAGACCCTCTGCCTCACCCACAAATGTACACAAGGAAATGCGCCTCAATACCTTTGTGAGAAAATAGAAAAATACATACCAAATCGCAGCCTCCGATCAACAAACCAAAATCGCCTTCTCATCCCAAAAGCCCGATACAAATCGAAGGGAGAACGAAGATTCGCAGTACAGGGACCCCGGCTATGGAATGCTCTACCAAACAACATCCGCATGAAAGAAAACCATCAGGCCTTCAGGAAAAAACTCAAGACCCACCTCTTCTAAACATGGCATCCCAACATGAGCAGTCAAGCGCCTCGAGGCGATTCAGTTCGCAGTTGCAGCGCTATACAAATCATTCATTCATCAACGCAGGGACGACATGGCAGTGCTGGACTGCACAGTTGCAGTTTTAAAAAGTTATTCAGGAAGGAGCTTTAAGAATGGGGGAGTGGTTACAGGAGCTGGGCGGTACCCACTGGCGGTTTTTCAGTGGGTTCCCAGGACGAGGCAGTCTTTGGGTCGCTGGAAGAGGAGAAGGAGAGGTAAATGTATGGAACATCCATAATGGATATATTTGATTATAGATCTCAGGTAGTTATTAATACTGTCAGGGTCTTTGATGGTAATGAAGATCCAAGAGACGACCTAGCAGGTTGTTTCCTTAGATTAAAGAATCTTACTGTCACTGAGGTCCACACAAGGTGGGACATCGCATACTTGGAGGAGTATGTGAAAGAAAATATGATCCCGAGGAGCCTGAGATGGGACGTGAACCCCCAAAAAGAGGACAGTGAATTAGCAGAATGGTTCAAATATTTTAACGAAGCCGGCGTTGGTTTTTTGCAATTTTTGATTGCAAAAAAGAAACGAAAATTGACAATGTTGGACTTGGAGATTAATGGTTTAAAAAGTAAACTAACTCCCTTTAAAAATGAACAGGATTACACCCATAGATCTGAGGCCCTAAAAGCTTTGTTAATTAAAGAAGAGTCTGAGCAGAAACTTAAGAAAAAAAGAAAATACAACAAAGATGTGAAGGACTATAGAGAACAGGTGGTGTTCAAATGGCAGGTTGTAACACCCCCTGATTCTCTGCCAGTCACATCTAATACAGGCTCTCACCCTGGACTGAATACCCAGGGGAATAATCGTGTAGTGGCTGCAACCAGCTACATGCGTCATCCTACACCTAATAATTCTAGGGACCATCATTTTCAGCAATCTATGGGTCCAAGAAGAGGAAGGGGTGGTAGAAGAGGCTCTATGCCTCGTTCTTCATATCCATCTCCACCTCCTTGGCGCCATAATGAAGGACGCCAGATTCACCAAAGCCATACAGAGAGATCTGACCTTTCAAATGGTAATCATAATTCATCCACCTACACTAGGAACAGATTTTCTCCCTTGGACAATGATGTCGGAGGCAGTCGGTCTGGACCTGGTGATGGTCGAGTACATGTTCAATCCTCCTATGACCAACAAGGGGAAAACCGCTTTGGGTGGGATATTTAGTTGGCCAACAGGGGAAGGAACAAAAGAAATGGCGACGCAAGAGAGGGAGCAGAGGGGGGAGGAACCTTCACCCCAAAAAGAAGGAGGACTTAGATACCAGTGGCATTATAAACCTCAGCACAAAGGAACTCTCTAGAGAGGAACTTCTCACACTAAATAAAGGTCTGAAATTTGCCCCACCACGAAATCTCAATAAATTTCAGACCTTTATAGATGTGCAGAAGTACACACGCAAACTTAATATCAAAAGATACATCTTGTCTAACCCAATCAGACAAATCAATAGGGAAGAGTCCGTGATTGTACATTCAGGTATGACCAACGCTTCACTTTTTAACCCCCCTGGGAATTCAGCACCTAATGTGGGTATGTTTCGCGATCTTGTAATAAAAGATCTCACAAACCTGAGAACCAAATTGGTGCAGCCATCACAGGATATCAAAGTGGGGATGGAAGTATTATGCAATAGAAAGGACAAAGTAGTGCGACCCGCTGATAAGGGTGGGGCTATAGTTATTCTCGACAAGGATTCCTACTCAGATGAAATGTCGAGAATACTTTCTGATTCTAACACTTATTCCCCTTTACCTTGTGACCCCACCATTTCATATAAACGAGAGTTAAAACTCTTGATTGATAAGGGTCACAATATGGGCATATTAAACAAAAAGGAGAAGGAACATTTGGTTCCTCTTGCCCCCAGATTACCTGTTATGTATATATTACCTAAGGTTCACAAAACTTTAATTAATCCACCTGGGAGACCCATTATCAGTGGTATAGATTCTATAACTTCGCGTATAGGCAAGTATATAGATCATTACTTGCAACCACTGATTGTGGGTACCCCCTCGTACCTTAGGGATACAAAACATGTTCTCAATCTATTAGATGAGATTGAGTGGAAACTGACATACATGTTAATAACAGCAGATGTTGCATCGCTCTATACGGCTATATCCCATGAATTGGGTCATGAAGCTGTGAGACATTTTCTCTATCGGGACTCGGGTATCTCCAACACACAGTCAAACTTTGTGATGGAGCTACTCGACTTCTCGATGGGACACAACCACTTTTTGCATGCATTATTTACAGATAAAGGGAGTAGCCATGGGGGCAAAATTTGCCCCCAGTATGGCTAACCTCTTCATGGCTAAGTGGGAAGAGGAAATTGTTCTGCATGATAGATCTCCACAACTAGTCATGTGGAAACGCTTAATTGATGATGTTCTATGTATATGGGATGGTGATGCTAAATCAGTAGTCAATTTCCTGTCTTTTCTTAACAGGAACGACAGAGGTATTATACTCAGCCATGAAATTAGTTCCACCCAAATACACTTTCTAGATTTAAACATCACAATTGCAGACGGGAGGATTGTTACTTCCACCTTTTTTAAATCCACTGACAGAAATGGATATATCCCCCTTGATTCATGTCATCACAGCTCTTGGTTATCGGCGGTCCCAAAGGGACAATTTTTGCGTTTAAAGAGAAATTGCTCTAATATTGAAGAGTATCATAGAGAGGCTTTGGTTTTGAAGTAAGGGTTACAATAATGAAACACTAGACTCTCTGATTGCTGAGGTGGGGTCGAGAGATCGTCAAGACCTTTTAAAGGATAAGCCTCTACAGGTTGAGAACCGTGAGGATTTTGGCCTTGCCTTTCTCATGACTTATTCTAGCCAGCACTGGGCCATCAAACGTATTATAAAAAGACATTGGCCGGTAATAAAAAATGACCGCATCTTAGGCCCTCTATTATCAAATAATCCACGAGTGTTATTTAGAGGTTCCTCCAATCTTAGACATACCATTGCTCCTAATGTGCCTAACCCCCCAACCCGCCCAACCTTCTTTGGGGATCTAAAATGTTTTTTTTCCTTGCAGGAAATGCAAATTCTGCAGGGTTAATACCTTAAGGGAAAGGAGACTCACAGAATTCACATCGACAGGGACTGGTGTCACTTACCCAATTAAATCATTTATAACATGCACTACAAAATGTGTGGTGTATCTTTTGAGATGTCCTTGTGGTTTAGAATATGTGGGACGAACAATTCGGATGTTACACATCCGATTGGGAGAGCATATAGCGAATATACGACGGGGTTTTGATAAACACAATGTTTCCAAACATTATGACCTTGTGCACAACCGAGACCAAAAAGGTACCGCCGTCATTGCGTTTGAGAAATATATCCCCCATTGGAGGGGCAGCAATGGCAAGAGGGTGATTTCTCGGTCCGAAACCAATTGGATCTATAGGTTGGGCACTCATATCCCAAATGGCTTGAACGTGGAGTGGGACATCAACTGTTTTATTAATAACTGTTGATGTCCCCTCCAGGCTCTCTTCAACACCATTTTTTCCACTCAAGCTAACACTTGAGTGGTTCAGTCCTTCTAACATTTTCCTTTTTATAGATATGTATTTTAATCACATATTTTATATATCACTTATAAGAGCAGGTAAAATTATTGGAGACTGCCCTTTAAGAATTAATCAGTACAGTGGGGTTTATATAATTTATAATTTAATAACATTTTTATATTCATAATTAATATATGGAATAGATATTTTAAAATTTAAAGATATGTGGCACCCAGTTGATGGAACGCCATATTTTGGGACGTTTATGAACTGTCCCAAAACTGACGATTTCATCATGGTTGTTTAGACTATGGTGACACTCAACTTTCCCTTAGTCTTTCTACAATATGGGTAATATTGCTTACCGACCACAAGATGGCTCCCTTCACTATTTCTTTGTTTAAGGTATGTTAAGTGCCGTTATATTAAATCACTATATTTTGGTTTAAGTGTATTGTTAGCAATGACCCTTTTATTTTAATATCTGGGATGTACATTTCCTTGTAATAATTCCCAGAATTGTTTGTGTATATTTCTAAATAGGATATGTTTTTTGATATATATGCTATGTATGGTAATGGCGTATGGTAATGACTACAGATCGGCTCTGTATGTTAGCGCTGATTGGCGCTGTGGCCGCTCTGTGGGTGGTAACACTGTGCCATATATCTGGGTTGGCTGCTTCGTTCCCGCGGGCGGGAACCCTGTTTCGTATTGGCTCCTGGTCTCTAAGGTAATGCCCAATGGCAGAGCGTCTCTTCAGACGCAACTGCTACTTAAAGCGCATGCGCGGGCGAGTGGGCGTACCCCTGAAGACGTCAATTGTGACGAAACGGCGTAGCGTTGACACGCACATTCGTACTGCGCATGCGCAATCGTTTGTTTACCTATAGACCAACGGAGCTTTATACATCTTTTACCTTGCAAGGTTTTACTACTGTTTTTTTTGGATTTTTTAATCAATAAAATTCCCTGTACTTCTACACAATCGAAGGCTTTTTTGTCTTTTCATTTGGATGCCATTTCACATTCTGTGGCTAAAGAGGGACGGAGGGAAGAGCTGCCTTACAGGAGAGGATCCAGCTACTTAAGGACATCTTCTGGGACGCTGATGATTGTTAACAGCACCAAGGCTGTTCTCCTAAGCTCAGTTTGACTCCCCTGAATAAGGGCGGTCACTGGCTTTTTGGTAAGCCTCCCCTCTTTACACACATGTGGTGATGGTGGTATGCTGCACGGATAAGTTGCACGGATAATTTTCAAGCACTTCCAGGAATGCACTTTGATTGATCATCTATATTGGATGGACTTTTTATATATGAACTTGTCTTTGATGGACTAGTGATTGTTCCTTCTAATAATTTATTATTATATTGCTTATTATCTAGCGCTGCATTGTTTTCTCTTTTATATTATTTTGTGCCCTATACCGGGGTTATTTGGTTTTCAGCCGCAGGATTATCTTCACGATATACACTTTTATCTTCACTATTGATTTTCAATTGTTTTTTCACCTAGCGCAATTCTTTTTTGTTTAATATGTATGGAACATGTTGTACCCATCTATGAAATGGGAGTGGTTATTGTACTTCCGGGTTAAGAGGGGTTTAACCCGGAAGGGTAAAAAGGGAAGGTCACTGTTGACAGGTTGGGTACCGCCTCTGAGTCCGGGGTTTCCGACTGGAGGCAAGAGTTCAAAGGTCAAGTTTAGTTGTTCATAGTGACCAGTGGTTTGTGGTTTTCTCCTACTAATGATCCATTTAATGGAGTTGAAGTAACGGTTAAAAAAGTTAAAAGAGGTTATTTCATTAAACTTTTATATTTTATTAATAAAAGGCCGGCTGGTCATTTACTCCATACCTTGTTGAGTCTTTTGTTAACAGGGGCAGTTCCCGGGTAGTAAGATAAGGTTATCCGGTATCTGGGCCTATGTCCTACATATGTCATGCCAGGGCGAATTGCAGAGGTCTTGAAAAATAAGGATCAATACTGCAAATATTGACTCTTTGCATAAACTTAACTTGTAATTGTCAATAAAAGCCTTTGACACTTGAAATGCTTGTAATTATACTTCAGTATACCACAGTAACATCTGACAAAAAGACCTGAAAACACCAAAGAAGCAGACTTTGTGAAAATATATATTTGTGTCATTCTCAAAAATTATTTTGGCCATGGCTGTATATTATTATTATTATTATACAGGATTTATATAGCGCCAACAGTTTGCGCAGCGCTTAACAAAATAAAAGCAGACATTACAATTACATTACAATTTGGTACAAGAGGAATCAGAGGGCCCTGCTCGTTAGAGCTTACAATCTAAAAAGGGAGGGTCAATAGATACAAGAGGTAATAGCTGTGGGGGATGAGCTGATGAAGGAAGTAAAACAGTGTTAGTTAGAAGTAGGATAGGCTTCTTTAAAGAGAAGGGTTTTCAGGGATCGTCTAACGAGGGATAGATTAGGGGACAGTTGGACAGATTGGGGTAGAGAGTTCCAAAGGATGGGAGAAGCTCTGGAGAAATCCTGGCGGCGAGCATGGGAGGAGGTGACAAGGGAGCTAGAGAGCAGGAGGTCTTGGGAGGACCGAAGAGAGCGGCTTGGATGGTATTTTGGGACTAGGTTAGTGATGTAGCTGGGGGCAGAGTTATGGATGGCTTTGTAAATTATTGTTAGTACTTTTAATTTTATTCGTTGGGTGAGTGGAAGCCAGTGGAGGGATTGGCAGAGAGGGGTGGAGGACACTGAATGATTGGTAAGGTGGAGTCTTGCAGCGGCATTCATTATGGACTGAAGGGGGGATAGTCTATGTAAAGGTAATCCAATGAGCAGTGAGTTGCAGTAGTCAAGGCGAGAGATAACCAGGGAGTGAGTTAGAAGCTTGGTGGTGTCATTAGTTAAAAAGGGGCGTATTCTGGAAATGTTGCAGAGGTTGAGGCGGCATGATTTGGACAGGGATTGTATGTGCGTCTGAAAGGACAGTTCAGAGTCTAGGATTACCCCTAGCACCCTGGCATGTGGGGATGGACTGATAGATGTGCCATTGATCTTGACTGAGAAGTCGGGGAAGGGGCACGTGGGGGAGGAAATATTAAGAGCTCAGTTTTAGACAGATTCAGTTTGAGGAAGTGGTTTGACATCCAGACTGATATGTCTGTTAGTAAATTAGTGATGCGTGAGGAGATTGATGGGGTGAGCTGAGGGGCAGAGAGATAGATTTGGGTGTCATCAGCATAGAAATGGTAGTGGAAGCCATGGGAGGCTATCAGCTGACCCAGGGAGGATGCGTAGATTGAGAATAGTAGAGGTCCAAGTACAGAACCTTGGGGGACCCCATAAGTAAGAGGAGTTGGAGAGGAGGAAGTGGAATTGTAAGTGACAGCGGAAAGGTCTAAGACAGAGGTGTCCAAACTTTTTTCAAAGAGGGCCAGATTTGATGAAGCGAACATGCGTGAGGGCCGACCTTTTTTCCTGACATTGTTTGAACCATTAAAATTCAGTCTGTGTGTTCGTTTGAGTACTGACACACTGCCCAACAAGAATTCTCTTGCCTTTGTGGCTGTGTGTGAGTAAAGAGATGATCTCAGGCGTGTTATTTGGATATACCGTATTTATTGGCGTATAACACGCACCTTCACTTTAAGAGGGAAGATTTAGGAAAAAAATACAATTTTAAATAAAGAAATATGAAGCAAAATACGGGTCAGTGCCCATCTGCAGCACCACCATTGCCAGAAATGTCAGAAATGCAGCCCCCATCATTGTCAGAAATGTCAGGAATACAGCCCTCATCATTGTCAGGAATGTCAGGAATGCAGCCCCCCATCATTGTCAGGAATGAAGCCCCCATCATTGTCAGGAATGTCAGGAATGCAGCCCCCCATCATTGTCAGGAATGTCAGGAATGCAGCCCCCCATCATTGTCAGGAATGTCAGGAATGCAGCCCCCATCATTGTCAGGAATGTCAGGAATGCAGCCCCCCATCATTGTCAGGAATGTCAGGAATGCAGCCCCCCATCATTGTCAGGAATGTCAGGAATGCAGCCCCCCATCATTGTCAGGAATGTCAGGAATGCAGCCCCCCATCATTGTCAGGAATGCAGCCCCCCATCATTGTCAGGAATGTCAGGAATGCAGCCCCCCCATCATTGTCAGGAATGTCAGGAATGCAGCCCCCCATCATTGTCAGGAATGTCAGGAATGCAGCCCCCATCATTGTCAGGAATGTCAGGAATGCAGCCCCCCATCATTGTCAGGAATGTCAGGAATGCAGCCCCCCATCATTGTCAGGAATGTCAGGAATGCAGCCCCCCATCATTGTCAGGAATGTCAGGAATGTCAGGAATGCAGCACCGCCCCATCATTGTCAGGAATACACAGCCCCCATCATTGTCAGGAATACACAGCCCCCATCATTGTCAGGAATGCAGACTCACCATTGTGCAGTGCAGCCTGAATTATGCCCCTCCATCTGCCGCCTCGGAGGGTACAGGGAGGGGGCGGGACGAGCGCCAAAAGATAACATACAGGAGAAACTCCTGTTTTCTCTGCGGCCTCTTTAATACAAGGTCCCGCCTCCTTTGATGGACAGAACAGCCGTCCAATGGCAGTGCTGGAGACGGGACTTCCTATTATAGAGGCTGCCGTGTAAACAGGAAATACTCCTGTGTGCACGGCTCTTGTCCCGCCTCCTCCCTGTCCCCTCCAAGGCATCCGGACATATATATCTTTTGTGGCCCCGGCGCTGGGAGATCGTTGGGGGCCACAAAAGATATACATGTCCAGATAAACAGGCGGGCCGTTCAAAACCGGAACGCGGGCCGGACTTTGGACATGCCTGGTCTAAGAGTAAGAGTATGGAATAAAGACTGTTGGTTTTGGCTGTTATCAAGTCATTTGTGAGTTTTAGGAGGGCAGTTTCTGTGGAGTGCTGTGGGCGAAATCCAGACTGAAGGGGATCAAGAAGGTTATTCTCAATGAGGTGGTCGCTCAGTCGGTTGTAGACTAAATGTTCAAGGACTTTGGAGGCAAAAGGGAGTAAAGAGATGGGTCTTAGGTTGTTAAGATTGGTGGGGTCTAGTGAGGCCTTTTTTGGTATGGGAGTGACTAGTGCATGTTTTAGAGTGTTGGGGAAGATGCCAGTAGAGAAGGAGAGGTTGAACATATGAGTTAAAGAGTGTAGGATAGAGTCAGAGGGTGACCGTAGTATTTGAGAAGGAACAGGGTCCAGGGGGCAGGAGGTTAGGTGGGCGTTAGAAAAAAATTTAGTGACTTCTTCCACAGTAGCTGGATTAAAAGAGGAAAGTATTGAATGTGCAGGAGGACAAGGAGTGTAAAGTGAGGGAGATATCTGTAGAGTAGAGAACTCGAGACAAATTGTCTCAATCTTATTTTTGAAGTGATTAGCTATCTCCTGAGCAGTGAGTAAGTTAGTGGGTGGAGGTAATGGAGGACGAAGTAGAGTAGTAAATGTAGAAAAGAGTTGACAGGGACTGCGTGAGAGGGTGTTAATGAGAGTGGTAAAGTAGGTCTGTTTGGCAGTATGGAGGCAGGAATAGTATTTTTGGAGGACAGATTTATATAGGCTGAAATCTTGCTGTGACTTATGCCGTGTACACATGAAGGGACTATCCCGCGGGATTATCCGCTGGACTGAGTCCACCGGATAATCCCCTCGTGTGTGGGCCTTCGACTGACTTTTTTTCCAAAAAGTCCGGCGGACTAGGTTTTAAGTTTTGTTTTAAAATTATCCGCTGGACTTGGCAGTCCGGCGGACAATACGGCCGTCTGTAGTATGGTCCGGTGGACCAAAAAGGACGCATGCTCAGTAGCAAGTATGTCACGCAATCGCTCGGTCTGGTAAAACTAGCCTTCGTATTGAAGCTAGCACAATCGTCACGCTGCTGATTCTTTGATATTTTATTACAGCGGAATTTGTATGTTATCGTGCTTGAAGAATGATTTTGCCTTGCTGCTTATATATTCACGCAGAGTCCTCCCGAACGTTTTTCTTCATCATTATTTAGTGAAATTAGATATATATAGAGCGAGATATATCTAGATCTCGATCTCGATATATCTCATTATATACACACACATATATATATATATATATTTATATATATATATATATATATGTGTGTATATGTATGTATATATACATATATATACATATATATATATATATATATATATATATATATATATATATATATATATATATGTGTATATGTATGTATATATATATATATATATATATATATATATATATATATATATATATATATATATATATATATATATATATATATATATGTGTGTGTGTGTATATGTATATATATATATATATATATATATATATATATATATATATATTTTAGTTGTTTTTGGTTTGAAAAAGTATTTTGGATTACACATGATTAAATTGGGGAATCAGCAGAGCTTGCCCTTAATTCAGATCTTACCCTCACATTTCCAGCGACTGCACTTGCAGTGCAATTGAAGTTGCACTTTACACTTGTATTGTCAAATGAATGTGCGTTTTGTAAATAACCTCCATATTATTTAGACATGTACCTGCCTACTCCTAAATAAACTATGTTTTTCAATTACAAACACATATAGCATTATTTGGTTTAAATTAAATTCCCATTTATTATGGTTAAAACAAGGGGAAACAAAATAGGAAGGCAACACTGGAGCCACTTTGAGATCTTGTGAAGGCTTTTTGCCCCCAAGACAGACATCAAGTTTGTGAACCAAAAAATGAAGATTGGGCATATTCGATACAATAGGGAGCACAACAAGATTGTCCAGGAATCACACAGACCAGGAACAGCAGCAGATGACATCTATGTCCCCAAGCTGTGGCACTACAACAGCCTGCGTCTTCTGTCAGACCAGACTGAAGCCAGGCAATCACTTCCGACTCTTCCTTGCAGCCTTCCCACCACGCTGCCCTGCAGTCTTCCCTCCAAGCTTCCTTGGAGGCTGGACCTCTGGTGGCGGACTTGTGGTAGGAGGAGGAGGAGGAGGAGTTGCTGTCGGGCCTGCATCTGTCAGGCGGGTGGATGCAGTCAGTTCACCCCTCAAACCCCCCTGAAGAGCTGCAAAAAATAGGCCCTCACACAGCTGCCGTTGGCCCTTCTCCATTTCCAGCAACCTGCTGGCCAAGTAGGTGGCATAGGCCTCTTACGGATTGGGGGGTCTTCTGAGAACCTCACTCGCCTCCCGAATGAGGGCGAGTGATTCCTCCTCAACCCTGCTCATCCTCCTGGGCCTTCTTGTGGGTATGCGCAGGGGAGGAGCTAGACTTCTTACAGTCTGGCTCGTGCTGGGCCCAGCCACCTCCTGGCTCTGGCTGGTCATGGCCTCCTCCTCCATACCACTTGTCCCGGCATCCTCCTGGGTGAGCTCATCCTGTGTCAAAAGAAAATAAAAAATCAAACACATGTTTTTTTTGGTTCTGGCCTCCTCAATCAGACAATTGTAAATTTCTTAACGTGCAAATAAATTTGTCCATATATCAAAAAGGCTATCATTTGGACCCCAGCATTTTCCAAGCAGGTTCACCAATCTTTTTTTAAGGCATTTTTGCCCACTACTGTATAGTTATATGTATACATATGTAGCACCAACACTTTTTACAAGTGGGCGCTATTTTAATATTTTGTTTGTTCAGAATTCTGAGTTCAGGATGTTAATTGTTTGACATTTTTACGTTGACATCAGTTTGTCTGGCCTGTGCTGGAGTTCTGTCTGGTCCTAGGTGAGGTGAGGCACCTGTGACAGGCTCACAACACAGTCTGGTTGTACACATTATGAGGTTACATTTGCTCGGACACAATCAGTGGGAGCGTCTGGTCCCACTGTATATTTTGGGAAACAGGATTTGAGATGCTGAGGTCATGTGTTTAGGCTTGAGCTTCACTTTAGATTCCTGGTTCTGGTCCGCAACAACCCCACAAGTGTTCCTGGGCTCAGGAGTGTCTGCTGGCCCTGGAAGCCTGGTCACCCTGACCAGCCCCAGAGGCCCTTGTTGTCTGTGGTGGGGATCCATCCGTTCCCGAGCCTCAGAACTGGCTAGTTTGAGGCACAGCAATTGAAGGAGGATTCTGAAGTGTCCCCGTGTCCTCTCAGGATTGGAGAGGCATAGCGACTCGTACCGGCGAACACGGGGGAGGGGGCTCTTCGGAGGAGGGCAGTGGGGCTGGCTGCTTGTTAGGAGCTGAGATGTATGGACACTAGTGAATTGGCATGCCCTACTGTTTTGCTGCAACGGCTGAAAGCTAAACGTAACCTCGGAACTGTTGCAAAAAAACACCCTTTCCTTACAACATAGTGTGTGGCGGACACTTTGCTGGTTCCAAGTCACTTGTTGTTTGCTACATCTGCGGACAAGGGTATATCCAACAGTGAAGTGTCCAGTTGTGAGGGGCTACTCTCTGGCCTTTCTTACTAACCTTTCTTGGGCTGCCAGCAGTTCAGAAGTGCCTGAGCTTTTTCACCCATGCCCTCAATTTACAACCGAGACACTGTGTAATGTTTAACCACTTCCCGACCCGCCCCCCCCTCTGCTACAAGAAGCGGGTAATCGGTAAGCCGTGAAAAGACATAGCGGCCTGTTATAGAGTGGGAGTGGATCTTGTTGTGCTCCCGCTTGTACATATAAACTACGTCGGCAGAAGAGTGGCACGTACAGGCAGAACCACGTACCTGTACGTGCCATTCTTCAGGCGCGTGGGGGGTCCGATCGGACCCCCCCCCGCCCCCCCCCGGCCGGCGGGGACGGTCGGGATCGCTTCAGGAGCGATCCGGGATGAGGGGACGGCCAGTGGTTTCTGGCCACCCCCTCGCGATCGCTCCTGGCGAATCAGATGCTTCCTCTGTCTGTGTCAATCAAAACACAGGCAGAGGAAGTGATGTCACGCTCGGTGCGCCGGTCTATGTGACCGGAACGCCGAGGAGTCAACACACACAGGTTAGTGCACCAACAGTACACTGACACCAGTACACATAGGCACACAAAACACCCCCCTGTCACCCCCAGATCACCCCCCAGATCACCCCCTCCCCCCCCCAGTCCCAGTGTCACTAATTGCAGTGATCATTTATTTACTGATCACTGCATTTAGTGTCAGTGTGACTGTAATACCTGTCAGTGCAGTTAGTTTTAGGTCCAAGGTAGCCCCCCACCCCCCCCCTAATAAAGGTTTAACCCCTTGATTGCCCCCCAGGTAACCCTTTCACCCCCTTTTGCCAGTGTCACTAAGCGATCGTTTTTCTGATCGCTGTATTAGTGTCACTGCTGTCGCTAGGTAACCATTTTTTTTTTTTAGGTAACCGCCATGTTTATATAGGTTCATAAATAGGTTTATAGGTCAGGTACCCCCATATTACAACCTAAATAAAGGTTTTAACCCCCTGATTGCCCCTAGAGTTAACCCTTTCACCAGTGATCACAGTATAACTGTCACTGGTGACGCTGGTTAGCCAGTTAGTTATTTCGTTATTTAGGTTCCCCGTCAGGTTTTTATATAGTGTCAGGTACCCCCATATATTACCTAATAAAGGTTTTAACCCCCTGATTGCCCCTAGTTAACCCTTTCACCCCCTTTTGCCAGTGTCACTAAGCGATCGTTTTTTCTGATCGCTGCATTAGTGTCGCTAGGTAACCAGTTTTTTTTTTTTAGGTTAACCGCCATGTTTATATAGGTTCATAAATAGGTTTATAGGTCAGGTACCCCCATATTACAACCTAAATAAAGGTTTTAACCCCCTGATTGCCCCTAGTTAACCCTTTCACCCCCTTTTGCCAGTGTCACTAAGCGATCGTTTTTCTAATCGCTGCATAAGTGTCACTGGTGCCGCTAGGTAGCCAGTTTTTTTTTTTTATTTAGGTAACCGCCAGGTTTATATAGGTTCATAAATAGGTTTATAGGTCAGGTACCCCCATATTACAACCTAAATAAAGGTTTTAACCCCCTGATTGCCCCTAGAGTTAACTCTTTCACCAGTGATCACAGTATAACTGTCACTGGTGACGCTGGTTAGCCAGTTAGTTATTTAGGTTCCCCGTCAGGTTTTTATATAGCGTCAGGTACCCCCATATAATACCTAATAAAGGTTTTAACCCCCTGATTGCCCCTAGTTAACCCTTTCACCAGTGATCACCGTATAACTGTTACGGGTGACGCTGGTTAGATAGTTTGTTTTTTATACTGTCAGGGCACCTGCCATTTATTACCCAATAACGGTTTAACCCCCTGATCGCCCGGCGGGTGATATCAATTAGGTTTTAGGGTCAAATAAGGTCTGCGTCGCCCCAGGTTAGTGCCAGCACCGCAAACACCCACGCACAAAGCATACACCTCCCTTAGTGGTACAGTATCTGAACAGATCAATATCTGATCTGATCAGATCTATACTAGCGTCCCAGCAGTTTAGGGTTCCAAAAAAACGCATTGTTAGCGGCATCAGCCCAGATACCTGCTAGCACCTGCGTTTTCCCCCTCCGCCCAGCCCAGCCCAGCCCACCCAAGTGCAGTATCGATCGATCACTGTCACTTACAAAACACTAAGCACACATAACTGCAGCGTTCGCAGAGTCAGGCCTGATCCCTGCGATCGCTAACAGTTTTTTTGTGGTAGCGTTTTGATTCAGTCGCTAACAGTCAGGAGCTTTTTTACCTGTAAATCTCAAAAAAAAAAAAAAAAAAAAGTTGTCGTTTTATTATTGTTCTCTCTCTCTATTGTTGCTCTTTTTTTACTCCATTCTATTCTGCAATGTTTTATTATGTTTTATCATGCTTGCTTTTCAGGTATGTAATTTTGTTTACTGTGTTTTAGTGTTAACCATTTTTTTGTTTTCAGGTGCGCCATTCAGTTGCAGCGCGGATTTATTTATCTTGACAGCAACAGTGTTTGCTCCCACGATACATAAAGACGCGACTCCAACACTGTAGGAGGTGATTTCACCACCACAGTTAAAAAAAAGAGCATATATGCCGAAGCATGGGGGCAGCAGGGGGGGGGGGGGGAGCGATTGGCTCCTAATGCTGCGTACATACGGTCGAAATTCCGACGGAGCCTTGCCCCGTGGAAAAGTGCAACCGTGTGTACATGGCATAACTTTTGTGGGAGGATGCCCCCATGCTTCGGCATATATAAATGGTGCATGTATGCCCATCATTAGAAGTGGGTGGATGAAGGGAGGTATTCTAATGGTGGGCATACCCACCAATCAATCTCTTTTTTTCGTTCAGCCAAGAGGCTGCATGAAAAATAAAGATTACAATATATGTCCAGTATGTTGCTGGACTTTGAATGGTTATACCAGAATGATGCCTGCAGGTTTAGGTATCATCTTGGTATCATTCTTTTCAGCCAGTGATCGGCTTTCATGTAAAAGCAATTCTAGCGGGTAATTAGCCTCTAGACTGCTTTTACAAGCAGTGGGAGGGAATGTCCCCCCTCCCGGATATAAACCGCGCCATTGGGAAATTGGGAAAGCGTTTTATCACACCGATCTTGGTGTGGTCAGATGCTTTGAGGGCAGAGGAAAGATCTAGGGTCTAACAGACCCCAATTTTTTCAAAAAAAGAGTACCTGTCACTGCCTATTGCTATCATAGGGGATATTTACATTCCGTGAGATAACAATAAAAATGATAACAAAAGAAAAAAATGGAGGGAACAGTTTTAAAATAAAATAAAAAAGCTAAATAAATAAAAAAAATTTAAAAAAAAAAAAAAAAAAAAAAAAAAAAAAAAGCACCCCTGCCCCCCCTTCTCTTGCGCAAAGGCGAACACAAGCGTTGGTCTGGCGTCATATGTAAACAGCAATTGCACCATGCATGTGAGGTATCACCGCGAAGGTCAGATCGAGGGCAGTAATTTTAGCAGTAGACCTCCTCCGTGAATCTAATGTGGTATCATGTAAAGGCTTTTAAAGGCTTTTAAAAATGTATGTAGTTTGTCGCCACTGCGTGTTTGTGCGCAATTTCAAAGCATGTCCTGTTTGGTATCCATGTACTCGGCCTAAGATCATATTTTTTATTTCATCAAAAATTTGAGCAATGTAGTGTGTTTTAGTGCATTAAAATAAAAAAAAGTGTATTTTTTCCACATAAAATGCGTTTGAAAAATCGATGCGCAAATACTGTGTGGAAAAAAAAAATGCAACACCCACCATTTTAATCTGTAGGGCCTTTGCTTTAACAATATATATAGTGTTTGGGGGTTCAACGTAATTTTCTTGCAAAAAAAAAAATATGTTTTCATGTAAACAAAAAGTGTCAGAAAAGGCTTTGTCTACAAGTGGTTAGAAGAGTGGGTGACGTGTGACATAGGCTTCTAAATGTTGTGCATAAAATGCCAGGACAGTTCAAACCCCCCCCCAAATGACCCCATTTTGGAAAGTAGACACCCCAAGCTATTTGCTGAGAGCAATGTTGAGCCCATTAAATTTTTTTTTTTTTTGTCCCAAGAGATTGAATAATGAAAAAAAAAAAATATATATTTTTTTTTACAAAAAGTTGTCACTAAATGATATATTGCTCAAACATGTCATGGGCATATGTGGAAATACACCCCAAAATACATTCTGTTGCTTCTCCTGAGTACGGGGATACCACATGTGTGGGACTTTTTGGGAGCCTAGCCGCGTACGTCACCCCAAAAACCAAGCACCGCCTTCAGGCTTTCTAAGGGTGTAATTTTTTTATTTCACTTCTCACTGCCAATCACAGTTTCGGAGGCCATGGAATGCCCAGATGGCATAAAACCCCCCAAAATGACCCCATTTTGGAAAGTAGACACCCCAAGCTATTTGCTGAGAGGTATGGTGAGTATTTTGCAGATCTCGCTTTTTGTCACAAAGTTTTGAAAATTGAAAAAAGAAAAAAAAAAATTTTTTTTTCTTTACTTTTCTTCATTTTCAAAAAAAATGAGAGCTGTAAAATACTCACCATGCCTCTCAGCAAATAGCTTGGGGTGTCTACGTTCCAAAATGGGGTCATTTGGGGGGGTTTTGTGCTATTTTGGCATTTTATGGCCTTCGAAACTGTGATAGGTAGTGAGGAGTGAAATCAAAAATTTGCACCCTTAGAAATCCTGAAGGCGGTGCTTGGGTTTCGGGGCCCCGTACGCGGCTAGGCTCCCAAAAAGTCCCACACATGTGGTATCCCCATACTCAGGAGAAGCAGCTAAATGTATTTTGGGGTGCAATTCCACATATAACTATGGCATGTGTGAGCAATATATCATTTAGTGACAACTTTTTGAAAAAAAAAAAAATTTTTTTTTTTTTTGTCTTTATTGTATCACTTGGGACTAAAAAAAAAAATATTCAATGGGCTCAACATGCCTCTCAGCAAATAGCTTGGGGTGTCTACTTTCCAAAATGGGGTCATTTGGGGGGGTTTTGTACTTCTCTGCCATTTTAGCACCTCAAGAAATGAGATAGGCAGTCATAAATTAAAAGCGGTGTAAATTCCAGAAAATGTACTCTAGTTTGTAGACGCTATAACTTTTGCGCAAACCAATAAATATACGCTTATTGGCATTTTTTTTTACTAAAGACATGTGGCTAAATACATTTTGGCCCAAATGTTTGATTAAAATTGAGTTTATTGGATTTTTTTTTATAACAAAAAGTAGAAAATATCTTTTTTTTTCAAAATTTGCAGTCTTTTTCCGTTTATAGCGCAAAAAATAAAAATCACAGAGGCAATCAAATACCATCAAAATAAAGCTCTATTTGTGGGAAGAAAAGGACGCCAAATTCGTTTGGGTACAACATTGCATGACCGCGCAATTACCAGTTAAAGCAGTGCAGTGCGAAATTGAAAAAAGACCTCTGGTCCTTTGGCTGCCAAATGGTCCGGGGCTGAAGTGGTTAATAAACTTGATGTCTGCGTTGGGGACTCGAGTCTTCACAAAATCCAAAAGTGGCCCCAGCCACCAACACCCACACACAGCCACCAACACCCAAAAACACACAGCCACAACAACACCCACCACAACAGCCACCAACACCCACACACAGCCAGCAACACCCACACACAGCCAGCAACACCCACACACAGCCACCCACACACAGAAACACCCACACACAGCCACCAACACCCACACACAGCCACCAACTCCCACACACAGCCACCAACACCCACACACAGCCACCAACACCCACACACAGCCAGCAACACCCACACACAGTCAGCAACACCCACACACAGCCAGCAACACCCACACACAGCCACCAACACCCCCACACAGCCACCAACACCCACACACAGCCACCAACACCCACACACAGCCAGCAACACCCACACACAGCCACCAACACCCACACACAGCCACCAACACCCACACACAGCCAGCAACACCCACACACAACCACCAACACCCACACACAGCCACCAACACCCACACACAGCCAGCAACACCCACACACAGCCACCAACACCCACACACAGCCACCAACACCCACACACAGCCAGCAACACCCACACACAGCCACCAACACCCACACATGAGTAAAAAATGCAGGCCCAAAACCCAATAAACCCCAGTGATGTATCCTAGAAACCCTTACCTTCGTCCAGAGCGCTCGCTACTTCCGTTCGTAAAACACGTGGCCGTCAAACAGCCTTATATACACTGCGCACGCATCGAAGTCCGCCTGCGTCCTCCTCGTCGCCTGCCCATGACGTTCTTTGTGGCGAGAATTCCCCGCCCCGCTTCCCCTCGTTGCATTGTGGGTGAATAAGTAGATGAAGATGGCGGACACATTATCAGCAAGTAGCGCGGAGGAAAGCCCAGAACCCCAGACATCTGCATCCAGCAGCAGATATAAGGCCACCAATATGGCCTTTGAAGAGATGGTGGAGATGGTGGACATCCTCCAAAGGGAAGATTACGACGGGGAAAATGGCCCCTACCCTCGACCCAACTTGCGCAAGGACCAGATTCTCACTACAGTTGTCAGCACCCTGGAGCATAAGTTCGGCGTACGAAGGGGCAAGGATCAACTGCGCAAGCGATGGTCTGACATTAAATCCAGGGAGCCCGATCAGTACAGGAGAATTAAAAAAGCGATCAAATAAAGTAAGTCATTGACGTGCGCTACTATGGTTCTATTTGATATCTCGAATCTTGCGAAGATTTTATTAGGACTCGTACGTGAATCTTGCGAAGATTTTATTAGAACTCGTACGTGAATCTTGTGAAGATTTTATTAGAACTCGTTCGCGAATCTGGCGAAGATTTTATTAGAACTCGTTTGGGAATCTGGCGAAGATTTTATTAGAACTCGTACGTGAATCTTGCGAAGATTTTATTAGAACTCGTTCGGGAATCTGGCGAATATTTTATTAGAACTCGTACGTGAATCTTGCGAAGATTTTATTAGAACTCGTTCAGGAATCTGGCGAAGATTTTATTAGAACTCGTTCGGGAATCTGGCGAATATTTTATTAGAACTCGTAAGTGAATCTTGCGAAGATTTTATTAGAACTCGTTCGGGAAACTGGCGAAGATTTTATTAGAACTCGTTCGGGAATCTGGCGAATATTTTATTAGAACTCGTACGTGAATCTTGCGAAGATTTTATTAGAACTCGTTCGGGAATCTGGCGAAGATTTTATTAGAACTCGTTCGGGAATCTGTCGAATATTTTATTAGAACTCGTACGTGAATCTTGCGAAGATTTTATTACAACTCGTTCGGGAATCTGGCGAAGATTTTATTAGAACTCGTTCGGGAATCTGGCGAATATTTTATTAGAACTCGTACGTGAATCTTGCGAAGATTTTATTAGAACTCGTTCGGGAATCTGGCGAAGATTTTATTAGAACTCGTTCGGGAATCTGGTGAATATTTTATTAGAACTCGTACGTGAATCTTGCGAAGATTTTATTAGAACTCGTTCGGGAATCTGGCGAAGATTTTATAAGAACTCGTTCGGGAATCTGGCGAATATTTTATTAGAACTCGTACGTGAATCTTGCGAAGATTTTATTAGAACTCGTTCGGGAATCTGGCGAAGATTTTATTAGAACTCGTTCGGGAATCTGGCGAATATTTTATTAGAACTCGTACGTGAATCTTGCGAAGATTTTATTAGAACTCGTTCGGGAATCTGGCGAAGATTTTATTAGAACTCGTTCGGGAATCTGGCGAATATTTTATTAGAACTCGTACGTGAATCTTGCGAAGATTTTATTACAACTCGTACGTGAATCTTGCGAAGATTTTATTAGAACTCGTTCGGGAATCTGGCGAAGATTTTATAAGAACTCGTTCGGGAATCTGGCGAATATTTTATTAGAACTCGTACGTGAATCTTGCGAAGAATGAAATTATGAAATTTCGTTTGTCATTAGAAAGTTGGTTGAGTTTACCTGGCTGTGGGTTATTTGACTTGTAAGGTTATTTATTATTGTCAGGATATATAGTATTACTACTGTAGTAATGGTTTTGTGGGTAACTCACACAGGGACTCCAGAGGATGGTTTGGGGGGGGGGGCTCCATCTGTTAAGCAGGGTGTCCAGCTACAAATTCAAAAGAAATGGTCAGCATCTACAAATACTGTAGCTGATGACTTTTCACTCTCACCTGTCACAGGGTCCAGCGACCTCAGCACCCGAGGCCAAACCGTCCCTTGGATGCTGCAGCCACCATCTTTGATATTGGAATCAGGAAATTAATCTTTGCGGCTTCACTTCCCGGTTCCCTATTGGGCATGCGCCAGTTGCGCAATGCGATAGGACCTGGTCCGCGCTAGCTCTGGGACCCCTGTGTGTCCCAGCAGACAGCACGGTGGGACGGGATGTGGCGTATACTTCTGTGGGAGTCTATGGCCGGATGTGTGTGCAAATACCTGCCTTAGACAGGTATCTGCAACCCCTCCCCCCTAAAAGGTTCCAAATAAGACACCGGAGGGGTGCAGGGATCCAATGAGCGGAAGTTCAACTTTAGGGTTGAAGGCCGGTTTAAGTATTGGAGTTTGATTAGATAGGGATTTCAATTATGTATTCAAGTAGGATCTTGTAACAAACTGCTAATAATTGGACACCACTTTGAAACAATGTTTAATATTCATATTTCGGCACTCAAATATCAGTGTGATTAAAAGTGTACCTTTGTGTTCCATTCCCATAGGGGGCAAAAGACTCAGAACTCACTCAGGACATCCCAGGACCTCCCGGCCTCACCAGCCTAATTGGGCAATTAGCCCAAGCCCACGCAGGGATGTGGAGGAAGAAGAGGTGCTTGAAGTCGAGCACATCTGCACCCCACCAAGTGAGTGTCTGAGAACACAGACTGAGCTACTAAATTCTTGTCTGCATGTTTTTGACCTTTTTTTTCTTTGGTTTTATCTACCCAACTTTTAGGTGATGATCTGGTTGTGGAAGGCCAAGCTGCGGAGCCATTTTCATCAGACAGTGCCCACAGGCTTATTGGGCAGATCATGGCCTGGAATCTGCATCTGGAAAGGATGCAAAAGCAGTTGGAAATCATGCAGGACCAGATGGCCACCATGCAGCAGGGAATGAAGGACATGATTGATGTTTTGGGGAGAATCTAATACCCCTTTTACAGTTCAAAGCATCAATCATGTCCTTCATTCCCCTTTTGATATGCGATTTGTCAAAAATTTGAGAGGCCAAATTTTGAATATGCACATGGTGTGTCAACATGTGCTATGTGCCATCAGGGGATCTCAATGTACGCATTTTGTGTTTGCAACCCCTTCATCGTAATGCTAGTATGTGTGAGGAAGGGGTTTCACACACAAAACACGTCCATTGATTCCCCATGATGGAAGATAGCACACGTTGACATTACCCATTTGGAATTTCAACTTGTGTGCATATTCAAAATTTGGCTTCTACTGTACATGGGTGATATCAACCAGTTGAACTTTGTAAGTTCCATAGTTTTATATTGTGTAAATATTTAGAAAAAAAAAAAGGTTTTAAATATTTTAAACCATGTTTTAATTTTTTTAACAAAAAAAAAAAAAAAATTTAAAAAAAAAATGGATAAATAAAAAAAAATATATAAAATATTTCAGAAAAAATCCCAACAAAAATTTGGATTCACAAAAAAAAAAATTTATAAATCAACAACAAAAAAAAAAAAATGGAAAACACCAACAAAAAAAAGGAACATGTTTGGATGTGAACTATAATAAAACAAAAATGTTTGCACAAATTAAACAATATGTGTGGCTTCTTCTTTTTCAATACTACCAGTTTGACCAAAAAATGTTGTGGTTCATTGAAAAAGGGGCTTATTTAATAAAGGCAAAACACGTTTTTCACTATAATAAGTGCACTAGGAGAACATATAAAACAACCAAAAAGAAAAGCAAACAATACGAAAACCACAATATTTTTTCAGAAATCAATGGATTTATTTTGTAAAAAGAAAGTAATTTTTAAGGGTCTGCTGCCATTGCAATGGCCCCCCTACCATTAAAATAAGTGACATATCTGTCCCGCACTTGCTGTGCTGATTGGGGGGCCAAGCCAAGACGGCTATGATCCAGCCCTGTCACCTCGGGCTCAACTCCGGCCTCAGGTCCAATAGGTAGCATGTAGCTGGCCGAATGCTTTCGTAGGTAATTATGCAGTATGCAGCAGCTCAGAATTATTGTGTTCAGTTTGTACTCTGCCAGATGGAGAGAAGTTAACATCAATCGGAAACGGTTGGCCATAATGCCAAAGGCATTTTCAACCACCCTTCTTGCTCTGGCCAACCGAAAATTAAAAACCCTCCTCTCAGGGGTGAGGGATCTTTGGGGAAATGGCCTCATCAGGTGTTCACCCAGACCAAACGCCTCGTCTGCAATAAAAACAAAGGGGAGTCCCTCCACATTCTCTGCATCTGGTGGCAGCTCCAGGCCACCAGTCTGGAGACGACGGCAGAGCTCCGTCTGGTTAAAGACTCCTCCATCAGACATCCGGCCGTTTTTCCCCACATCAACATAAAGGAAGTCATATTGTGCCGACACCACCGCCATCAACACAATACTATGGAACCCCTCATAGTTCCAATAGTAAGACCCCGAATGGGGTGGGGGCACAATTCTGACATGTTTGCCGTCAATCGCCCCTCCGCAGTTGGGAAAGTCCCAACGGGCAGCAAACTGGGAAGCCACAGTCTGCCATTCCTGTGGCGTGGAAGGACACTGTGGAGTCAAACAGAAAGATACAATTATAAGTAAATACAAGCCAAAACCCCAAAATAAATCCAAGAAATTAACAAACAATTTTGAGCAACATATGTATTTTTTTAAGTAGTCCTTTAAAAAAATCTAAAATCTGAAAGATAAGGGCCAATTCTCTTATTGATGACCCCTCTGATGGCCCAGAGAAGATAATAATGGGGATGTGGGTGGGGAGTAATTAATTATAAAAGGTCACACAGTACACATGAACTCAATTTAACAAGGTGGGGGGGATTAATTAGAAGGTCACACAGTACACATGAACTCAATTTAACAAGGTGGGGGGGGGATTAATTAGAAGGTCACACAGTACACATTAACTCAATTTAACAAGGTGGGGGGGTAATTAATTAGAAGGTCACACAGTACACATGAACTCGATGTAACAAGGTGGGGGGGGGGTAATTAATTATAAGGTCACACAGTACACATGAACTCAATTTAACAAGGTGGGGGGATTAATTATAAGGTCACACAGTACACATGAACTCAATTTAACAAGGTGGGGGGGAATTAATTAGAAGGTCACACAGTACACATGAACTCAATTTAACAAGGTGGGGGGGGGAATTAATTAGAAGGTCACACAGTACACATGAACTCAATTTAACAAGGTGGGGGGGGGTTAATTATAAGGTCACACAGTACACATGAACTCAATTTAACAAGGTGGGGGGATTAATTATAAGGTCACACAGTACACATGAACTCAATTTAACAAGGTGGGGGGGGGTAATTAATTAGAAGGTCACACAGTACACATGAACTCAATTTAACAAGGTGGGGGGGATTAATTATAAGGTCACACAGTACACATGAACTCAATTTAACAAGGTGGGGGGGATTAATTATAAGGTCACACAGTACACATGAACACAATTTAACAAGGTGGGGGGGATTAATTAGAAGGTCACACAGTACACATGAACTCAATTTAATAAGTTGGGGGGGGGAATTAATTAGAAGGTCACACAGTACACCATGAACTCAATTTAACAAGGTGGGGGGGAATTAATTAGAAGGTCACACAGTACACATGAACTCAATTTAACAAGGTGGGGGGGTTAATTAGAAGGTCACACAGTACACATGAACTCAATTTTACAAGGTGGGGGGGGGGGTAATTAATTATAAGGTCACACAGTACACATGAACTCAATTTAACAAGGTGGGGGGGATTAATTATAAGGTCACACAGTACACATGAACTCAATTTAACAAGGTGGGGGGGATTAATTATAAGGTCACACAGTACACATGAACACAATTTAACAAGGTGGGGGGGATTAATTAGAAGGTCACACAGTACACATGAACTCAATTTAACAAGGTGGGGGGGATTAATTAGAAGGTCACACAGTACACATGAACTCAATTTAACAAGGTGGGGGGGAATTAATTATAAGGTCACACAGTACACATGAACTCAATTTAACAAGGTGGGGGGATTAATTATAAGGTCACACAGTACACATGAACTCAATTTAACAAGGTGGGGGGATTAATTATAAGGTCACACAGTACACATGAACTCAATTTAACAAGGTGGGGGGGAATTAATTAGAAGGTCACACAGTACACATGAACTCAATTTAACAAGGTGGGGGGATTAATTAGAAGGTCACACAGTACACATGAACTCAATTTAACAAGGTGGGGGGGAATTAATTAGAAGGTCACACAGTACACATGAACTCAATTTAACAAGGTGGGGGGGGGGGTAATTAATTAGAAGGTCACACAGTACACATGAACTCAATTTAACAAGGTGGGGGGGGTAATTAATTAGAAGGTCACACAGTACACATGAACTCAATTTAACAAGGTGGGGGGGGGAAATTAATTAGAAGGTCACACAGTACACATGAACTCAATTTAACAAGGTGGGGGGATTAATTATAAGGTCACACAGTACACATGGACTCAATTTAACAAGGTGGGGGGGATTAATTAGAAGGTCACACAGTACACATGAACTCAATTTAACAAGGTGGGGGGATTAATTAGAAGGTCACACAGAACACATGAACTCAATTTAACAAGGTGGGGGGGGGGGGGGGGGGGTTAATTATAAGGTCACACAGTACACATGAACTCAATTTAACAAGGTGGGGGGGGGTTAATTAGAAGGTCACACAGTACACATGAACTCAATTTAACCAGGTGGGGGGGGTAATTAATTAGAAGGTCACACAGTACACATGAACTCAATTTAACAAGGTGGGGGGGTAATTAATTATAAGGTCACACAGTACACATGAACTCAATTTAACAAGGTGGGGGGGATTAATAATAAGGTCACACAGTACACATGAACTCAATTTAACAAGGTGTGGGGGGGATTAATTAGAAGGTCACACAGTACACATGAACTCAATTTAACAAGGTGGGGGGATTAATTATAAGGTCCCACAGTACACATGAACTCAATTTAACAAGGTGGGGGGGGGGGGTAATTAGAAGGTCACACAGTACACATGAACTCAATTTAACAAGGTGGGGGGATTAATTATAAGGTCCCACAGTACACATGAACTCAATTTAACAAGGTGGGGGGGGGATTAATTAGAAGGTCACACAGTACACATGAACTCAATTTAACAAGGTGGGGGGGGGGGGATTAATTAGAAGGTCACACAGTACACATGAACTCAATTTAACAA
Organism: Lithobates sylvaticus; assembly: GCA_028564925.1. NCBI lineage: Eukaryota > Metazoa > Chordata > Amphibia > Anura > Ranidae > Lithobates > Lithobates sylvaticus. The sequence continues at coordinate 365,473,608 of CM053030.1, forward strand.
GGTGGGGGGGGATTAATTAGAAGGTCACACAGTACACATGAACTCAATTTAACAAGGTGGGGGGGAATTAATTATAAGGTCACACAGTACACATGAACTCAATTTAACAAGGTGGGGGGGGATTAATTATAAGGTCACACAGTACACATGAACTCAATTTAAAAAAGAGGGGCAAGGGGGGTGAAAGGGGGGTTTAGTAAAGCAGTACAATGGAGCTGTAAAGATACATTTTTGTTCTAATAAAGGGACTAGGCTATGGGTGTTTATGGGCCCAAGATTCCATGCTGGGGAGGTTGGTGCAAGCAAATATTCATGTAGCCCACTAAAGAAGAAATTCAAAAGCAATTTCTATAAGTGAACCGCCAAAAAAAACAATAATACAATTTCTAAATGCATGCATGAATAGGGGACATTCATAGAATAGTCCTATCATGGTAATTAGCTATTGATGAAATTGATGCACTACATTAGCAAACATACAAGACATATGTAATTTTAAATGAGAAAACTTACCTTAATGTATTCCTCCTGCAGGACGTGAATAATGGCAGAGCAGGTCTCTGGAATAATGATCCCCAGAGCCTGGGGGGAGATGCCTGTCGTGAACTTGAGGTCCTGCAAGCTTCTCCCCGTCGCCAAGTAACGCAACGTGGTGACTAGCCTCTGCTCCGGAGTGATGGCTTGCCGCATGCAGGTATTCTGCCTGCTGATAAAAGGGGACAGCGAAGCCAACAGGCGGTGAAAAATGGGGTCCGTCATCCTGAGATAATTCCTGAAATCATCAGGATTATTCTCACGGATCTCACGGAGCAAAGGCATGTGTGAGAATTGGTCACGCTGGCGCAGCCAATTCTTGGTCCATGAACTCCTCCTCACCCTGTTCATGGACTGGACTCGGGCCAAAGTGTTAACCGCAACACCGAGCCCCTGCACAGCACGAACTCGTTCCCGAGTACGTCCACACTCCATGGCTTCAAAACGGTCGGCTGATCAAACAAAAAACTTAACTGAACGCACTGAAGAACAGCAAGGCCTATGAAGAACGACCTGAAGAACAGGAACGAGCGAACCAGAACGGCCTGATAACAGGTACGAACTGATCCACACGCACTGAAAGACAGATACAAACCTCACAAGCACAAACTGAACGGCAGAAACGAGCGAATTAAGCAGAAGTCTGAGGTAAGCAGTCCTGCTCGTTTCTTTTCCCCACTCATGTGCTAATTACCAAACTCAAATTTTAGGCTATACTATTATGATCATTTACTGTCATGATATTGTTTTTTGATCATTTGTTAATTAAATTTACAGATACTTTCCTGATGAAGCGGATTTGTCCGCGAAACTAGTTGAACTGTGTTCTGTGATGCAATTGTCCCACCATGCCTCCCCCCTAACCCGGGGTTAACTGTCGTGGTGACATATATGAACTCCTGCTATGTTTTTACTCTGTAATTGATCATTATTATTTCTGTATCAATAAAACTATTTTATTTGTTTAGTATATACTTACTACTCATTTATATTTAACTGTCTTACCGTACCGTGATAGTCCAACACTGCCCACAAGTCCTCTGTGGTGACCTGGTTGGGGACCAGGTTCCCACTATTTCATTTCAAAGATTCCTGGATGATGGTACAAGTTTATTTATTTCCATGTTGATATTCATTCATAGAGACCACACACATTTTTCGTATACAATTTAGGTGGATAACACACCAGGGCGCGTTGCCGAATGGAGCTTTTGGTGAGCTATTTGGGGTGGAAATGGCTGTCCCCCCATCTTTCTAGTTCCCATCCACTCCATCCCGCAACTTTTAATTAACCCCCATAGACTAGATATGTCTACGGGGGGGTCTCTCGTACCTAGCTATTCGCAGTTTATTTAATCAAACTATTGTATAATAGCGTTAGGCAACCCTTCATGACGGCCGTCCAAATGTGGGAGGATGGACTTTTTTCAACCACATTATAGGCTACCGCACCTCATTAACGTGCTGTACCCCAGCACGTTATTTTGTCCTTGGCCCTCCCGGCCCCCGTCATGAAGTTTGGTCGCTATCGCTATTCAGGGTATTTACCTTATCCCTGTATTCTAACATCATACATCCTATGTTATATTATTGTACACAATTAGTTCTCTTTTTGTATTTTCTTATGTTCAGTAATACTCATTTTTTATAAACTTGTTTTCATCGAGCTCCACTGCTTGCCCCTCCGTTCACGGACTCCGTTTACGGGCGCTAATGCGTGGCACGCCAAGGGTGTGCCTTCCCGCGGCGGCCCGGTGGGCTCCCAGGTGGGGATGTTGGTCCCTGTCGGGGACCTTTTTCCCTTTCCCCCCCTGTGCTGGCTCCGGCTGGGAACCATCGTTCTCGGCAATCAGGGCTAGTGCGCAATGATTGCGCGCGACGTGCTCGCGCGCGCACATGTTTCCCGCGTGCGCGCGCGCGGTTACCGCACGTGCGCGATGCGGGAGCCCTGACCCTGTGACGTCACACGCCGGCATTGTCTGTGCGTTATCACGTCGCAGGGTTGGGAGCTATAAATAGCGGGCAATTTGCCTGCTCTGCCATGCTCTGGACCCTGGAGACACGGGAATACAAGTTACACCCAGTACCAGTAAGTTACCTGGGGAATTAACCATTTTACCTAGCTTTGCTGCAGGACCTGTGTACTTCAGGTCGCTGACTATAGGCCTCTCTAATTCTGGACATTGTTACCTTTTTCTCCCCCTATAGGTGTCTGGCATGGGTGGACAGGCTCATCAATGCCTCCACCACATGCCATCTGGTCATGACATTACCTACTGTGGGTGCAGGCTGATAATCTCCTCTTCAGCCACAGCACTCCTCTCGGTATCCCTAAACTTCATATATCTCTACTACCAGGTATTATGGCTCCTTCACTTACTTTCATTCCATCTCTCCTTCACCCATTGCCACCCACCGTTTTGTTTCTTCTTTTTTCACTTCTTGTTTTTTTCCCCCCTGCACCGAGTCCCTCCATTCCTTCCCCTTTCCCTTCACTATCTTTCTCCTTTTTTCCCCATATTTTTTTTTTTTTTTTTTTTCCCCCTTGTCTTGCCAACACCCTATTGTCCTCCTTCTCTCCCACTCACTCACCTCACCTGCACTTTCACACTTTTGTTTACATTTTTTAGTTTCACCCAATTATTCTCTCACCGGTCAATGCACTCTCATCACTCCATTCTTCCCCTCCCCCCACCCTCTTATGCCTCCTCTTATTCCCTCTCCCCACTTTTTCTCCCTCTCCCCACCCTCCCCTTATTATTTTTTCCTCTCCTTCCCCTCTCTCCTTTCCCCCCTTTTCCCTTTTTCCCCCCTTCCCTTCCCTCCCCCTTCCATTTGCCCCCCCTCCCCACATCCCTCCCACTACCCATTTATTTGAGTATTCTTAATCCACTCACCGCTTGCATCCCATGCTTCACCTTTTTCAGGATTTCCTCACTCACCTATTTCATCTCATGGTTTTCACTTTGCTTCACTCAATCATGTTATCACTATCCACTGGCTTAACCCTATGTACCCTTGAAGGTCCACATTACATATACCCATTATGTTAATTTATCTTTTTAGAATTGGTCCATCATGTTTTATAGCTCCCCCGAGTCGCCGCGGGAGAGACACCCCCCTTTCTCTTGGTGGTTACGCAATCGGGGCCTGTCGGGGCAAGGGTAAGCAGTCCTGCTCGTTTCTTTTCCCCACTCATGTGCTAATTACCAAACTCAAATTTTAGGCTATACTATTATGATCATTTACTGTCATGATATTGTTTTTTGATCATTTGTTAATTAAATTTACAGATACTTTCCTGATGAAGCGGATTTGTCCACGAAACTAGTTGAACTGTGTTCTGTGATGCAATTGTCCCACCATGCCTCCCCCCTAACCCGGGGTTAACTGTCGTGGTGACATATATGAACTCCTGCTATGTTTTTACTCTGTAATTGATCATTATTATTTCTGTATCAATAAAACTATTTTATTTGTTTAGTATATACTTACTACTCATTTATATTTAACTTTCTTACCGTACCGTGATAGTCCAACACTGCCCACAAGTCCTCTGTGGTGACCTGGTTGGGGACCAGGTTCCCACTATTTCATTTCAAAGAAGTCTGAGAAGCACGAATCGTCTCTAACCAAACGTCAACTAACACGAGATACACACGAGATTAGTTACCCAAAGGGTGTCGTTTTGGATCTTGAGCTTCCTTTTTATAGTCCCGTCGTACGTGCTGTACGTCATCGCGTGGACTTTTAGCGTGATCATGTGTGGTCAAGTCCGTTCGCTTTCAAGTCCGCCAAAGCCAACTGGAAAGTCCGGCGGATTGTCCGCTGGACTAGGTCCGGCGGACAAAGTCCGAACGTGTGTACGGGGCATAAGTCTTACGCCAGACGCTCAAGAGCACGGCTCTGTTTTTTGAGGCTTCTGGTGTTGTCTGTCTGCCAGGGTTGTAGAGGCCGGGGCCTGATTCTGTGTGTAGTGAGGGGGGCCAAGGTATCCAGGGTGGATGACAATGAACTGTTGTATACAGAAGTGGCCAAGATGGGGCAGGACAAGGATTAGATTTTGTCGTAGAGACAATCTGTAGCAGAAAAAAGAAGAGAAGGGTTAAGATGGCGAAGGTTTCTACGGGTAATAGTTTGGTAGTTGGATGGCAAGGAGGAGGCAGACAAGGAGAGAGTGAAACTAATAAGGTGGTGATCAGAGAGAGGAAAAGGAATATTGGAGAGGTTGTGCGGAGTGCACAGGTAGGAGAATATGAGGTCAAGGCAGTTGCCAACAGAGTGAGTAGAAGCACTTGTCCATTGTTTTAGGTCAAAAGAGGAGGTTAGGCTCAGCAGCTTAGAAGTAGCGGGAGTGTTAAGATTAACAGGGATGTTGAAGTCACCAAGAATGATTGTTGGAATTTCAGTAGAGAGAAAGTAGGGGAGCCAGGCAGAGAACTCGTCAAGGAAGTTTGATAATGGTCCAGGGGGCCGATAGATCACAGCAATTCTCAATGAAACCTGAGAAAATTGACGAATACATTGAGCTTCAAATGAGGAGAGGGACAGAGAGGGAAAGAGAGGACGGTGGATGAAGAACCTGAAAAGTGCTTTGAGGGGATAGGAGGATTCCAACTCCACAGTCCACAGAAGGCCACCGTAGGAGAGAGCAGCAGGAGAAGGAAGGTCAGATTTTTGAATCCAGGTCTCAGTAAATGCAAGTAGGTTCAGGGAGTTTGTGATGAATAGGTCATGGACAGTGGGGAGTTTGTTACAAACAAAGCAGGCATTCCAAAGGGCACAAGAGAAGGGGAGGCTGGTTCTAGGCAGAAGAGGAATGGAAATGAGATTGTGTGGATTGTGGCTGCAATGAGAGGATGGGGGTTACTGAGTATGTTGGCCCAAGGAAAATGATGGCGGTCCAGCATTTGGGGAAATATCTCCAGAAATTAGGAGAAGCAGAAGGGTGAGAAAGATGATATGGGATTGTGACTTATGTAGTGGGACACGTCCCAGTGTCCTGCAGGTTTTATTGGTATTTGGGTTCAGAGTTAGCAGGAGCTGATATGTGCAGTAATAAGGCGACGACAGGAGTGAGGGTGATATATATAACCTGTGGGGTGGAGAAGAGGGGTGAAGGAGAGAGAATTTAAGGAGAGAGGATGTGAGAAGGAAAAGTAGGGAGTGCATGACAGAGTGGCAGGATTTGAAATGAAGCCTGGATGAGAGATGAACAAGTTTGATGGAGAATTAGGTCACCTGTAGTCTGTTTAATGTTCTGCAGAAGTCTGTAGCGCTTTGTGCATTCGCTGAAGTGCTGAGCCGAAGTGCAATACTTAATCCAATATGAATACTTTATCCAAGATGATAGTTGCCAATGCAAACCCTGCCTGTGCATCCCCTAGAGAGGGCCGTAATTTATACTCAGTTTGGGTGGGGGTATTGCCAATTAATTAGACAGGATTGCATAGGAGGAACACTTGGCTAACAGAATGAACTTCTCACACCAAGGGCTAACTGACTACAAGACACAGCAAGAGAGCAGAGAGGTCACAGTCATAAAGATAGGAAGAGATCATAATTTAGGTATAGACAATAAAAGTAAAACAAACATCATAGTGATATGGACAGAGGTAAAGAATTTGAATGCAGCATAGATCACCAAAAGCACATACACAGAATTAGCAAGCAGATCCCAGGTTCAATTAAAGGTGGAAGATGAGTTGAGATGACACATACCAGTGTTAAAAGGGACATAAGAAACAGTTTTCAGTAATGCGATTCTAGATGGAGTTGCAGCAGGAAGAGCATACCAGTGTTAAAAGGGACATAAGAAACAGTTTTCAGTAATGCGATTCTAGATGGAGGTGCAGCAGGAAGAGCATACCTGAGGAGAGGTAGAGAAGAGTTGTGTTAGTTGCTGAGCCAAAGTGCAATGCAAACCCTGCCTGTGCAAACCCCTGCTGTATATATACTGTATGTATATATATATATATATATATATATATATATATATATATATATATATATATATATATATATATATATACAGTGGTGTGAAAAAGTGTTTGCCCCCTTCCTCATTTCCTGTTCCTTTGCATGTTTGTCACACTTAAGTGTTTCGGAACATCAAACCAATTTAAACAATAGTCAAGGACAACACAAGTAAACACAAAATGCAATTTGTAAATGAAGGTGTTTATTATTAAAGGTGAAAAAAAATCCAAACCATCATGGCCCTGTGTGAAAAAGTGATTGCCCCCCTTGTTAAAAACATACTATAACTGTGGTTGTCCACACCTGAGTTCAATTTCTCTAGCCACACCCAGGCCTGATTATTGCCACACCTGTTCACAATCAAGGCATCACTTAAATAGGAGCTGCTTGACACAGTAAGGTCCACCAGAAGATCCTTAAAAGCTACACATCATGCCAAGACCCAAAGAAATTCAGGAACAATTGAGAAAGAAAGTAATTGAGATCTATCAGTCTGGAAAGGGTTATAAAGCCATTTCCAAAGCTTTGGGAATCCAGCGAACCACAGTGAGAGCCATTATCCACAAATGGCGAAGACATGGAACAGTGGTGAACCTTCCCAGGAGTGGCCGGCCGCCCAAAATTACCCCAAGAGTGCAGCGACGACTCATCCAAGAGGTCACAAAAGACCCCACAACAACGTCCAAGGAACTGCAGGCCTCACTTGCCTCAGTTAAGGTCAGCGTTCATGCCTCCACCATCAGGAAAAGACTGGGCAAAAATGGCCTGCATGGCAGAGTTCCAAGGAGAAAACCACTGCTGAGCAAAAAGAACATCAAAGCTCGTCTCAATTTCTCCACAACACATCTTGATGATCCCCAAGACTTTTGGGACAACATTCTGTGGACCGATGAGACAAAAGTGGAACTCTTTGGAAGGTGTGTGTCCAAGTATATCTGGCGTAGAAGGAACACTGCATTTCAGAAAAAGAACATTATACCAACAGTAAAATATGGTGGTGGTAGTGTGATGGTCTGGGGCTGTTTTGCTGCTTCAGGACCTGGAAGACTTGACGTGATAAAAGGAACTATGAATTCTGCTGTCTACCAAGAGATCCTGAAGGAGAATGTCCGACCATCTGTTCGTGTACTCAAGCTGAAACGAACTTGGGTTCTGCAGCAGGACAATGATCCTAAACACACCAGCAAGTCCACCACCGAATGGCTGAAGAAAAACAAAATGAAGACTTTGGAGTGGCCTAGCCAAAGTCCTGACCTGAATCCTATTGAGATGTTGTGGTATGACCTTAAAAAGGCCGTTCATGCTCGAAAAACCCTCTAATGTAACTGAATTAGGACAATTCTGCAAAGATGAGTGGGCCAAAATTCCTCCAGGACGCTGTAAAAGCCTCATTGCACGTTATCGCAAACGCTTGGTTGCAGTTGTTGCTGCTAAGGGTGGCCCAACCAGTTATTAGGTTTAGGGGACAATCACTTTTTCACACAGGGCCATGATGGTTTGGATTTTTTTTCACCTTTAATAATAAACACCTTCATTTACAAATTGCATTTTGTGTTTACTTGTGTTGTCCTTGACTATTGTTTAAATTGGTTTGATGTTCCGAAACACTTAAGTGTGACAAACATGTAAAGGAACAGGAAATGAGGAAGGGGGCAAACACTTTTTCACACCACTGTAGATTTAAAATATTACAGAGGGAAATTGTATAAAATTGACATGGAAAGGTGAGAATTTTCTACCAAAAGAAATACAGCATATCTTACACAATATGGGTAATATTGAATGGCTATCTATAGAACCATGTCTATTTCCCTACAATGTTTGTCACATAAGAATATATATTACATTTCAATACACTGAATCATTGGCCAACTATCATCACACCCATATTTAGTCAGTGATGTCACCAGAGATCCCCACCCTTTGTTTACATTAAGTTGCTGGATTAGGAAATGAAAGGCTCGGTTAACACTGGGGTGACCTGTCAGGCGACTTAGCCACCTGACAAGTCGCGCTCAATTCAGTGCAATGGAACTTAAAAATAGGTTCCTGTACTAATTAGGTGCGACTTCGGAATGGCTTGCAATGACTTCTATTAATGGCTTCCGGACCGCCCCACGTACATTTACTGTGGCAGGGCGGCCCGGGTGCGTAAAATCACATACATGTACATGATTTTGTGCACGCGGTTTAGGGGGCGCGCTGCGTGCAGCCAATCAGCAGGTCCGATGGGCCACGATGGCCACCGTGACCGCCGATCATTCACAGGAGAGACAGAGCAGCGGTGTGCCAATGCACACCGCTGATCTATCAGGGAGGAAAAGAGAGAGATCATGTTTCAGTTAAGCTGAATCAAAAAAAAGGACATTCATTTTATTTGGGTACAATGTCGCACAACCGTGCAATTGTCAGTTAAAGTGACGCAGTGCCGTATCATAAAAAATGGCCTGGTCAGGAAGTGGGTAAAACCATTCAGGGCTGAAGTGGTTAAATAAGTTGTTTGCAAGTCACGCTGTTCGTGTCAGCTTCAGAGTTGGGGGACTTTGAAGCTGTCCCAGTGTGAACCAAGACAAATTCATCTGTCTGTCAGAAGAGCATCATGTCAGACTCGAACATCGTCTGTTCGTCCGTTCGGCGAATCACAAACATTATAGGCCGATCGCGCCAAATTTGAGTGGCGCATCATGGCCCATAATTTACTGTGGCTTCGCAGTGCATTGCTGGCTGATGAGTGGCCAAGCTTGCACTATGACCCGCATGCTTTGGCTAATCACAGCGCGGAATTGCTGGTGTGCTGCTGATCCTATCCGCAGGCAGCTGTAGCAATTACAGTCGGCGTATTTTGCCATCTGCACAGTGTACGCCTGAAGCTACCCCAATTGCTGGTGTGCAGCTGATCCTATCTGCAGGCAGCTGTAGCAATTACAGTGGGTGTATTGTGCCATCTGCACAGTGAATGCCTGAAGCTACCCCAATTGCTGTTGTTCTGCTCATCCTATCCTCAGGCAGCTGTAGCAATTACAGTGGGTGTATTGTGCCATCTGCACAGTGTACGCCTAAAGCTACCCCAATTGCTGGTGTTCTGCTGATCCTATCTGCAGGCAGCTGTAGCAATTACAGTCGGTGTATTGTGCCATCTGCACAGTGTATGCCTAAAGCTACCCCAATTGCTGGTGTTCTGCGGATCCTATCCACAGGCAGCTGTAGCAATTACAGTGGGTGAATTGTGACATCTGCACAGTGTATGCCTGAAACTACCCAAATTGCTGGTGTGCTGCTCATCCTATCCTCAGGCAGCTGTAGCAATTACAGTGGGTGTATTGTGCCATCTGCACAGTGTACGCCTAAAGCTACCCCAATTGCTGGTGTTCTGCTGATCCTATCCACAGGCAGCTGTAGCAATTACAGTGGGTGAATTGTGCCATCTGCACAGTGTATGCCTGAAACTACCCAAATTGCTGGTGTGCTGCTCATCCTATCCTCAGGCAGCTGTAGCAATTACAGTGGGTGTATTGTGCCATCTGCACAGTGTACGCCTAAAGCTACCCCAATTGCTGGTGTTCTGCTGATCCTATCTGCAGGCAGCTGTAGCAATTACAGTCGGTGTATTGTGCCATCTGCACAGTGTACGCCTGAAGCTACACCAATTGATGGTGTTCTGCTGATCCTATCCGCAGGCAGCTGTATCAATTACATTGGGTGTATTGTGCCATCTGCAGAGTGTACGCCTGAAGCTACCCCAATTGCTGTTGTACTGCTCATCCTATCCACAGGCAGCTGTAGCAATTACAGTGGGTGAATTGTGCCATGTGAACAGTGCACGCCTAACGCTACCCCAATTGCTGGTGTGCTGCTGATCCTATCAGCAGGCAGCTGTAGCAATTACAGTCAGCATTTTTGATTTCACTCCTCACTACCTATCACAGTTTTGAAGGCCATAAAATGCCAAGATGGCACAAAACCCAGCCAAATGACCCCTTTTTGGAAAGTAGACACCCCAAGATATTTGCTGAGAGGCATGTTGAGTACATGGAATATTTTATATTTTGCCACAAGTTGCGGGAAAATCACTTATTTTTTTTGCACAAAGTTGTCACTAAATGATATATTGCTCACACATGCCATGGGCATATGTAGAATTACACCCCAAAATAAATTCTGCTGCTTCTCCTGAGTACGTGGATACCACATGTGTGGGACTTTTTGGGAGCCTAGCTGAGTAAGGGGCCCCGAAATCCAAGCAAGAAAACCAAGCAAGAGGGGGGGGGGCATTCCCTCCCACTGCTTGTAAAAGCAGTCTAGAGGCTAATTAGCCGCTAGGATTGCTTTTACATGAAAGCTGACCGCTGGCTGAAAAGAATGATACAAAGATGATACCTAAACCCGCCAGCATCATTCTGGTATAACCACTCAAAATCCAGCAACATACCAGTACGTGGCTGTCCTTGTTTGGCATATATTGTAATCTTTTTTTTCATGCAGCCTGTTTGCTGAACGAAAAAAAGAGATTGATCGGTGGGTATGCCCACCATTAGAATACCTCCCTTCATCCACCCACTTCTAATGATGGGCATACATGCACCTATTTGTTTTTTAACTGTGGTGGTGAAATCACCTCCAACAGCGCTGGAGTCACGGCTTTATGTATCGTGGGAACAAACGCTGTTGCTGTCAAGATAAATAAATCCTGCGCTGTAGCTGAATGGCGTACCTCCTAAGCAAATGATGGTTAACAATAAAACAAAGCAACATTACAGTATAACAGTAATGCCCTGTACACACGCTCGGATTTTCCGATGACTAGTTCCGTCGGATCATTTCCGTCGGAATTTGTCCGATGCTGGTGTTGCGTACACACGGTCGGACAACGTTGTCGGAATTTCCGGTCTTCAAGAACGCCGTGACGTAAGCCGTCTTCCACGAGACTAGAAAAGGGAAGTTCAGCACCACGTCCGGCACCCGTTGGGCTCCTTCTGCTGATTCTGTGTTTATCGCGTGTTAGTAGTGAAGGGATATTTAGCTTAACTACTTTCTGTATATAAAAATTCAGTTTCCATTTTGTGTCTCTAACATCCATTTCACAAATAGATATGCTCAAGTCTTGCTAATCTAGTTTCATTTTTCCATAATACTGTAATCTTCTCTTGAGTTTCGTTTCTTGTAAAGCACGTGATATTTTAGAAATAATTAGTTTCACTTTGGCACAGCCTGTACATATGTGTCTCTGTATACGATTGGATAATTTGTCAAAGGGCGGTACTTTCTGAAAGCCCCTTTTATATTCACACCCAAGAATAAAGATCGGATTTGCTTGGAGAGAACCTTGCTGTATGTTTCTTTGTCTCAATGGGCAAATCTCCAGGCCTGTTCGGGATTGCACGGCACACTAAAGCAGAGAGAAAGAGACCCCTAAGTAATCTACATTTATTTCCTTTCAGCTGGGGGCTCGTCGGTCCGGGTCGATTATAATATGTCTGTCTGGTGAGTAGAATTGTTTCTTCTCCCCCTCCGTGACCTCTATTTAGAAATCGTTCCTTTAAACGGGACCTGTGATTTATGTAGAAATAGTTTTTAGATTTTGATAATAATTTAGCTGTTTGGAGATGACAGCGACTGCAGCCCTGGGGGGGCTGAATAGGCTTTAAGAAGCCCATTAGATAAGACTGCTCTGAGAAGCAGCAACTGTTTCGGGTGAATAGTTAACCCTGGATGGGTTTATGGGCTCTGTGAAGTCCATTTATAAGTCTGCGCAGCGTCTGTTCGAGATGAACAGTAGTTGAGGACCTCGGGTAGGTTCCAGGACATTAAGAAGTCCATAGAATAATGATTTATACAGTACTGTAATTATAAGAAAAAAAGTCTGCTAAGGTGTGCTGGACAAAACCGATCTCTTTGCTTTCCCTTATCTTTCGCATAGATGTTAAGATAATTTGTAAACTGCCTGTGTGGAAATTTGTCAGCGTTGTAAGGTGAGACAACGCCTTCCACGGCTCTGTGTTATCATAGGATTTAAGGCGGCAGATGTGTCTTCCTGTGAACTCCTGTCTCCTTTTTGTGATTGATGGAAGTTCCCAATCGAAACACAGAGGGATGCTACAGTATCCGGTGATGTATTGATGTTTATTCTTAATGATTTATGTATGAATGCTTTGACTCTAGAGGGAGCGTAATAGCAGTGTTAATAACACTTTCTTAAGGTAATACATAAATTGACATAGTCGGTAGTATACTCTGAGGCTAACTTTTGATAAAAACACATGCTATTTGAATGATTCCTTTTGCTGCTGGCATCTCTTGTGCAGGGGAAGTCAGGTGCAAAATTTGGATGTTTGGCTTTTTGCCAACATGGTTCAAGTACTTATATTTGACTGAACGTAATAGATATAGTGAAGAATTATTTGCGGCATTGGTACCACAGTAGTTGCAAGTACTGTTTGAACCTGTTGGCACTCTGCCAAAAATAAAAAAAATAAAAAAAAAATAAAAAAAAATAAAAAGAAGAATTGTTTGGTTATAAATAATAAGAAAAGTAATAACGTACAAAGCTTGCTTGTGATCAGGGGAACCTCTGGCCATAAGGAGTGCTTATTGGTATTTTGCCAAGAAAAAAAAAAAAAAATCAGAATGTTTTACAAAGAAAAAAAAAAAGAAAGAAAAAGACAGATGCTGTGGAGACCTCCGGCTGGACCGTGGCTCCCTATGACATCCTAGCCCAAACGTTGTCCACGATGGGTTTAGCAGAGTCATGGGATGGTGAATTTAAGGGTTAAATTAACCTTCTCCATGCCTGTATCATGCGCCCCGCCTCCTCCCCCTTACATTCCACAACCAGATAAGAGCTTTCACAAACAAGTCTTCCCTGCCCACAGCTGTGGCTTGCAAACAAAAGCCAGCAGAATCTGTGTTAGAATTTTGGAAAAGATTTCTAAAAGTTTGGACACAAGAGACGGGACTTAGTGTTCAGGATAACATGCACAGTCTCTTAATACAGACATACCTCAGCAACCTTGGCCCTAAACATGCACTTACAGTAAGACAGCAAATATCAGATTGGGCTACAAGCACAATAACTGACTTTTGCAAGAAGCTGACAGAGAAGGATGCTGCAGGATGTTTTGACATTCCTAAGCAAACACCAGATGTTCGGGTTCGGCGGGTTCGGCCGAACTTCGGAAAATAAGTCCGGGTTCGGGACCGAACTTGACCCGAACTTGACCCCGAACTCCGAACCCCATTGAAGTCAATGGGACCCGGACTTTTGAACACTAAAATGGCTGTAAAAAGGTCATGGAAAGGGCTAGAGGGCTGCAAATGGCAACAAAATGTTGTTAAGAGCATGGCAAGTGATCTGCAAACAAATGTGGATAGGGAAATAACTTAAAATAACATAAAAAAATAAAAAATAAAATGCTGGAGGCCCCCTTCTCAGCAGAAGAGGTACAGGAAGTCATATGGTGGGAATACCCCAGAATACGCACTGTCTGGAAAAAATTATTCAATTTAATGGATAAGATAGTGGGAAAATAAAATACTTGGAAATTTAAAAAAATGAAAAAATTATAATCTTGACCTAGGAGGACGAAATTCAAATGGAGTAGGAGGTTGAGGTGGCGGTGGATGTGGTAGTGTAGGTGGAAGCGGCGGTGGAGGAGGACGAGGTAGCCAACACTGGTTCAAAAATACAACAATGGCTGGGTAAGGCTAGTGGTGAATGATGTGTCGAATTCTGTCCCCCGTCGCATAGTGTCCGCCCTGTACTGCGCTTGCTCAGTACGTAGGACAAGGGGATTTTGAAAACTCCGAAGACGATGCGCGGTGACTCCAGGTTCAAGCCACATCATCCGAGGTTGAAGCCTAGCCAAGCGAGCCCGTGAGGGGCCCTGTTACTATGTGGTACCGTATGTCCACTTGGATGGTCGGGCTTGAACCTGCACTCACTGCGCAGGCGACGTTCATCTTTGGAGATTTTGTGAATCTCCTTGTCCTCCGTACTGCGCAAGCACTGCACCTGCGCAGTAAGTGGCCGGACACTATCCGATAGCAAGACAGTTTTCACTGCAGAACACCGGTATATGTGTCTATTCTGCACAAGGTACGGCCAAGTCCTGTGGGATCCATGCCTGGTTCATTTTAATGAACGTGAGCTTGTCCACATTGGCTCTGGACAGGCGGCTGCGATTGTCTGTGATAACGCCCCCTGCCGTGCTAAATACACGTTCAGATAATACACTGGCGGCAGGGAAGGCCAGCACCTCCAAGGCGTAAAGGGCAAGCTCAGGCCATGTGCCCAATTTGGAGACCCAGAAGTTGAAGGGGGCAGACCCATCATGCAGTAAGTGTACGCGTGTGCACACATACTGCTCCACCATGTTGGTGAAATGCTGCCTCCTGCTAAGACGTTCCATCTCAGCTGGTGGTGCTGGTTGTTGTGGCGTGCTGACAAAGCTTTTCCACATTCCGGCTATGCTAACCCTGCCTTCCGAGGTGCTGGCGGTGCCCCGGCTGCTTTGGCGACCTCTTCCTCCTCCTCTGCCTTCGCCTTGTGCTTCCACCGTACCCCTGCTTCCAAGTGGGAATGCCACCAGCAGCGCGTCTACCAGCGTGCGCTTGTACTCGCGCATCTTACGATCACGCTCCAGTGAGGTAATTAAGGATGGCACGTTGTCCTTGTAACGGGGATCCAGCAGGGTGGCCACCCAATAATCAGCACCAGTTAAAATGTGGGCAACTCGGCGGTCGTTGCGGAGACACTGCAGCATGTAATCGCTCATGTGTGCCAGGCTGCCCAGAGGCAAGGAAAAGCTGTCCTCTGTGGGAGGTGTATCGTCTGTGTCCTCTGTATCCCCCCAGCCACGCACCGGTGATGGACATGAGCTGGTCTGGGTGCCACCCTGCTGTGAACATGGTGCCTCCTCCTCCATCTCCTCCTCATCCTCCACCTCATCATCCTCCAGAACTGTGCCCTTGCTGCCAGAAAATTGTGTACCTGGCGCTTGTTGGTGCAGGAACCAACCCTCGTAGCCACTTGTAAATGACTGCCCTGAAAGCCTTGGAAATTAACCCTCTTCCTCCTCCTCCTCCTCATCCTGTGCCACATCCTCTTCCATCATCGCCTGAACAGTTTTTTCAAGGAGGCATAGAACTGGGATAGTAACGCTGAGAACGGCGTCATCGGCACTGGCCATGTTGGTGGAGTACTCGAAACAGAGCAACAAGGCACACAGGTCTCGCATGGAGGCCCAGTTATTGGCGGTAAAGTGGTGCTGTTCCACAGAGCGACTCACGCGTGCGTGCTGCAGCTGAAACTCCACTATCGCCTGCTGCTGCTCGCACAGTCTGGCAAGCATGTGCAAGGTGGAGTTCCACCTTGTGGGCACGTCACATATGAGACGGTGAGCGGGAAGGCCGAAGTTACGCTGCAGCGCTGACAGGCGAGCAGCAGCAGGGTGAGAACGCCGAAAGTGCGCACAGACGGCCCGCACTTTCTGCAGCAGCTCTGGCATATCGGGGTAATTCTTAAGGAACCTCTGGACCACCAAGTTCAGCACATGCGCCAGGCAAGGGATGTGCGTCAAACCGGCAAGGCCCAGAGCTGCTACGAGATTTCGCCCATTATCGCACACCACCAGGCTGGGCTTGAGGCTCACTGCCACCAACCACTCATCGGTCTGTTGTTCCATGTCCCTCCACAACTCCTGCGCGGTGTGGGGTTTTTCCCCCAAACAGGAAAGTTTTAAAACTGCCTGCTGTCGTTTAGCCCTGGCTGTGCTGAAGTTGGTGGTGAAGGTGTTACGCTGACCGGATGAGGAGGCGGTAGAGGATGAGGAGGCGGAGTAGGAGGAGTTAGCAACAGGAGGCAAACTGAAGTGCCCTGCAATCCTCGGTGGTGGAAGGACATGCGCCAAACTACTATCCGCCTCAGGCCCAGCCGCCACTACATTTACCCAGTGTGCTGTTAGGGAGATATAACGTCCCTGACCGTGCTTACTGGTCCACGCATCTGTAGTTAGGTGGACCTTGCCACAGATGGCGTTGCGCAGTGCACACCTGATTTTGTCCCCCACTTGGTTGTGCAGGGAAGAAATAGCTAGTCTGGAAAAGTAGTGGCGGCTGGGCACGACGTACTGTGGGACAGCCAATGACATCAGCCTTTTAAAACTCTGCGTCTCCACCAGACGGAATGACAGCATTTCAAAGGCGAGGAATTTTGAAATGCTGGCATTCAGGGCCAGGGATCGCTGGTGGCTAGGGGGGTACTTCCTCTTCCGCTCCAGTGTTTGGGAAATAGAGAGCTGAACGCTTCCATGGGACATTGTGGAGATGGTTGGTGACCCAGGTGGTAGTGTTGCTGGCAGATCCTCTGTTTGCGGGTTGGCAGGTGTCACTGTCACTACAGAGGTGGATGAAGAGGCCGAGACTGCAGCAGAAGAGAAAGCAGGAGGAGCCAGAGACCTTTCTTGGTTTTTGAGGTGTCTACTCCACTGCATCTCATGCTTTGCACTTAGATGCCTGGTCATGCAGGTTGTGCTCAGGTTGAGAACGTTTATGCCTCGCTTCAAGCTCTGATTGCACAGTGTGCAAAACACTTGTGTCTTGTCATCAGGACATTGTCTGAAGAACTGCCACGCTAGGGAACTCCTTGGACCTTGCTTTAGTGTGCTCGGTCCCTTGCTGCGTTGGGCAGTAGCAGACGTACTGTCTAGGGGACGGACGCTCCGCTTTTGCACCCTGCTCCCTCTTCTGCTGTGCTGGTGGCTCTGTGCGACCACCACCTCTTCCTCTGAACTACACTGGTCACCTGCATGACGTTGATTCCATGTGGGGTCAAGGACCTCATCGTCCTCCACATCATCTTCCACCCAAAATTCACCCCTGCCCTCCTTGTCGGTCTGCACAATGGCGAAAGCAGCAGCAGTTGGCACCTGTGTTTCGTCATCATCCGAGACGTGCTGCGATGGTCCTCCCATGTACTCATCATGAAACATAAGTGGTTGGGCATTGGTGCACACAATCTCTTCCACTTCCGGGGCAGGGCTAGGTGGATGGCCCTGGGAAACCCTGCTAACAGAGTCATCAAAAAGCAGAAGAGACTGCTGCATGATTTGGGGCTCAGACTGATTGGCTGATTTGCAAGGGGGTGAGGTGAAAGACTGATGGACATCGGCTGCAGGTGCCAACTCTGAACTTTCATCAGGAGACTGGGTGGGAGACAATGTGAAGGAACCGGAGGCACTGTCAGCAGCAACCCAATCTACTATCGCCTGTACTTGTTCTGGCCTCAACATTCGTACAGCCTCATTAGGCGCCCCAAAATACTGCTGCAGGCTCTGTCGCCTACTCGCACCTGAGGAAGGTGTTTCACTAGTGCGTGTAGCTGGCACAGATCGACCACGTCCTCTCCCTGCAACAGGAGCGCCACCAGCAGCACCGCGACCCGGGCCACGTCCCCTTTTTGATGATCTCCTCATATTTTCATAATTTATGATCTCGCCCTAAATGGGTGTTTTTGTATATAGCAGAATACACGTACAGTGTCTAAAGCGTTTATGAAACGCAGAAAATGCTATTGGGAAGAAAAAAAACACTGCAAAATTAATTTTTTTTGCAATGTTTTTCCAATATCAGAATAAACGGATAGTGTCTAAAGCGTTTATGAAAACGCAGAAAATGCTATTGGGAAAAAAAAAAAACACTGCAAAATTAAATTTTTTTGCAATGTTTTTCCAATATCAGAATAAACGATAGTGTCTAAAGCGTTTATAAAAACGCAGAAAATGCTATTGGGAAGAAAAAAAACACTGCAAAATTAATTTTTTTTGCAATGTTTTTCCAATATCAGAATAAACGGATAGTGTCTAAAGCGTTTATGAAAACGCAGAAAATGCTATTAGGAAGGAAAAAAACACAGCAAAATAAAATTTTTTTGCAATGTTTTTCCAATATCAGAATACACGGACAGTATGTAAAGCGTTTATGAAAACGCAGAAAAAATGCTATTGGGAAGAAAAATTTAATTTTTATGCAATGTTTTTCCAATAGCAGAATACACACACAGACTATGGTGTATCTCTTAGTATATGCAGTGTTGGTCCTAATGGTGCACTGAGCTTGCAGGTAAAACTTTTATATTTTGTCTGGCACTGGCCTCATGGCACTGTTAAAAGACTGTGCACTGCACCCCAGCCAGGGTACAATTGATTTAGGAATCTCTTCAATAATTCTCTCTGCCTCTTTCTTTTGCTTAATAAAGAAACTCCCTACTCTAGCTATATAGATCGCTCACTGATCTAACTAATTAGAAGAAAATTCAAGGAATGTGGACTGACTGACTGACTGACTTTATCACACTAACTCCTAAAAATCCTCTCTCTCAGCAGCACAGGAACCTGTCTATAGCAGAATGACGCTGTGTGCTGTGTGTGTGTACTATATATAGAGGCTGGGTCACATGCTGCACTGGCCAATCACAGCCATGCCATTAGTAGGCATGGCTGTGATGGCTTCTAAGGGCACACTAGTGATTGGCTGCCCTGCAGCTTTAAAAAGGCGCCAATACAGCGCCGATTGGCTGCCCTGCAGCTGTTAAAAAGGCGCCAATACAGCGCCGAACCCCGCACCCGAACCCCAACTTACAGCCAATAGTTCGGGTTCGGGTCCGGGTCCCGAACACCCAAAAGTCCGGTACGGACCCGAACTTTACAGTTCGGGTTCGCTCAACCCTAGCTTCTGAGCATGCGTTGCACTTTGTCCGTCGGACTAGGCTACACGCGATCGGAATTTGTGTGATTGGACTTTGTTGTCGGAAAAATTGAGAGCAGGAGATAAAACTTTGTCCTTCGGAAAATCCGATGGAAAATGTCCGATGGAGCCTACACACGGTCGGAATTTCTGACAACATTGTCCGATAGGACATTTTCCGTCGGAAAATCCGACCGTGTGTATGGGGCATTAGACATACCATACCTGCAAAGCAAATACAAAAAAACATAGTAAAAAATAAAACATTTTTTAACGCAACCTGTGCCTAAAATATATATATGCCGAAGCATGGGAGCATCCTCCAGCAAAAGGTAGGAGCAAATCGCTCCTCCGCCCCTGCTGCCCCCATGCTTCGGCATATATGCTCTTTTTTTTAACTATGGTGGTGAAATCACCTCCGACAGCACTGGAGTCACGGTTTTATGTATCGTGGGAGCAAACGCTGTTGCTGTCAAGATAAATAAATCCGTGCTGCAACTGAATGGCGTACCTGAAAACAAAAAAAGGGTTAACAATAAAACACAATAAAACATTGTAGAATAGAATACAGTAAAAAAGAGCAGAACAACAGAGAGAGAATAGAGAGAAAGAGAACAATAAAACGACAACTATTTTTGTTTTTTTTATTTTATATTTTTTACACTTTTTTTGTAACTGTAATGGTTCTAACGTAACTGTTGTAACGGTTCCAGCGGTTTGGGTCTCTCAAAATGCGATGGCATCTTAAGAGACCCTGTGAACGCGTGCCTAGTCTGTGCAATGCTGTACCCTACGCTGAAACTCAACTAGTGTATGGTAGCGTTCAAAACATTCACCAATGCAAAGACCAGGATTGTCAGGACAGCTGGGACAATAATAACGGGTGTCACGCCTATATCCGCGCTTTCTGCAGACACAACATTTTCTTTGGGGTGGGGGCTCGTTGGGTAGGGGTACTCGGGAGGACATAAGGAAAATGGCTCTCATGCAGCCAGCTTAATGCATTTGGTTGGGGATGGTGAGGTGGAGCACCGTCTGGATACAGAAGGGCTCTGACGATCTCTTTCTGGAATTTAAGGAAGGATCCAGTCCGTCCTGAATCTCTGAATAGCACATGAGCGTTCAGCAAAGCCAATTGAAATAAATTAACAGACACTTTTTTGTACCAGCGTCTGGCCTTATGGGCAATTAGGTATGGTGCCAACAACTGGTCATTGAGGGCCACCACTCCCATATTTTGGTTATATTCGTGGACACAGAGGGGTTTCTCCACAACACCAGTGGCCGTAGTAATTTGGACCGTCGTGTCTACATGAAGGGAGATAAGAACGAAAACATTCTTATTATGCCTCAACTTTATAGCGAGCAAGTTATTACACTGCAAGCAGGCTCTCTCCCCCAGCCTAAGACGGGAATCTACAAGCCGCTGGGGAAAGCCCCAGCGATTCGATTGCACGGTGCCACATGCTCCAATCTGCTGATCAAACAAGTGACTAAACAGTGGCACGCTCGTGTAATAATTGTCCACATACAAATGGTACCCCTTTCCGAATAAGGGTGACACCAAGTCCCACACAATCTTGCCAGCGCTCCCTATGTAGTCAGGGCAGTTTGTCGGCTCTACGTGACTATCTTTGCCCTCGTAAACCATAAAACTACATTTATAGCCTGTGGCCCTGTCACAGAGCTTATACATCTTATCATATCTGGCACGCTTGCTGGGAAGGTACTGTTTGAATGACAAGTGTCCAGAAAACTTAATCAGGGACTCATCAACGCAGACAACTTGATGGGGAGTAAACAAGTCTGCATAACGTTGGTTGAAGTGGTTTACGAGGGGCCAAATTTTGTAGAGCCGATCGTATGCAGGGTCTCCACGAGGATGACAGAGTTCATTTTCGTTGAAGTGCATAAACCGCAAAATCTGCTCGTATCGTGCCCTGGCCATGGAAGCAGAGAACTAGGGCATATGGTACATTGGCTCAGTGGACCAATATGAATGCAACATACCCATTTTAACTATGCCCATGTAAAGGGAAAGGCCCAGAAAGATCTTAAAATCGGAGATCGTAATTGGTCTCCAATCTCTGGCAAGGGAGGACTGGGGATTAGCGGACATGAATTGACCAGCGTACAAATTGCTTTGGTCCACAATAGATCTAAAGAGATCTTCGGTGAAAAACAGCAAATAAAAATCAAGTTACGTAAAATCAACTGTTCCACCTGAATGCCGGGTTGGCCAGTGAATGGGGGAAGTACGGGTGCTGCAGAAGTGGTGGGTTCTCAATTAGGATTGGCGAATGCAGCAGGAAGGGCACGACGGGCCTGTCTTTGTCTTCTTGGTGGCCGCTGGTGCTTGCCAGTTCACCAGAAGGAATAGCGGCGCTAGTACTTCTCAGCTCCATACGAGAGTCCTGCGGTTCTTACACCTCAACAACAGAAGAAGAAGTTCGGGGTCTGGTACGCCTGACCTTGGCAGGGACCACAACTCTGTCGTCAGAGCTATCTGTCATGGAGCCGTTGTCGTCTACAGGATCGTATTCTGAGCCTGAATCTAACAGATGAGTGACTTCCTCTTCACTATCTGTCATGCTCAGAAATGTGTAGGCCTCTTCACTACTGTACCTTCGATTTGCCATTTTGGGCTCTAAATTTAGTGGTACAGTAGTGAGACTCACAGGTAAAAAAGCTCCTATGGTGTTAGCGACTGTATCAAAACGCTACCAAAAGAACTGTTAGCGATCACAGGGATCAGGCCTGACTCTGCGAACGCTGCAGTTATGTTGTTTTTAGTGTTTTGTGTTTTGTAAGTGACAGTGATCGATCGATGCTGCACTTGGCTGGGCTGGGCTGGGCTGGGCGGAAGGGCTAAACGCAGGTGCTAGCCGGTATCTGGGCTGATCCCGCTAACACTGTGTTTTTGGGAACCCTAAACTGCTGGGGACGCTAGTATAGATCGGATCAGATCAGATATCGATCTGTTCAGATACTATATCACTAAGGGAGATGTATGCTGCGTGTGTTGTTAGCGGTACTGGCACTAACCTGACACTGCCTGGGGCGACGCAGACCCTAAAACCTTACTTATATCACCCGCCGGGCGATCAGGGGGTTAAACCTTTAGTAGGTATTAAATGGCGGCTGCCCTGAAACTATAAAAAATAAACTAACTAACCAGTGTCACCCGTACCAGTTATGCAGTGATCACTGGGGAAAGGGTTAACTAGGGGGCAATCAGGGGGTTAAAACCTTTAGTAGGTAGTATATGGGTGTCCCTGACGCTATAAAACACTGACGGCAAACCTAAATACCTACCTCCCTAACTAGCGTCACCTGTGACACTAATACAGCGATCAGAAAAACGATTGCTTAGTGACACTGGTGATGGGGGGTGATCACGGGGTTAAACCTTTATTAGGGGGGGTTCCTAGACCTAAAGGGGGCTAACCCTAACTGTCCTAACAGTTATTGCAGTCACAATGCACCAATGCAGTAAACAGTGAAAAAAAAAAAAAAACTGCTTTGGTGTCACTGTGACTGGGTGTGCAGGGGGGTGATTGGGGGTCACTGGGGGGTGAAAAGTGTGCCTAGAGTGTTCTACTGTAAGTGTAGTGTTTGGTGCAACTTACTTGATGTCTTCTCTCCTCGGCGCCGGAACGAAAAGACTGTCACGAGGAGAGATGCCATTCTGCCGACGTACATCGTCGTGCAGCGGTCGGCAAGTGGTTAAAATCACTGCTCCCGAAAAAACAGCCGTTTTTAAAACTTTTTTTTGCATTGATTAATGTCCCCTGGGGCAGGACCCGAGTCCCCAAACCTTTTTAGGACACAACTTGCATATTAGCCTTTAAAATTAGCACTTTTGATTTCGAACATTCGAGTCCCATAGACTTTAATGGTTCGCGCAAATTTTCGGTCAGTTCGCAGGTTCTGGTGCGAACCGAACCGGGGGGGGGTGTTCGGCTCATCCCTAGTCAGGGTAATCAACATTTGGGCCTGGACTTAGCGGGAATGGACTGTAAGGTATTTCCTCAGTAGTTGGTCCTGAACTTGTTAATATTACTATGTCACAATTAAATGAAGTTTAAGATAGAAATTAAATATTCAAAAAATATGCCTTTCGCAAAAAAAAGTAAAAAATAATGAAGTTTTTGAGGTTATATAGTTTCAGAATACAAAATTTACAGTACAGTCTAAGGAGGAACATAATTAATGGTAGCGTTAAAGTACAGCATTTCTATTCGCTTATGAATCTTCAATTGATTTTCCCTAATGACTCCAATTTTCCACATTTTAAATGAAATAGTCTGAGAAATAGAAAAATGTAATCAGAATAGTTTCTGACAGATGGGAATGAATTAAGTCATGTAATTGAAATACTGCAATGCTTCAAATTCAACAGATTTTTATCATATGTTATGCAGTTCAATTATTTAAGTATTAGAATAAAAATAAAGTGTATGTATTGCCATTTTGTTTTTTTAAAGCAGAGTTCCAGCCTGTAAAAAAAAAAATTAAGTCAGCAGCTACAAATACTGTAGCTGCTAACTTTTAATATAAGGACATTTACCTGTCTGGGGTTCCCATGATGTCAGCACCCCAAGCCGATCCGTATATCGGCTTTGGGTGCAGACAACGGCATTGCTAGTAAGGGAAACTGCCTTCGGGGCTTCACAGCCAGTTTCCGACTGCGCATGCGGGAGTCGAGCTGCGCATTCTGAATGGTCTGAATGGTCCAGTTGTCTTCTGGGAACACACAGGGGAAAGGAGGAATGCCCAATGAAATCACGGAAGTGACGTACCTTGCCGAAGTCTACCTGACAAACGTCAGAAAAGATAGCAAAAAGATTAAAAATAAAAAAAAAAGATATGCAAAAAATGGGTGCGGGGGTGGACTGCTCTACTGTTTAAAACCTAGTTTCATTTAATCCTGGAACTCCGCTTTAGATTTTTTATTAGGAACAGTTAAAACTCTTGTGAGTTTCTTATTTGCTGTCTCCTGTGGAGGAGATTCCCCTTCAATTCAGCTACCTGCAACAAGTGAATTTGGAGCATTGCACAATGAACTATTTAACCACTTGCCGCCCACCCACCGCCAAATGACAGTGGGGCGGTGCGGCTCTGGTGCTGGGTGGACGTCATATGAAGGCTACCAGAATGGCCGCTCTCGCATGCCCCCTGGGGTGCGCAATGTGGCGATCGTAGCTGCGCAGTGTTGCTAGGAAACAGCGCAACCCTGATCTCTGTAAAGAGCCAACACTTGCCTCCCACCTACTAACAGCTCTGTTTCCTACCTGTCGCTAAATAAACAAGAGGCAGGGTCACCCTGTCATAAATTGGCCTCCCCGCCCACAGACCACCTTGTTGAGGGCATGTGGCCTGGTGTGGTTCATGAGGGGGGGGACTCAAAGCTCTGGGATGTATTTTGTGTGTGCGTGGGAGGGAACCTTGTGCAATTTTTTTTTCAATCTTGTTGTAGAATGTGCTACATCCAAAGTGACAGTTAGAAAGAAAAAAACGAACGTTTAAATTCCCGGGAAATTACATTTCATTCCAGGCTTCTATTAACCACTTCAGCCCTGGAGGATTTTAACCCCTTCCTTACCAGAGCACCTTTTGCGATTCGGCACTGCGTCGCTTTAACGGACAATTGAGGAGTCGTGCGACGTTGCACCCAAACAAAATTGACATACTTTTTTTCCCACAAATAGAGCATTCTTTTGGTGGTATTTAATCACCTCTGCAGTTTTTAATTTTTGCGCTATAAACAAAAGAAGAGCAACGATTTGGAAAAAAACACAATATTTTTTAATTTTTGCTATAATAAATATCCCATTTAAAAAAAAATAACACATTTTTTACTCTAGTTTATTATTATTATTCTTCTACATATTTTTGGTAAAAAAAATCGCAATAAGCGTATATATTGATTGGCTTGCGCAAAAGTTATAGCGTCTACAAAATAGGGGATAGATTTATTGTATTTTTTTTTTTACTAGTAATGGCGGCGATCTGCGATTTATTTTGTGACTGCAACATTGCGGCGGACACTTCGGACACTTTTGACACATTTTTGGGACCATTCACATTTACACAGCGATCGTTGCTATAAAATTGCACTGATTACTGTGTAAATGTGACTGGCAGGGAAGGGGTTAACACTAGGGGGCGCTGCAGGGGTTTATGTATGTTCCCTGGGAGTGATTCTAACTGTGGGGGGAGGGGACTCACAAGGGGAGGAGACCGATCGGTGTTCCTCTGTACTAGGAACACACCATCGGTCTCCTCTCCACTGAGAGGACGTGGATCTGTGTGTTTACACACACAGATCCACGGTCCTGCTGTATTCCTGGGCAACCTTACAGTCCATCGCGGACATCGCGGGCGCCGGGCACGCGCACCAGGTCCCGAGCGGCGTCGCGGGAGCATGTGTACGCCCCCTAGACGGCCGGGAATGGGAGGACATCATATGATGTCCACCCAGGATGGGAGATCCACCTTGTGGACGTCATATGACAGTGGGCAGGGTTGAAGTGGTTAAAAAGCAAAAAATAAAAACAGCACACTGACACCTGAAACGGTCCCCCAAAATATATACAGTGCCTTGAAAAAGTATTCATACCCTTTGACATTTTCCACATTTTGTCATGTTACAACCAAAAACGTAAATGTATTTTATTGGGATTTTATGTGATAGACCAACACAAAATTGTGAAGTGGAAGGAAAATGATAAATGGTTTTCGAAATTTACAAATAAATATGTGAAAAGTGTGGCATGCATTTGTATCCAGCCCCCCTGAGTCAATACTTTGTAGAACCACCTTTTGCTGCAATTACAGCTGCAAGTCTTTTTGGGCATGTCTCTATTTTTTTGTTTTTTGTGTCTGTATCAGCTTTGCACATCTAGAGTGACATTTTTGACTATTCTTCTTTGAAAAATAGCTCATGCTCTGTCAGATTGCATGGAGAGCATCTGTGAACAGCAAGTTTCAAGTCTTGTCACAGATTTTCAATTGGATTTAGGTCTGGACTTTGACTGGGCCATTCTAACACATGAATATGCTCTGATTTCAACCATTCCATTGTAGCTCTGGTTGTATGTTTAGGGCCTTTTGCAGACTCTAACAGGTTTTCTTCTAAAATTGCCCTGTATTTGGCTCCATCCATCATCTCATCAACTCTGATTAGCTTCCTTGTCCCTGCTGAAGAAAAGCAACCCCACAACATTATGCTGCCACCACTATGTTTCACAGTGGGGATGGTGTGTTCAGGGTGATGTGCAGTGTTAGTTTTCCGCCACACGTAGCATTTTGCCTTTATGCCAAAAAGTTAAATTTTGGTCTCACCTGACCAGAGCACCTTCTTTCACATGTTTGCTATGTCCACCACATGGCTTCTTGCAAACTGCAAACAGGACTTCCTATGGCTTTCTTTAAACAATGGCTTTATTCTTGCCTCTCTTCCATTAAGGCCAGATTTGTGGAGTGCATGACTACATACTGTAGGTTGAAAAAAGACACAAGTCCATCTAGTTCAACCATAAAAATAAATAAATAAATACAAAATAATATCATACAAATCCATATACACAATCCTATGCCCACAGTTGTTCCAGGGGAAGCGAAAAAGCCCAGCAAATCTAATTTTCTACAGCATGGGGAAAATAAAATTCTTCCTGATCCCCCGAGAGGCAATCGGATTTTCCCTGGATCAACTTTACCTATAAATGTCAGTACCCAGTTATATTATGTACATTTGGGAAATAATCCAGGCCTTTCTTAAAGCAATCTACTGAGGTGGCCAGAACCATCTCTGGAGGGAGTATATTCCACATTTTCACAGCTCTAACTAAAGAAACCTTTCCTTAATCTCCTCTTCTCAAGAGAGAATAAATTCAGTTCCTCTAATCTATCCTCATAGCTGAGTTCCTCCATTATGCTTAGAGCCCCCAGCAAACGAAACCCAAGATTTCTGCAATGAGTTATCAGATTTTTTCTTCATTGACAAAATCGACAACATCCGGAAAATAATTCATCAGAAAAAAACAACCAACCACAGTCAACCAGAGCGAAAAGAAGATATCGCCACGAATACCCCACAGCCACCAAAGTTTTCTTTGATCCCAATCACCTCGGACACCGCCATAAATATCATCAAAACCTCAGAGACAGTACATCTCCTATTGACATCATCCCCACAAAACTCCTGAAAGAATGTTCTGACATCTTGGCTCCCACCATAACTCACCTCATAAATCAATCGTTCAAAGAAGGGATTGTTCTGGGCGCCCTCAAACAAGGCATCATCAAACCCCTGCTGAAAAAAAAAAAAAACCTCGACCCTCAGGACCCAAACCACCGCAGACCGATAACAAGCCTTAATAACATCTCCAAGATTATGGAGAAGGCGGTGGTAAAACAGATACAACTCCACCTGGACACACACAAACTCCTGGACCCTGTACAATCAGGCTTCCGCCCAGGCCATGGTACAGAAACAGCACTCCTGAAGATTTGGGACGACGCCCTTGAAGCAGCAGATGAAGGAGAATCATGTCTCCTGGTACTGTTGGACCTCAGTGCAGCGTTTGATACTGTGGACCACAATACTCTACTCATCCGCCTTACAGAAGTAGCAGGTGTCACAATGCTTTGCATCCTTCTTAGGAAATCGTTCTCAGACAGTGAAACTAGGGGCATTCACCTCTGAAACCCAGGCAATCTCTTGTGGAGTCCCTCAAGGATCACCCTTGTCGCCAGTGCTCTTCAACATATACATCCGCCCTCTCCTCAAAATAATCAGAAGTTCAGACCTCTGGTTCCACTCATACGCTGACGACACCCAACTATATTTTCGGATCACCAGACAAAAAGACCATCATCAGCAATTAGAAAAATGCCTCACCCTGATAGACGACTGGATGACCACTAGCTCCCTTAAGCTCAACGAATCGAAAACAGAACTTCTTATTCTTCACGCAAACCAAAACTCCCGAACCAAGATCGATTGGACACCACCCACCATCTTTGGACAGATCATCTCCCCAAGGACCAAGGTCAAGAGTCTCGGAGTCATTTTTGACTCAGAAATGTCAATGGATGCACAAATAGGAGCAGTAGTCAGTGGTTCTCACCATCTGCTCCGCCTGCTACGCAGACTCATCCCCTTCATTCCAAAGGAGGACAAAACAGTGGTGGTTGGAACAGTCATTAATTCACGACTGGACTACGCAAATTCCCTTTACATAGGATTACCCCAATATCAACTTGCGCGCTTACAACTCATCCAAAACACGGCGGCCAGGCTGATAACAGGAATAAAACCCTGGGAATCAATCTCCCCTTCCCTGAGGAACCTACATTGGCTAAACGTAAAGAATCGGGTCACATTCAAGACCCTTTGCCTCACCCACAAATGCGCCCATGGAGACGCTCCACAATACCTTTGCGAGAAGATAACACACTACACACCCAATCGCAGTCTTCGATCATCTAACCAAAACCTCCTCCTCATTCCCAAATCCTGCTACAAAGCAAAAGGGGAACGGAGATTCGCTGTTCAAGGACCACGGCTATGGAACGCTCTACCAACCGACATCTGCATGGAAGAAAACCATCAGGCCTTTAGGAAAAAACTCAAGACCTACCTTTTCTAAGAAGGGTGACAACAAAGCACCCATTCAGCACCTTGAGGCGATTCAGTTCGCATTGTAGCGCTATACAAATCATTCATTCATTCATTCATGTCTCTTATCAGTTTGGTTGACCTTCTCTGCACTTTCTCAGTTCCCCCATATCCTTTTTGTGAACTGGTGCCCAAAACTGAACTGCATATTCCAGATGAGGTCTTATCAATGATTTGTACAGAGGCAAAATTATACCTCTCTCTCTGGAGACCATACCTCTCTTAATACAAGAAAAGATTTTGCTTGCTTTGGAAACCGTAGCTTGGCATTGTATGCTATTATTGAGCTTATGAAAAACAAAGTAAGTCCTTAAGCGCTAAAACTGACATAATGATAAAACCATTGTGTTGTCTAATATATGTCCAAAATGCAGAATCCAGTGCAGCTGCCAACTCCTGGAGGGAAGTAAGTAAACGAAATTAACAAAAAATGCAGCGCTCAATGGTTTCAAGCAAATAAGGATTGTTATGAGTCAAATAAACAATCAAATATGTTTATTGGATGCATCTGAAATAATAATTAAAATGGAAAAGTCCTCCATGTTAAAATCCACCATAAAACATAAATTCCACTGTTGGATACATGTTGATTAAAAATAAGAATTTATAGGGGTATAGAATGTGGGGGATTAGAACATAAATGTCTGCTATTTGCAGACGACTTAATACTGACACTGACATCCCCAACCTGTATGCAATTATGGATCCATTTTCAAAGATATCAGGACTATATGTTAACCATAGCAAATCTAGGGCATTCAATCTTTCACTGCCCAAGTCGACCCAAGAGTCATTAGAGCAGTCCCATTCCTTTAAGTGGGAACAAAAGGATATCCCGTACTTGGGCATACACCTGACCCCGTCTATATATACGCTATATAAAAGGAACTACCCAACTCTTATTAAGAGACTAACTGATGATATGGCGAAGTGGCAAATACAACCTCCATCGTGGTTCGGCAGACTTCACTCAGTGAAAATGAATATATTACCAAGGATTTTGTATTATTTTAGGACGTTACCAATAGCATTGTTAACCAAAGACCTAAAACAGCTGCAGAAAAGGATCCTACAGTACATATGGGGAGACAAGAGGCCTAGGGTCAACAAGAGCACTATGTATACACCAAAACAAAAAGGGGGACTGGGACTACCAGACCTGCAAAAATATTTTTATGCAGCACAACTGGCCCAGCTGACCAGATACCATTCCAAGGCCCCAAAGGCGATCTCGATGACCATGGAGTCATACTCATGCCAACCCACCTCAATATCCCACATCATGTGGCTTCCAAGTAGGGAGCGATGACTAATTTTGTGCCCATCTTTATCTTTTTCCATGGAGATATGGGATAGGATAATCAGAATACATAAACTTAAATCCCCCCACACCCCGTTGGCTCCAATACTTAATAATAGTGCGTTTACCCCAGGCCTCACTCCACAAGCCTTTGAATGGTGGACTAATAAAAGCCTGCTAAGAATAGCTGACCTATATAATCATAAAGGGATCCTAACACAACAAACCATGGTAGAGAAATATCAAATGCCACCAGCTGAAGGTTACCGATATGTACAGATACGCCACTTTCTACAACAGTTAGCTCGTAGAGGTGACCTGGGGGCCTTGACCCCAATGGAGCAGTTGTGTTCAGATTATGATAAAGTCAAAGGCCATATATCAATAATATATACGCTACTAACGAACGCCTCAACCAAATTGAACTACATGCTCCAGTGGGAGAGAGATCTTCAGGAAACCCTCGACCTGACACAATGGCACGATCTAGCTGGGGCGGCATCCAAGTCTCTTATTAACACCTCAATAATAGAAGCCAATTATAAGGTACTGTTAAGATGGTATATGGTGCCATCAAGACTGGCCACCTTTGTCCAGGGAGTAACTTCCAGATGTTTTAGAGGCTGCGGCCAAGAGGGAACTACATACCATATATGGTGGACCTGCCCTAAGGTCAGGAGATACTGGATTAGAGTATATAATCTTCTGTATACCCTCGCCCAGGTAAATCTAACCAAATCAGCTAAACACGCATTGCTGGGGGTGAGCATACCTGGGATCTATGGCCCCAAAAAGCGATTACTCACCTTCATATTTATTGCAGCAAAAAACTGCAGCCTTACCAATAGGCCAGCTTAAGAGTAAAATCTCATGGTTGATGTTAAATGAGAGACTAACTGCCCTAGTCCAGGACAAAATGGAGCGCTTCCACAAAACCTGGGATCCGTGGATAGACTATCTGGCTGGTGACCCCAGACCCTTAGCTACATAAACATGACAATGGGAAATGACAATAAGGAAAAGGGCCGGAGCTCGTCAATACCCCTCCCCCCCTTCTTCTCCTTCTATTTTCTCTCTTTTCTTACCTGTCCCCAACATCTTCTCCTTTAGAATACTACCTCACCTTGATGTTTTGCTCTTTTTCCACAATCTCTCTGTGTGAGAACTAAATGACATAGAAGAACTAGTGCTCATGGGAAATAACTAAGGAACAGGGTGGCGCCGGCCACCAGAGATTGATATGGCCCGGTCCCTGGGGCCCCCACTGCCTGGAGGTGAGACGTATGACCCCCCGACTAGCAAGATGGGGGTGGGCTCGCCCCAGGGGTGGGGGCACAGAGACAGAGAATAATAGTGGAAAAAGGTCGGTGGCCACTGAGCTCTAGAAACTTATCTATGAAAATGCACTAGCCATCACTGCCCGACAGGTGAAAGTTCCTTTTGTTCTTTCCTTCTTATTTCTTTCCAAGATTGTTACCTCGTTATGGTAAACAATGGTTTACATTTGCACTATGTTTATATTACCAAACAAATTTATTTACTGTGCAAACTGTATTTTGTATAAATCAAACTTTATTGTGTACAAATACCACTGTATAAAAACTTTAATAAAAACATTGAAACATAAAAATAAGAATTGAAGTACTCAATATGTAGTTACATATACCGTATTTATCGGCGTATAACACGCACCGGCGTATAACACGCACCCTGATTTTAAGAGGGAAGTTTCAGGAAAAAACTTTTCACAGCACACGGACCCCCCTGCACAGCACACAGACCCCCCTGCACAGCACACTGACCCCCCTGCACAGCACACTGACCCCCCTGCACAGCACACAGACCCCCCTGCACAGTATCCATGCACAGTACAAGCCTCCTGTGACAGTGCTTCCAGCATACCTTTAGGGGTTGAGAAGCTCCTCCTGTGTCACGGTCAGTGTAGATGGGGGCTTCTGTGTGGCTCAATTAAAGCAGCTCTCGTGGACCCGGTCATGTGACTCTCCTATGCTGGTTCATTGAGGGCCACATGCCCGCTCTCCTCCTCCAATCAAAAGCTACAATCGAGGAGGAGGCGGAGCGGGAGGAGAACGGTCATGTGACCATCAATGAGCAGAGGAGAGTCACATGACCGGGTACACGAGAGATGAAGCTGCCTCCTCCAATCACAAACTACAATCGAGGAGGAGGCGGAGCGGGAGGAGGAGAGCAGCACAGCTGGCTTCTGCTTACAGGTACCGGAATCGGGGGTGATGCAGGGGATAGATGTGTGGGAGGGGGCTGGCATTTACTGAACCAGGGCCAGGAAGGGCAGGGGCGGCCAGCCCGACACCCTCCCAATGAGGCGGACCGCCCGATCCCCGCCCCCATCGGTAAAAAAAGTGTATATCGGCGTATAACACGCAGGCACGATTTACCCCTAATTTTTCAGGGTGGAAAGGTGCGTGTTATACGCCGATAAATACGGTACTCCAATATGTACTCCAGTACTCCAATATGTAGTTACACACTGAACTACTTCACCCCCGACAGGCTCTCTAAGGCATCCTTTATCCAAGGTGTGGTGTACTGGTTAGGAATGGTCTTCTGGTTCAGGGTCCTATAGTCAATGCATAGCCGTAAGGACCCGTTCTTCTTCCTTACCACCACTATTGGAGAGGTGTAAGGACTCCGGGACTCTTTGATAATGCCCGTCCTTTTGAGTTCAGCCAGCTGTTCCCTCAGGTCTTCAAGATCCCCCAGTGGGATCGTCTGACTCTCTCCCGAAAGGGCTTGTTTTCCTCCAGCGGAATTTGGGGTGTTGCACTCTTCGCCAGCCCCACGTCAAACTCACTTTTGGAGAAAGCTGTCTTCCATCTCAGGAGTTGGGTTCTAGCTCTCTCCATTCTGGCAGGAGTGAGAGGTGTGTTCTTCTGATAGAATTCTTCCTGGGGAATCTCTCCACCTTGTTCTCTCATTGAACCACACGCCGAGACTGGGGTTGCTGGGCTGACCTGTCCTAACAGTGTTCTGGCTGGCACCCTCACTGGCACAGCTGCTGAGTTGCGGACACTGACTGAAATCTTGCCTTGGCTCCTCTTCAATGCCTTGGTTGGCAATACTTCAGGGATACGTTCTAATCCTTTATGTTCTCTCTGGCTTGAAGTCTCAAGGACAATGAAAGGGCCCGGCTTTTTCCAGCTTAACTTGATGGAGGCTTTCAGGCAGACTACTTCACCTGGCTGGACCAGTCTCTCTTTCTTGTCCAGAAGCCAGATTTTCCCCACTCCCTCTTGTGGGGCCTACTCTTCTTGTTTAAGGTCTCGATACACCTGGGCTAGCATGGGGTGTATTTTTTTTGGGGGGGGGGTCCTTTTCTGCAGTACAAGCGGTGTAAGTAGTCTTCTCACCAAGTCAGTGTTCGTTCCAATGATGAGGGAACTTTTGTCAGCCCCTGGAGGGCGAGGGCACACCACTGCCAATGTGTCAAAGGTCTCTGCCTTTTCTGCTGTACTCGGAAATAAAAGGGAGTTTGACAGGCAGGTAACCATCATAGGGGAAGTTCTGTGTCCCTAACCCCCATATCGCCAGTTCCTCCAGTTTCTGGCAGGTGCTTGAGATGTTTGTCATAGAGCAATGTCACTTGAGCTCGAGTGTCCGGCAGGGCTTTTGTGTATATCCCCTCTATTTGGATAGGGACAATTGGAGAGGTCCCACTAACTTGGGAGGAAGTCTACGGGAAGTGGCACTTTTGGCCTGCTTAGTGGCTTGTACCATTACACTTGGCTTTTGTGGCTTCTCCTTCTGCCGCCTTGACTTGGCTGCAGTCCCAGGGGTCTGGTGCGATTAGGTTGATTTGGAGTTGGCTATTGTATTAGGGCACCCAATTGACTCCTTCACTGGGGCCCTCTGAAGTTTTCCGCCAGCTTTTGGGATTTGGTCCCTGTTTTTGGGCTTGGGGATACTCGCCTAAGGTGTCCCACCCCTCTGCAGTTGAAACAGGTCTTGAGTTCTTTTACCACTGTGGGACTTAGCAGTTCTTTGGGTACTTGAATCCCTCTATCTGGGGAGTTGGTGTGCCTGGCAGTCAACAGAACCATCATTTCCATCAACTGTGCCACCTGTGTCCGGAGAAGTTCGATCTGAGGGTCACCACTAGTGGCACTAGCCATCCTGATTTCAACCACTGACTTTGGCCCTTGGACTTTTTCCTTTTTCCTCTCAAGAATGGCCTCCTCTTCGCACACAGTTCTGATCAGATCCGGGTACTTTAGAATGCCACCGTTTTGACGGGCCCTTAACTGGAGCATTATGGGGTCCAATGGTTTGGCACCCTTCAGGACTTGCTTTTCTCTTGTTTCATCCACTTCTTGGGGGTCTAGTCCTTTCTTTAGCAAGATCTAATGTAGGACTCTAACCACCCCATGTAATCTGACAGCTTTTCTCCTGCTTGTTGATGGGTGTGTTCCAATTGGTAAATTAGGTCGGAGACCTTCTCTGTCCGCCCAAACACATCCTGCATTAAGTCTAAGTAGTCCTGAGCTTTGCAGTTCTGCTTGCTGAGCTTTAGATTTCGGATAGCTTCTGAAGCAGGCCCTCTTAGGCTCTTTGCAATCCTTTGTTTTTTGTGTGTTTCAGGGATGTCCCACTCATCAGTATACCGGACGAGCCCCCACGTGTAGCACTGACCCCCGAAGGAGCTGCTGATTTGATTTGGGCCTGCACACTGCTAATAACCCCACTGACTTAACTTAGTCCCCTTGACACATCTGTGGTGCAATACAATACAATACAATACAATATAGTACAACACAATATACCTGATCCACTGGCTCCACCTGCTGGGGAAAAAACAATACTCCACACAATGGGGTACTAAAACAAAAGTATATTTTACTGTAAGTACTTATAAACAGGTGGTTACAAGAATTGTACTGTCATCCCAACATAGAATGACAGGACAATGAATTTTGATCAAACAATTATAAACAGTATAACTACAAGGGAGCTCCCCCTACTTTTATAGCTATTTGTGAGATCTCATTTAAAGTACTCAGTCTTTAGTCTTCTTGTCTTCTACTAGCTATGATGGTTTCTTATAATTTGTAATCCAAAAGGTAAAGTGATTTAGATTGAGTTAAAGATGATCCTGGTGTTGCTTCCATAACTATAATACAATGCTTGAGATGCAATAGTAAATAGGCCTTATGCCTGCCTAGTGTCAGTTGTTGCACTCCTCCTCCGTGGGACTATGGATCCCAGCGAGGTCTGTATATGAGTCTGACTGGGTGCAAAAGTTTAATAAATGGTGGGCCGCAACCCGCTCACCAACTGGATCGGAAGCTCAGTATGGTAGCTTTGGTCCGGTGTTTGTAGCTTGCTTCTATGTCAGCCAGCTCTGTCACTCCATGATATTCCGCTGGGTGAACTCGGTCCTCTGATGCTCAACCGAGTGTCTCTGGATCTCTCCAAACTGGTCACTGTGTTTCTGACACCGTCAGGTCACTCACACAATCAATTTGAGTTGCGCTCCGCAATGGCTGTAGGCCGCTTCTTCTGGGAGGCCTCCTCACAAGTCCTCACAGGCAGGCCATGCGTCCCGAAGAGAGCTAAGATGGCCGCTCAGGCTCCTTTTATGTCCTACCCAGCATGCACTGTCAGAGAGGGTGTACATGGGTAGGTCACCCGGCATCCTGGGTAGAAAGGTCAACTCTCCCAAGTAAATAACAGTCACTTCCTGTAATTATCTTAGTGCTTTGTGAAATAAAAATCAGTCCACTGTTAGTGTTTGGCCGCTAGATGATGCCAAATACTAAGCCATAGAAACGTCCATATACTTTCATTAATATGAAAACATACATTAGTAAACAAGAATGTCAGCACTACATACGTTTTCAGTAGAGTAGTGGGGAATGGAATCTATATCAAGTTTTTTTGCTGTCTATGTCCATACTGGGAAATTTTCCCTTCACTTCTCAATGAAAGTGGGTTAAAGAGACAACACATAATTGGACATCTCTTCACTGGAGACAAATCACAGCAACATAAACCTTTTTTTAAAAGTAGATGTAAAGTTGCAAAATTTAAAACTGTGATCCCTATTAACCTCAATTATTGTCTTGGTGTCACAGATATAAAAAGAGAGCTCCATCTTCCATGACAGAATCACTGATAAAACTTAAGAGATGATCTTATTCTTCCTGGCTCTATTCAAAAGAGTAATAGATAGGTTTTAGTCGAAGTTTCACTTTAAAACATTAAAACTAAAAGCCCTACCTAGGAGCAGATACAATGGGGAACCATTTCATTTGATGGGTAGAGAACCCTCTTCTGTGTGCTGCTTTGTTTCACTTTGTTACTGTGGACCATGTTTTCCCAACTACTGAGCTAAACCCCACCCAAATGTAATTTCACTGTCTAGCAAAAGCACTTCACTGGCCATTAATTTTTTGGTCAATACAGCAATGCGCAGCCAACTCAAGACTATTAGTTAATTTTATATAGAATGTGGGTAAGTGAAAATGTCAGACACGTTTTTTTATTATCTGTTACCCCCATAGAGGTGATTTTCCATCACCTTCTGTCCCGGTGACACCCACAAGATTCCATAGTCCCTGGGACAGGAAGACACAGATAGCAATAAAAACATTTTTAGAAGTTCTAAGACTTTTCCACTCTAATATGTGCTTTACCTGTGTGTTCATTCAAGATCCAAGAGATCTTCCCATCATTCTCTGTCCTCAGGAAGTGCAGGCAAATCTTTGCAATGGCAACACAAACAACTACAAAAACCCGGTGAAGCTGTAACTCTTCCCCACTGTATCCAAAACTAAATGTAAACATTTTACATTTCCAACAGGTTGACTTTAAATCAAAAATTATACCAGAGATTAACAAAATATAGGCTTCAACACTCTTATGTCCCATAATTTATTGTTAGATTACATTAATATTTCTATACAGTGGTGTACCAAGGGGAGGGGGCGGGGGTGCGGTCCGCCCTAGGTGCCACACTTTGGGGGGGTGTCAGTCCAGGGGTGTGCAATGTGGGATGTTGCAGAGAGGAGATTGCAGCAGGGCCATTTTAATGAGAGGCACCCCTGCACTTTCCCAGCTTTGTAAACATCAGAAGTCCATTGGGTCGGCAGGGTGCCCAGCGGTGTGGGGGAGGGTGGCTGCCTGTCTCCTCAGTCATCCAATCAGGCAGGCTGTCCCTCTGGGATCTTCAATATCTCCCGAGTCCCGAGGCAGCTGGAGTTGGTGGGCAGAGCCAGTGGTGTGGCTGCCTCCTCCACTCCACTCAAACACTCATTCACTGGCTGATCCTGCAGCTGAAGCAAGAGAAAGAGGAGAGCCCACAGGAGCCACGGGTTTCTGCATCTCCAGGCATGCTGTAAGTGACTGAGCACATTGTTACTGTATACAGCCCTAACCTGCCACTATAATATCCTATACTACCCAAACCTGCCACCATAATTCCATATACAGCCCTAGCCTGCCACCATAATACCCTATACAGCCCTAGCCTGCCACTATAATACCTTATACTGCCCAGACCTGCCACTATTTTCCAGATTTTTTATTTACTTTCTACATTTTCTCAGTTTCCCATATGAACTTTTATTTGTTGATGTCGGAAAACATTCTGTCTTTAACTGAGCTTCATTGTTTATTGATTTTTGCCCATGTTTATTTTTCTGCCACTAGCAATTAACTTTGCATGTATGATATGTTTAGCACTTTATAAGTACACATTTATCCAATATTTGTCACCTATATGTCTTTTAGTGTTGGTTCCACTCACATTGATTTTCATTGTATATCAGCGCTGCACAGTTTTCCTTCACCTGCCACTATAATACCCTGACCTCCTTAATGGCACCCCAATGCAGTCGTGGCAAATCCCAACACACAAAACTGACGCTCAAAAGAAGCTACTGCTCCTTTTTGAGCGACAAGCTTCGCGCGCTGCAATTTTGTCAGGGGGGGGGTGCCGGTTCCATATATAGGATCTGCCCCTGGTTCCAAATGCCCTAGGTATGCCCCTGTTTCTATACAATTATTTCTACATTTCTGAACATGCAAAAAGGGTTAAAAAATGTACAACACACCTCTTATTATAATGAACTTTAAACCTTTTTAATTAAATTCTGAATTAAACATCTATTAACAATAGACATGCTAATGTATAAATATGAGACAGTGAATGATTTCATTATTATTTTGTGTCAATCAACCTTTTTATATAGTGGGTCCATCTCTACATATATGGCACTAGCACAATCAAATTATTCAGTAGTCAAAAACTCATATTTCTCTAGGCTAAAATATGAATCAAGTTGCATAAAATTATTTATACTTGACAATAAAGGAAACTGTGTGACAGGCAAAGTTCATCTGCTGATCTGAAAGCCGAAGGAAAAAGAATAGCATTTTATTTTAGTAACGTATATTACTAAAAATGAATTACATGAACAGATAATATATTGAACCTTGTTAAAATAACTCAGTGAATTATATTAAAGCCTTTAATTTGAACCAAAAGAAATAGCAGAAAAGGGCATAGAAAAGATTGTTAAAATTAACTTGTAGTACTTCTATTTCATAGCATCTCTAAAGAACTAGAACACTATCAGCCAAGGGCAATAAACTGACAGGTATATCATGTACTTGCTTTTTTCACTATTAGCTATAGAAAACATATTTTCCATCTAATTATGACATATTACATTGTAATAGTCAGTTTAATTAGAGATAAGCAAATCTGTGGATTTGGCATACTGTATATAGAAAATTTAGCAAATATATTTTTTTGCCAAAATGTTTTGATTTAATTAATTATGTAGAGGCACACATTCATAAATTGTATTACTCTCTGTATATTGGACAGATCTATCTATCTGTAATCAAATGCTTTGTAAATGTAGTTGTCTAACTATATTAGATTTGCAGAGTTCAACTGATTCCGTAATTAATTTGCTAAATTCTACATATAATCAGTCATAAAACTATATTTTGCTTTTGTAGAACTCCATAAGTCTAATACACTTATAACAATTCATGTTTCTAAAAAATATAACATTTACTAAAGGAGTCTCATTTAGGTAGGCTGTGACCTACCAAAATGAACATTAGTAAATAGGATGAACCTGTGTTCACTTTGAATACCCATCATTTGTAAAGTGAACATACACTTTACAAAGTGAACAATGATTTTTGCTCCTTCTGTAAATCAACTCACTGTCTTTTCGAAATCATATAGTGTACACGTCCAATACATGGCACATATTTAAAGTTTAATTAATCTTTGCTTTACATTTAGCAATGCACATATGTTTATAAGATATGGTAAACATGTAAGAAAACTGTAAACCTCTTGAATAATTTTTTTTTAGTGTACCCGTAACATCATATTTCTCAATATTTTCACCCAAGAGTCATATATTTCTTTTCCAACTGAACATTGAGAGAAAGTGCGTGAATGTTTAATGAAAGTTGTATAAACTTTGGGTGAAAACATTGATAACTACACCCTAGACAGAAAGAGAGAGAGGGAGAATTATTTCCAGTGGCTCTTTATGGAATTTTGAAGTAAATATATAAAAATGACTAAAGTGTTTTGAACTACTTCAAATGCCATTTGCCATGTAATAGACGTTTAATTTGGAAGTGTATAAATGACGACAGAAAGTACATTTTTTTTGAAGGTACAGGTAATATTTAATGAAAAATTAGCATAGGCAATAGTATGTTGGCAAAAACTTAGGGGGAGAAGGGTGAAGAAGACACCGCAGCTGTGTTTTATTTTTGGCAAAAACGTGCAGAAGCTAGACATTTCTTTAAATGGGAAAAATTAGTAGGCATTTGAAAGAGTGACAATACAAAAATGCCACTATGGAGCTCAAGTGAATTGGTAGCAAAAATAATAACTGAGATAGTACACCTGCTTAAAAAGGAGATTTAGGTGCAGACAGTGAGGTACCGTAAATCTCTCAAGAGAGCATATGGAGGGAAATTAAAGTTATATAGGGCATATGGAGGAAAAGTATAGTTACTGTAGTTATACAGTAGTTGCTATAATGCTTCAAATTGTATCCCAAAAATAAAGCAAATATCCAGTTTTTTTTTTAACTTTACTATGTTGCTGTTAACAATTGAAGGGTTCTGGGACCAAGTTCAGTTAATCAAAAAAAAGCATTAGTTAATTGTAAACTAAACCAAATATGTTGTTCTTGTATATCAAAAAGTAAAATTTTCCTATATTTTCTTCTTTCAATTAAATCATTCCTGGTAATCCCACCACCAAGGTACAGTATATCCACAAGCACTTCCTTTCCTAGTGTTAAATTGATTAATTAGTAAAGCTTCAGAATTGTCACCCTTAGCTGCGCACTTCCAAGTAGGATTACAACCAAGTGTGCCATCTGGTAGTGTGTTGGCATGTTCTGCTTTAGTCATTGCAGTGATATTTTTTTTCCTCTGTTAAAGTGAACTTTGTCCATTGGAAGTTTATATAAAGAGTATATAGCATGTGCACAGTGTAGGAAGATACAACTTAAACTAAGCTATGGTCAGGAATATGTCACATACAGCTTAGCTTACAGAGCACAACAGTAAGAAGTATATCATTTACAGCCTGTCTTACAGAGTGCAGTGATCAGGAATGTCATATATTACCCAGCCTATAAAATTCAGTGGTCCGGGGCATTTCATATACAGCCCAGTGTACAGAGAAGAATAATCAAAAGTATTTCATATACTGCACAATGTACAGAGTGCAGTTGTAAAGAGCATGTCATATACCCGTACAGCCTAGCATACAGAGTTTAGTGGTGAAAGTTACTGTATGTCCTGTACAGCCCATCATACAGAGTGCAGTAGTCAGGAGCATGTCATAAACAGCCTGGTGTTCAGAGTGCAATGGTCAGGACTATTAAAAATGGGTGTACTTGCACTCTGCTATGTTGTGCTATTGAGTGCTATAAGACCACAAAATGTATTAAGCAGATCGCTCACACCTATAC
>CM053030.1:365515346-365566880 GCA_028564925.1 Lithobates sylvaticus
AAATAGAGACTGCTCCTGTCAATTTTCCAGCACACTTACCAACTAGCCAGCAAAAAATAAATAAAGAAATTACAATGTCCCAACAATTCTCTTTAAAATAGTAACTTGAAAGTAGACTTTTTTGCTTTATAGATTGAGGTAATTTATCATTATCATTTGAAGGTGTTTGGGAACCAAAGTACTGAGCTAACTCATTGCGATATAATAATGCATACATTGTAATGTATTCCCTAAACAGCCTAGTACTAAATGGAACATCTTCTGCATTACCGTTATGCCAAACTTGCAGAAAATTAATGTACACAGATTGTTTAACACAAATTGTTTAATGTTCTAGGTGTGCTTGTCACTTTAAAATTTTAGACATTCATAAGGGGAATGTTGAATGTTATCAGTTCACATAAAGGTAATATATGCATAATTACATCTAAATGAGATAACTGTGCTTTGGTGACACAGCACCTAATGATAAACAGTAGGCTTATAGGCTTACCTGTAGGTAAAAGTGGTGTGTAAGAGTTCACAACCACTTTAAAGTGTATCTAAAGGGAAAACCTTTTTTAGTTCTGAATAAAGTGAGGAAGGCTTAGAGCACCTGTCAGGTTTGGGTTCCTTCTGGGGAGTTCACCACCTCTTCATTTTGACCATTGTAATTAGTGAAAATGTGAGTGAAAGTGAGGAAAAGTCAAAAATTTTGAGTTGCCAGTTTAACAGCAATAGAAAGGAAATCTTCAAACACAGACACTAGTTTCCTTGGCTACTGTCTTGGGATTTCACTTTGAGGCTCGGTTCACACTGAAACCGGCTGTAGATTGCACAGGAACGATGTGTGTCCCCATTCTCCGGTTCAGGGATGAATCGGGGCTAAATTTTTGCCTGAATTCGGCCCTGAAACTGTGCTCCGTAGCCCCCCCGGAGATATGTGAACTGGCTCCATAGAGAGGCGGTCACATTCTCCTGCTATGCAAATTGGATGCGGGAAAACCCTTATCCAATTAGCATAGGTGTGAACCCAGCCTCAATGTATATTGTTTCCCTTTTTGATGGGTCTATAGGACCAAAAATATCTCCAATAGGACACAGATGACAAACATTCCCTACTCTATGCAAAAAAAAAGAGTTTAGATATATATATTTATCAAATATCTTCCCTGTACAGATATCAGTACTCTGCAATGAGGTCCACAGGAAAAAAAATTACTTTTTTATGAAGAAACCAGCCAGACTTAGTTTTATGTGACATACAGCATTCTCAGCTGTCAAAAAAAGAAGTTTCTGGTACTGGTAAAAGTGTGAATCTTTTTCAGAAACTTTAATGTTGCTGAAATAACAGACAGAAATCACACTGTGCTGCATCAGATGGGTTACAAATGAAGCTCTACACAAAATATAGGCTATTGTGGTATCAGGAAAATGATACAAACAATGCATTGAAATGGGAAACTATATCTCCCTAGCCTACAATGTTTTACAATATGATAGAA
The DNA here is from genome assembly GCA_028564925.1 of Lithobates sylvaticus. Taxonomy (NCBI): domain Eukaryota; kingdom Metazoa; phylum Chordata; class Amphibia; order Anura; family Ranidae; genus Lithobates; species Lithobates sylvaticus. The sequence goes on from CM053030.1 coordinate 365,516,831, forward strand.
TTTATCCTTCAATTATGATGTTGATCTTGTCCAATATTATACTGTTGCAGATCATCAATTGGATGTCAGTAAGTTAGATGCAGTAAAAGTAAAATTGATTAACTGGTAGACATGTGTAACCATGGTATTGTTTTATAAATACTTGGATTGAAGTATATTATTGGCTGTTACCTGACTGAATGCCTGTCATAGCTCAGTCAGTACACTGCATTCTATTTACAGTACCTTGCTATCCATTTTCAGGGCTAAGGCCTGATTCACACCTATGCAGGTTGCAGTTTGCATATTCCAGGTGCATTGTGTATTTTTCAATACACATTTTTGATCCATTGAAATCTATGGAACCAAAAACCAGAAACAAATCCCTGGCCCTTTCCATAAAATGCACAGATGTGAACTACATCCATAGGAAACCATGGACTGTAGTGTGTTTCTGCCAAGCTGAAAATATACTAAAAAATGGAAACCTTTTTTTTAAGTGAAAGTGCTTCTTAACTTTTTTTTTTTTATAACAAACATGTTATACTCTTCTGCTCTGTGCAATGGTTTTGCACAGAGCAGCTCTGATCCTCTTCTTCTAGTCTTCTCTGAAGACGCTCTTGGCTCAACTACGTATGGAGACCACTAGAACTGGTAATGGACAGACTGCTCATAGGTAAGGCCAGACCTTCCTAATTAGTGAACTTAAAAGTATATATGTCTTCTATGTAGAATGTAGGAATAGGGATGGGCCCGGTGCTCGATGCGAACCCATGTTCGCATCGAGCACCGGGTGTTCGCTCGCTCGGCGAGCCCAGAACTATTTTGGCCGCTCGCATCACGTTCGTGTGATGCGAGCGGCCCCGCAATGCATTGCGGCCGGCGCGGCCGGCGCAGTGCATTGCTGGCTGATGATTGGCCAAGCATGCACTGTGACCCCGCATGCTTGGCCAATCACAGCGCCGGAAACTCGAAGAGCCATAATTGGCTACAGGCAGGACGCCTGTAGCCAATTACAGCTCAGGGGCTTTAGTACACGCCCCCTCTTATAAAAGGCCGCCACGCCGTCTGCGCCGGTCACATGCTGTTCCGGCGTAGATAGAGCAGGATCGTTCTGTGTCACTCTGCTGGATTTAGTTAGAGAGATTTACTTAGAGAGATTGAGTTAGATAGATTCATTTAGAAAGATTGATTTAGAAAGAGGGGCTTGTAGTGTGTTCGTGGCAGGCAGGCACTGGCAGCAAACAGAGCTCCTGTATTTTGTTCCCAGAAGCACCTATAGGACTTGTAGTGTGTTCGTGGCAGGCAGGCAGAGCTCCTATATTTTGTTCCCAGAAGCACCTATAGGACTTGTAGTGTGTTCGTGGCAGGCAGGCAGAGCTCCTATATTTTGTTCCCAGAAGCACCTATAGGACTTGTAGTGTGTTCGTGGCAGGCAGGCAGAGCTCCTATATTTTGTTCCCAGAAGCACCTATAGGACTTGTAGTGTGTTCGTGGCAGGCAGGCAGAGCTCCTATATTTTGTTCCCAGAAGCACCTATATGACTTGAAGTGTGTTAGTCCCATCACACAGAGCTATATTTTCTTCCCAGAAGCACCTATAGGACTTGAAGTGTGTTAGTCCCATCACACAGAGATCATATATTTTGTTCCCAGAGGCACCTATAGGACTTGAAGTGTGTTAGTCCCATCACACAGACCTATATTTTCTTCCCAGAAGCACCTATAGGACTTGTAGTGTGTTAGTCCCATCACACAGAGATCATATATTTTGTTCCCAGAAGCACCTATAGGACTTGAAGTGTGTTAGTCCCATCACACAGACCTATATTTTCTTCCCAGAAGCACCTATAGGACTTGAAGTGTGTTAGTCCCATCACACAGAGATCATATATTTTGTTCCCAGAAGCACCTATAGGACTTGAAGTGTGTTAGTCCCATCACACAGACCTATATTTTCTTCCCAGAAGCAACCATAGGACTTGAAGTGTGTTAGTCCCATCACACAGAGATCATATATTTTGTTCCCAGAAGCACCTATAGGACTTGAAGTGTGTTAGTCCCATCACACAGACCTATATTTTCTTCCCAGAAGCACCTATAGGACTTGAAGTGTGTTAGTCCCATCACACAGAGATCATATATTTTGTTCCCAGAGGCACCTATAGGACTTGAAGTGTGTTAGTCCCATCACACAGACCTATATTTTCTTCCCAGAAGCACCTATAGGACTTGAAGTGTGTTAGTCCCATCACACAGAGATCTATATTTTGTTCCCAGAAGCACCTATAGGACTTGAAGTGTGTTAGTCCCATCACACAGAGATCCTATATTTTGTTCCCAGAAGCACCTATAGGACTTGAAGTGTGTTAGTCCCATCACACAGAGATCTATATTTTCTTCCCAGAAGCACCTATAGGACTTGAAGTGTGTTAGTCCCATCACACAGAGATCATATATTTTGTTCCCAGAAGCACCTATAGGACTTGAAGTGTGTTAGTCCCATCACACAGAGATCATATATTTTGTTCCCAGAAGCACCTATAGGACTTGAAGTGTGTTAGTCCCATCACACAGACCTATATTTTCTTCCCAGAAGCACCTATAGGACTTGAAGTGTGTTAGTCCCATCACACAGACCTATATTTTCTTCCCAGAAGCACCTATAGGACTTGAAGTGTGTTAGTCCCATCACACAGACCTATATTTTCTTCCCAGAAGCACCTATAGGACTTGAAGTGTGTTAGTCCCATCACACAGAGATCATATATTTTGTTCCCAGAAGCACCTATAGGACTTGAAGTGTGTTAGTCCCATCACACAGACCTATATTTTCTTCCCAGAAGCACCTATAGGACTTGAAGTGTGTTAGTCCCATCACACAGACCTATATTTTCTTCCCAGAAGCACCTATAGGACTTGAAGTGTGTTAGTCCCATCACACAGAGATCATATATTTTGTTCCCAGAAGCACCTATAGGACTTGAAGTGTGTTAGTCCCATCACACAGACCTATATTTTCTTCCCAGAAGCACCTATAGGACTTGAAGTGTGTTAGTCCCATCACACAGAGATCATATATTTTGTTCCCAGAAGCACCTATAGGACTTGAAGTGTGTTAGTCCCATCACACAGAGCTACATTTTCTTCACAGAAGCACCTATAGGACTTGAAGTGTGTTAGTCCCATCACACAGAGATCTATATTTTCTTCCCAGAAGCACCCATAGGACTTGAAGTGTGTTAGTCCCATCACACAGAGCTCCTATATTTTTTTTCCCAGAAGCACCTATAGGACTTGACGTGTGTTAGTCCCATCACACAGAGCTCATATATTTTGTTCCCAGAAGCACCTATAGGACTTGGAGTGTGTTAGTGGCATCACACAGAGCTCCTATATTTTCTTCCCAGAAGCACCCATAGGACTTCTAGTGTGTTAGTGGCATCACACAGAGATCCTATATTTTCTTTGCAGAAGCACCCATAGGACTTCTAGTGTGTTAGTGGCATCACACAGAGATCCTATATTTTCTTCCCAGCAGCACCCACAAGACTTCTAGTGTGTTAGTGGCATCATACAGAGCTCCTATATTTTCTTTGCAGAAGCACCCATAGGACTTCTAGTGTGTTAGTGGCATCACACAGAGCTCCTATATATTCTTCTCAGCAGCACCCACAGGACTACCGACTACAATGACTGGAAGACCGCCAAGGGGAGGCAGAGCGTGCAGAGCCAAGAACACAGGGCAGGCAGGCTCTGTTTCTAGTGGACGTGGCCGTGGCCGTGGACGTGGTCGTGCATCGTCATCAGCACGTGGCCATGGGACACGCGCGTCTTTGTTTTCGGCAGCTGGACATGTGGAGCCGCATCATGCTGAAGGCTTGGTAGAATGGATGACCAAGCCCTCCTCATCCTCCTCATCCTCTCTCACCCAGGCTCAGGGTACTGGCAGAGCAACTGCCGACGCGTACTCAATGGCATCATCAGCCACCCCTTCCCTAGACCCACCATGTCCTCCTGAGGTGTCCCCCGAACTCTTTGAGCACAGTGTTGGGTACATGCTCCAGGAGGATGCCCAACGATTCGAAGGCTCGGATGATGATACCCAGCTTGAGGAATCTGGCAGTACTGTTCCACCAGCTGCAGCTTACTGCCAGGTTTGCTCTAGTGGTGAAGAGGGAGGGGATGATGAGGTCACTGACTCCACGTGGGTGCCTGAAGGGAGAGAGGTTGAGGAGGAGGACGAGGAGGATGCGGCGTCACATGTCCAACGAGGCAGGATGCCCCCTGGAGGCCAGGTAGAGGCCAGCACAGCAACTGTGCAACACCGCAGAGCTCCGCCTGTGCAGGGCGCTGCCTCTGCACGTTATCAGAAAAGTTCTTTGGTGTGGGCCTTTTTTGAGACGAGTGCATCAGATCGCACCACTGCTATTTGCAATATTTGTCTCAAGCGTATCTCGCGTGGCCAAAACATCAGCCGCTTGGGCACCACAAGCATGACCAGACATATGTCGACCTGCCATGCAGCTCGTTGGCAGGCACACATAAAAGACCCACACCAAAGAACTAAGCGGACCTCTCCTTGCTCCTCATCAGCTGGGATCTCCATCCCCACTACACCTTCAGTGCTCTCTGAAAGCTGCTCTGAGAGGACTGAAGGTGTAGAATTAGGTGTGTCACAACCAAGTACTTGCAGTACACCGACGTCCGATTGCAGCAGGCAAATTTCCCTGCCCCAGCTGCTGGACCGTAGAAAGAAGTACACTCCCAGCCATCCACATGCCCAGCGGTTGAATGCTAGCTTGGCTAAATTGCTAGCACTTCAGCTGCTGCCTTTTCAGTTGGTAGACTCGGCCCCCTTCCGTGAGTTTGTTCAATGTGCGGTTCCTCAGTGGCAGGTTCCCAAACGCCACTTTTTCTCACGGAAGGCGATTCCGTCTCTCTACCGGCATGTGGAAGGCAATGTCCATGCCTCGCTGGACAGGGCGGTCAGCGGTAAGGTGCATATTACCGCTGACTCATGGTCCAGCAGGCATGGACAGGGACGGTACCTTTCTTTCACGGCCCATTGGGTCACTCTATTGGCAGCTGGGAGGGATGCAGGACAAGGTGCAGTAGTGTTGGAGGTTGTTCCGCCACCACGCCTCCAAAACGCTACTACTGCTACTGGTTGTGACACACCTCTCTCCTCCACCCCCTCCTCTTCTTCTTCCTCCAGTGCTCTGTCCTTGGAACCAGCGGTGCTCCGTAGGCGTACAAGGGGCTACGCAAGTACGCAGGCAAAAAGATGCCATGCCGTGCTTGCGCTGGTGTGTTTGGGGGACAGGAGCCACACTGGGCCAGAGGTTCTGGCAGCTCTGCAGGGGCAGGCCGAGAGGTGGTTGACGCCACGTCAGCTTAAGCCAGGAATGGTCGTTTCTGACAATGGCACCAGCCTCCTCTCCGCCCTGCGACAGGGGCAGCTCACCCATGTGCCCTGCATGGCTCACGTCCTCAACCTGGTGGTGCAGCGGTTCTTGGGCAGGTTCCCAGGCTTACAGGATGTCCTGAGGCAGGCCAGGAAAGTCTGTGTGCATTTCCGCCGATCTTATAATGCCAGTGCTCGGCTGACTGAGCTGCAAAAGGAGCTGAACCTGCCCAAGAACCGCCTAATATGTGACATGCCCACCAGGTGGAACTCAACGTTGGCCATGCTGCAGCGACTGCACACGCAGCAGAGGGCCATCAATGAGTACCTTTGCGACTACGGCACCAGGACAGGGTCAGGGGAGCTTGGTTTTTTTTTCCCACGTCAGTGGAGCATGATCAGGGATGCATGCACTGTCCTCTCACCATTTGAGGAGGCCACGAGGATGGTGAGCAGTGACAGTGCATGCATCAGTGACACTGTCCCTCTTGTCCACCTGTTGGAGCATACGCTGCGTGGGATAATGGACAGGGCACTTGAGGCAGAACAGAGGCAGGAAGAGGAGGACTTCCTTGCCTCTCAAGGCCCCCTTTATCCGGACAGTGTTCCTTCTGTCCCACCCATCACACAGGAAGAGGATGAGGAGGAGGAGGAGGAGGAGGAGGAGGAGGATTGTGTGAGCATGGAGGTGGAGCCTGGCACTCAGCATCAGCAGCAGCAGTCTTTTAGGGATGATGTACAGTCCCAACAAACCAGTGGACTTGTACGTGGCTGGGAGGAGGTGGCTGGCGATCATGTCATCCTCAGTGACCCAGAAGACTCCGGACCGAATGCCTCAGCTAACCTACGCTGCATGGCCTCCCTGATCCTGCAAAGCCTGCGGAAGGATCCTCGTGTTCTTCGGATCAAGGAGAGGGACCATTACTGGCTGGCCACTCTCCTTGATCCGCGGTACAAGGGTAAGGTTGCGGACCTTATCTTGCCGTCGCAGAGGGAGCAGAGGATGAGACATCTCAGGGAGGCCTTGCAGAAAGGTCTGTGCAACGCGTTCCCAGAAACTGGGAGGTTACAAACTCCTGGTCCTGGGCGACGAGTTGCTGAGGCTTCGGTCAGTAGCAGAAGGAGCGGTGGGGAAGGTGGACGTCTGACCGATGCGTTCAGACAATTTTTTAGTCCGCAGCCCCAAGGTATGATCGGTTCCAGCAACCATCGCCAGCGTCTGATATACATGGTGCAGGAATACCTTGGGGCAAGGTCAGACTTGGACACCTTTCCCACCGAAAATCCTCTGGCTTACTGGGTCCTGAGGATGGATCACTGGCCAGAGCTTGCACAGTATGCAATTGAGCTACTGGCCTGTCCTGCCTCCAGCGTTCTTTCCGAACGCACATTCAGTGCTGCTGGAGGATTTGTCACCGATCATAGGGTGCGCCTGTCCACCGCCTCGGTTGATCGACTGACCTTCATCAAAATGAATCAGTCTTGGATCACCACCAGCTACCAGGCACCTGAGGCGGATATAACCGAATAATTTTTAATGTCACATCCCTTCAAGACTGCCTATGCTGATGCTGAGTGACTGTCCTCTTATGTTCACTGACTATCCTCTTCCTCCTCCTCAATGATCCATGCCACCACACCAGTGCCTAAGGCACAATTTTTCAGCCCCTGTTTAACAGAGGCGTGTACATACAATTTTTATAAAAAAATGCTTCGCAACACGTGTGACTGCTGTGCTCCAAGTACAGTATCTGTGAGGGGTTGCAGTGTTGTGGCACCAGCACCAGTGCCTAAGGCACAATTTTTCAGCCCCTGTTTAACAGGGGCGTGTACTTACAATTTTTTTAAAAAAATGCTTCGCAACACGTGTGACTGCTGTGCTCCAAGTACAGTATCTGTGAGGGGTTGCAGTGTTGTGGCACCAGCACCAGTGCCTAAGGCACAATTTTTCAGCCCCTGTTTAACAGGGGCGGGTAATTACAATTTTTTTAAAAAATGCTTCGCAACACGTGTGACTGCTGTGCTCCAAGTACAGTATCTGTGAGGGGTTGCAGTGTTGTGGCACCAGCACCAGTGCCTAAGGCACAATTTTTCAGCCCCTGTTTAACAGGGGCGTGTACTTACAATTTTTTACAAAAATGCTTCGCAACACGTGTGACTGCTGTGCTCCAAGTACAGTATCTGTGAGGGGTTGCAGTGTTGTGGCACCAGCACCAGTGCCTAAGGCACAATTTTTCAGCCCCTGTTTAACAGGGGCGTGTACTTACAATTTATTTTAAAAAAATGCTTCGCAACACGTGTGACTGCTGTGCTCCAAGTACAGTATCTGTGAGGGGTTGCAGTGTTGTGGCACCAGCACCAGTGCCTAAGGAACAATTTTTCAGCCCCTGTTTAACAGGGGCGGGTAATTACAAATCTTGATCTAATAGTTCACAGCAGGGCCCATTCCTGCGCCCACCAAGAGTAACTATGAGGGCCTACAGTCTTGTGGCAACACCGTCCACCACCACCGCCAAAGGCCCAATTTTTCTGCCCTGTTCATCAGGTGCTTGCAATTACAAATCTTGATCTAATAACTCACAGCAGGGCCCATTCCTGCGCCCACCAAGAGTAACTGTGAGAGCTTACAGTCTTGTGGCAACACCGTCCACCACCACCGCCAAAGGCCCAATTTTTCTGCCCTGTTCATCAGGTGCTTGCAATTACAAATCTTGATCTAATAACTCACAGCAGGGCCCATTCCTGCGCCCACCAAGAGTAACTATGAGGGCCTACAGTCTTGTGGCAACACCGTCCACCACCACCGCCAAAGGCCCAATTTTTCTGCCCTGTTCATCAGGTGCTTGCAATTACAAATCTTGATCTAATAACTCACAGCAGGGCCCATTCCTGCGCCCACCAAGAGTAACTGTGAGAGCTTACAGTCTTGTGGCAACACCGTCCACCACCACCACCACCCCCAATTTTTCTGCCCTGTTCAACAGGTGCATGCAATTACAAATCTTGATCTATTAACTCACAGCAGGGCCCATTCCTGTGCCCACCAGTCTTGTGGCTACACCAACATCTAATAGGGCAAATTTCTGCAGAGTATATACGCCAGGCCCCTACTTTCAAACATCCAACTTACAAACGACTCCTACTTGCAAATGGAAAGAGAAAACAGGAAGTGAGAGGAAATCTACCCCTAGGAAGGGAAATTCTATCCTGTTAGATTTAATTTGGGAAAAAGGTATCTCCTCTCTACTGATACTTTATCACCAATCCTTGTTTCAATTAAAACCCCACTTTTTCCAAAAACATTTGTCATTGGGACGGAAAGTGAGGTGACATGTTCTGAACAGATGTGCAAAGACAGCAAATGTTACAGGGGTGATAACCCCTCCCTATGTTCTCCAAAAAGCTTAAAAACAGATTTTTTTGGGATGGAGCTACACTTCATAATGTACCTGTTCAGATTCTACTTAAGAACAAACCTAAAGCCGCAAGTGGTTTTAAATGGCTTCTTTTTTTCCTTTACAAATGTCATTTTGTGCAAGGACAGTTCTAAACACGGGAAACACATGCCACTTCACAGGCATACTTTAGACACCCCCCAGGTACCATATTTAAAGGAAAATTTCACTTTTTTTTTTTTCACTTTATGCATCATTAAAATGACTGCTACCGAAAAAACGTTAGTTTTTAAAAGTTCTTTTTGCATTGATATATGTCCCCTGGGGCAGGACCCGGGTCCCCAAACCTGTTTTATGACATTAACATGCATATTGGCCGTTGTAATTAGCACTTTTGATTTCGAACGTTCGCGTCCATTATAACGTATAGGGTTCGAAAATTTGCGCGAACTTTCGGTCCGTTCGAAGGTTCTGGTGCGAACCGAACCCGGGGGTGTTCGGCTCATCCCTACTCTATAAACAAAAAAAGGCTGACAATTTTGAAAAAGAAGCAATATTTTTTACTATAATAGAGAAATTGTAGGCTTAGCATGAACTACACATATGTACAAAAAAGGGGAATTTTTATATTATATGCCACATCCTATAGTCAAGAAAAAAGGGAGAAAGGATCCCCTATGGGTTGGACTTTTAAGGCATAAAAACTTTTTAACCCCAGATTGAAAACTGAATAGTATAAATTTAAAAAACGTTTATTGCAAAGAATAATATATAAAAAAGGTTGACATATATGACAATATATAAAAACACCTGAAAATGTTCAAACAGTACTTGATTTACAAGGTACAAAGTATGAATGCGTTTTGTGACCGTTATCTCACACCTGACGTGTTTCGGAGATTAGTAGTTTCCTCCTTCTTCAGAGGTGAGAGTATAACAACATTCCTATTGTATATAGAGCATATCATAGTAAGGTAATGTGTCAACAATGTAAACCTTTATACATGTAATAGCAATTACAGAATCAAAGAAATTTGTATGAATATAAATAAAGTGAGACAGGGACTCACAATGAGAACATACCGTATAAGGAAGCATTCCAGTATAATTAAAAGCAACGGCTGGGAGGAGGGGCTTCTTCACCTTGTACTCTCTTGGATGATATAGTTTGGCAGGAAATAGATGCCCGTCAATTAGGGGGAGCTAAGCATCCAGAAAGGAATGAGAGATGCCCAAAATTGCTCTAATTGTTGGAGTTACTGTATCTATCCCGGTGAGACAATGTTAGAGGACGCCGGTAGGGCACACTGGGGTCGGATATTATTGTGAAAACCCTATTGGAGTGAAACAATTATAGGCATATATAAGTATATTGATTGTCATGGCAAGAGAAAATTCCTTTTAGGGTGTAGATCATGCATTTATAGACTATGTTGAGATAACGGTCACAAAACGCATTCATACTTTGTACCTTGTAAATCAAGTACTGTTTGAACATTTTCAGGTGTTTTTATATATTGTCATATATGTCAACCTTTTTTATATATTATTCTTTGCAATAAACGTTTTTTCAATTTATACTATTCAGTTTTCAATCTGGGGTTTAAAAGTTTTTATGCCTTAAAAGTCCAACCCATAGGGGATCCTTTCTCCCTTTTTTTTTTTACTATAATAAATATCCCCCAAAAATATATAAAAAAAAAGAATTTCTTCCACAGTTTAGGCTGATATGTATTCTTCTACATATTTTTGGTAAAAAAAAAAAAATCGCAATAAGTGTATATTGATTGGTTTGTGCAAACGTTATAGCGTCTACAAAATAGGATAGATTTATGGCATTTTTATAATTATTATTATTTTTTTACTAGTAATGGCTGCAATCTGCGATTTTTTTGGGGACTGCGACATTATGGCAGACAGATCAGACACTTTTGACACTATTTTGGGACCATTGACATTTATATAGTGATCAGAGCAACAAATAGCCACTGATTACTTTATAAATGACACTGGCAGGGAAGGGGTTACACACTAGGGGGTGATAAAGGGGTTAAATGTGTTCCCTGGATGTGTTCTAACTGTAGGGGGGTATGGGCTCAATACAACATGACAGAGATCACTGCTCCCAATGACAGGGAGCAGTAGATCCCTGTCATGTCACTAGGCAGAACAGGGAAATGCCTTGTTTACTTAGGCATCTCCCCGTTCTGCCTCTCCACCCGCAATCGAGGGCCACTGGCAAACATCGAGTTTGCAGGACGTGCAGGCACGCTCCCATGGCATGTTTTGGGGGGCGCCGCCACCAGCGCACATGCCCGCTAGGTGGCAAATTCAAAGGGACATACGGGTACGCCCTTTGCCTGCCCATGCCATTTTTCCGATGTAAATCAGCGTGCGCCAGTCCGAAAGTGGTTAAGATTTGGCCAAAAAATGAACTCTCTTGGCTGGGTAAAATAAACTCCATTAAGATGACCTTACTCCCAAGAATCCTATACTTATTTCGCTCCCACCCCATCAGGAAGGACCACCTAAGATTGTTTCAAAGTAAGATACTCAAATTTGTGTGGGGAAACTCAAGCTACAGAATACCCCAACACACATTATATCTTCACATTTTTTCACCTCCAAGGGCCCCTTCTCCCTTAGTTACAAAAAAAGAACTACTGGACTCTGAAAGGTTCAGATTCGGACAAATATCACACTTTCTACACAAACTATGGATGGACAAACCACACCCACCCAAATTTACAGCTTACGAGCTCTGGTGTGGACAAACCATGGAGCAAAGGGGAGGCATCTCTGTAATCTATTCATCACTCACTCTACCGACAGACAAATCTTCCTACATGACAGCCTGGGAGGCTGACTTCCAACACCAGTGGAACCTGGAGGTCCATTCAAAGGAATCCTGAACATTTCCCTAATTGAAGCCAATTTAAAGTTTCTAACGAGAAAGAACAATTAGCAAGTATTCTATCAAACACAATTCAAAAATTTGAAATTATCTGGGAACCTTGGGCCTTTTTGTAAGTGTCTCATTCACTCCCGGTGCTCTCCCCAACCAAATTGATTCCACAAACTAATATATGGCACATACTTTTCTCCTTTTCCTTCTAGCCCCTTCTTCTTTGTCCCTTTTATCTTTCTTTTAATAGTTAGACTTTGGGATATTCAGTATTTTTTTTTTTTTTTAAACTCTTTATTTTACATTTTCTCTTTTCTTCATACATTACACTTCATGCATACATTAAGCTTTGCTGTGTAACATTTGCCCTGTTTATAATCATTTTCTATAACTCATATTATTTAAACATTACATCGTTAACCTCCTAGCAACTTCCTCTTCTTCTTCACCCCCCCCCCCCCCCCAGGAGAAAAAAAAAGTAAATAAATAAATAAATAAATAAGTAAATAAATTAAAAAAAAACAAAATTAAGCATATAAATAAGAAAAAAAAAAAAAAATTGTTATGTCTCTCCTGTTGCCCCTCCTCCCCCCCCCACCCCCAACTAGATACAACCTAGCTCTCTTCTTCTCTCTTTTTGTATGAGAAATAGGGTGCCCATGTGTCCCAGTATTTCTCTTCTTGCTATTTCATTGCCAGAGTCAAATTTTCCATCTGGTGAATCTCTCTAACTCTTGCCCACCACTGAGCCCCCGTGGGAGGAACCTCCTTTTTCCATAAGGCCGGGATACAGGCTCTCGCCGCCGTGAGAAGGTGCTTCAATAAGGATCTTTTATATTTATCAACCGACATAGGGACATCATTTAGTAGAAATGCTGCCGGGTTTTCCCCAAGAGACACACCTGTAATACTGCTTATTGCTTCCTCTATCATTCTCCAAAATTCTCTAATTTTCCCACATTCCCAAAAAATATGCAGCATCGTACCCTCGGCTTCCCCACACCGCCAACAGACATTTGGTACCTGCGGGAATATGCCATGTAACATACTTGGAGTTTTGTACCATCTAGTAAGGATCTTATATCCCCCTTCCTGGTATCTACATGCTATTGACGTTTTATGGACCGCTCTAAGAATTTTTTCCTTTTGCATTTGGGAAAACAAAACCTTCAATTCTTTTTCCCAGGCTTGTATAAAGTCTAGATTTTCCGGGGCCTCTGAGCCTATAATTACTTCATAAAAATATGACAGGGAGTGTCGCAGATTTTCACCATCTAAACATATCTGCTCAAATCTTGACAACCCCCGAATTTCTGGATACATCCTATTTTTAGAGCGGATATAGGATCCTAGTTGCATTGCCCTGAAATAGTCCAACTCTGGGGTAAATTCATTTTCTATCTCCCCTCTTGTCATTAATCTACCCTCCCTTGAGAAATGTATAATCCTACTTATCCCTCTTTGTCTTAAATTGGCAAATCTATGGTCTAAAATTCCTGCCCCGAAATCTGGTGTACCTATTACTGGTGACATAGGACTTGGTTCCTTGGATATCTTAGTTTTTTTAAAGATTTTTTTAATTATATTTAGAGTTGCCCCTATCAGTGGATGTTTCTTTACAGCCTTTAAAATATCCTCTCCAGTCATCCATGCCAACCCCTCCAAGGGGACATCACACATCATTTGTTCCATCTTTACCCATGGCTTCTTCTCTTTGGCACACCAGGATATTCAGTATTGACTAATATTTGCTATCAGCAATGTAAACCTAGTAGTCTTATGAGTTTACTAATAGAGAATTCTAGAAATCAACTCCCCCAGCGATTATATCCATTTTCTTCTTTTTTCTTTTATGATGGTTTTGAGGTGAAGACGTGGTGGGGGATGGGGGGAATTCCCCTTTGGCACAGGTTGATCCCATTAGGGGTGCCAGGGGTAGGGATGACCCCCTTCCTAGCCCGTTTCTGCTCTCCTCTTGAACCTGATACAGGGCCGCAACGCCTGGGGAGGTATCCAAGATGACTATCTCACAGATAACAATTAACGACCTACCTGGGTCTCATTGCTGAATATTTGTACCTCCACATCTCCATTGCATTGTCAATTATCACAATGTATGATGATTTACAGTGCTGTGATGTTTTTCTTATGGTATGAAAAAATAAAAATCTTTTGAAAGTAAAAAAAAGGTGGACATTCTGATATTAGCGCATGTGATTTTGGACACTGTTTGGGACTAATTTGTCATCTTCTATATGATATTATTGATGGGCTATTCACATGAGTTTATTTACTTATGAGATTTGCACTCTTATTCATATATTTTGATTCATATAACTAACATTTTTTATTAATTAATTCTATTTTGAACGTGTTATGGCACAGTCACATACTTTTTATTTTTCCTCAATTTTTTATTTTTTTTATTTTTAAAGAGAGTTGTAGGCTTAGCAAAGACCACACATATATAGAAAGAAGGGGGATTTTTATATTATATGCCACATCCTATAGTCAAGAAAAACAGGGAGAGAGAATCCCCTATGGGTTGGACTTTTAAGGCATAAAGACTGTTTAACCCCAGATTGAAAACTAAGTTTAAATTAGAAAAACGTTTATTGCATGAATTATATAAAAAAGGTTGACATGTATGACAGTATATAAAAACACTTGAAAATGTTCAAACAGTACTTGATTTACAGAGTACAGAGTATGAATGCATGTTGTGAGCGTTATCTCACACCTGACGCGTTTCGGAGATTAGTGGTTTCCTCCTTATTCAGAGGTGAGAGTATAACAACATTCCGTGGATAGGAACATTCCAGTATAATTAAAAACAACGGCTGGGAGGAGGAGCTTCTTCGCCTATGTTTTCTTAGATAGTGTATTTTAACAGGGAGTAGATGTCCATCGATTAAGGGGAATTGTGCTTCCCAAAAGAGAATGGGGGATGCCCAAAATTGCTCTAGTTGTTAGAGTTGTTGCATCTATCGGGTCGGATATAAGTGTGAAAGCCCTGTTGGTGTGTCTTAGTTTGCTCCACCACTAGTCTAAGTGCCCTTCCGCTGTAAAGTTAGTAATTCAGCCGATGGTTCTATGTGCTGCTGATTCTCTCGCTCCTCCTCCTCAGACTGGCTATTGCTATAGATAGATAGATGCAACAACTCTAACAACTAGAGCAATTTTGGGCATCCCCCATTCTCTTTTGGGAAGCACAATTCCCCTTAATGGAATGAAAACATAGGCGAAGAAGCTCCTCCTCCCAGCCGTTGTTTTTAATTATACTGGAATGTTCCTATACACGGAATGTTGTTATACTCTCACCTCTGAAGAAGGAGGAAACCACTAATCTCCGAAACGCGTCAGGTGTGAGATAATGCTCACAACATGCATTCATACTCTGTACTCTGTAAATCAAGTACTGTTTGAACATTTTCAAGTGTTTTTATATACTGTCATACATGTCAACCTTTTTTATATAATTCATGCAATAAACGTTTTTCTAATTTATACTTAGTTTTCAATCTGGGGTTAAACAGTCTTTATGCCTTAAAAGTCCAACCCATAGGGGATTCTCTCTCCCTGTTTTTATTTTTAAAGATTTGTTTTTGCATTTTTGCTTTTAAGTGACCACAGCTTATTATTAGGATTTGCAGATTGCCATGACAAGTATGCACCAGGAAAAATCTAGAAGGATTGTTATCACAACCCAATCAATCATAGCCCAATCAAACTGGCTGTCTTTTACAGTAAAGCAAAGTGTACTCTGCAGAGCATGTCCCTAGAGAAGTTAGGTTTTGGGTTCTTCCTGAAAAATTCCCTATGGACTCTAGTTCCATCTGGTTCCCTGGTTTCAAGTCTTTTCTTGTTACCTCTGGTTTACCCCAGATTCCTGATCCTTGATGACTTGCTTTGTCTCCACTTGTGCAACTGTGTCATGGAGTGCAGCCCTTTTTAACTCAAGAGTCTCAACTCTTTGCTTTAGGAGTCCCTTACCACCTTAATGTCTCTATATGGCATACTAGTGTGTCAAAGTTCTGATAGGTGAAAAGAATGTTATTCGGGACTCTCACCCATTGATTTATTGTATGGTGGCTGTTAGTATGTTTTGCTGTCGAGTTTTCTATTTTGGTGAAGAGGATCTGCTGCCCCTAGCCGATGGCAGTAATGGAGGGCCGTCTGTTAGATCTCCGAAAGTGAGAGTTCTATTTGTCTACCAACTGTTGTTTGCCTTCTTGACCAGTACAAGGCAGTGCTATGTCTGGCATCTCTAAAAGGTTTTATCTTTTTATTTGTCATTATATAACAATTCAACTTTTTTTCAATATAATCACATGAGAGGGTGCATTTAAGATGCAAATGTAGGGGATTATATTCCCTTGTCAATGGCAAATCTTCTGTAGTCCTGGTATTCATAAAACATTATTAACCTAGCAGAGACAAAAGTCAAACTTTCTGATGAATTAATTCATGCATATGCATTTTTATACTATAATAACTCACACCTGGGAGCCTAGAAATGGACTGGAAAAGCACGTACAGAAAAAGCAGCCATTTCACTTATAAGCCCTTCATATTTAATCATAAATTTATGTTTAGTTCTGTCTCTGTTTTAAAAGAGTATTTTATTTGTGTAAGGCCTTCATATACAGTAAATACTCATGTAAAGTAATCTGTAAATGCCTCCTTAGATTTTGATAATTACTATGTAATTACTTTAGTTTAAAGACCAGTGAAGTGATTCCAGTGAAGTGATTTTTTCTTTCAATGATACTGAACAATATTCAGTATGATTACTTTTTTTCTCTTGAAAAACTCAAAACTATGGAGTGCAAAATTATATCCTCTAGCACTTTATTGATTTATTCAAGCATTAACCTAACATGCATCATTTTTACATTAATGGCAATGAAAAACAGCATATTCTAAAAGAGTGTGTAAGTATCAATAGTGCTTACCTTAAAATTTTCCTTTCTCGTTGCCTTTATTTAGCGTTCATAAAAACATTTTCTTATATAAACTAATAAATTGACATTACAAACCAATTGGTTTACCTTTCTGATCAATAAACACAACATTATATTGTGCCACAATACCATTACTTTTTTTTCCTTATATACTGTATATATTAGTGTTCAAATGCCACTTTATGTATTGATATACCTCCTTAGACCCAGTCTGTTCAGACAGTATGGTCACCTGCTGATTTTGCAGCAAACACAGGCAGCTTAACTCTTCTATAAGACACAGAAGTGGAATCCAACACAATTTCACTTAGTTAATTGCAGTACAGAGGGAAAAAGACAATGACTTTCCAAAGAACTAACACTGACTGAGGGAAGATGGAAGAAGTGGGGAGGGTCTGACTAGGACTACACTAACTTGCATTAAATAGAAGGGGAGGACAGGGGAATATACCAAAATCACATTATTAAACAAGCTGTAGTGGCCCCAAATTGTCACAAGATGTCAGCATACTACAAAACAAGTAAAAACTAATGCAGTTTAACACAAGACATACACAAGACATAAAAGTATATAATAGTGAAGCAGAAGAAAGGGAGTGACCGGACGAGGCGAGGGCTGCAAGTGTTGTAAGAGGCGCCTGTAATGCCGTTGTTATCACCATATAATTGTAAGTGCCCATTTGGCTTTTTAAATCCATAAACCTACTTGTTCATACGTTACTATGCTATGGGAGATTCTCTTTCATCCCCTACATATACCCGCTGTGTGTGAACACCCATGCTGATAAACTGAAAGCCAGCAGTAGGAACACAGGACCAGGAGAGGCATCATTCACCATCATTGAACCCTGTGAGGTCCCCTAGTCGCAATAACCTTAAAGCTATATACCATCTGTATTGAGGTAAGAGTGTAGAGAGCACAGTGTGTTATGCACGAAGATTCCACATTAGAGGCTATTCCCTGAAGATATCGATTGAAGCACTTTATGCACTTTTTGCACGTTTTCACTATTTTTTATCTTTATTTTTATTTCTATATTTAATTTTTTATTTTTTATTTTTCATTTTTGATCACATCCTCATCCATCCTGACAGTTTTGATTGTGATCTGGGACTGAATTGATCTATTCACACAGACTATTCAGCATTAGTCACTTTATTTAGTATGCACATAATTGTGGACATGTGCATTCTATATGAATCTCGTATAGCATTATTGGTCTTTATTTTTTCATTATTCGGACATTCGGATGCATCCGAATTACCGAATTACAATACTCACGAATTTTACCGAATCCGAATTTTTTTCGAATCGAAAAATCGCGGACGAAATTCGAAATATCTCAGGGTCACTTAGTGATAGAAACCCCAAATTTGGATATGTTATAGTGCTAGTTCTACTGTGTTTGCAGACCAAATTTGGGGTTTCTAGCTACAAGGGGCCCCGAGATATGTGGCCCCAAAGTCGGGTCGAAAAATGTCATTCTCTGCTGCAGAAAAGTGCTTGACATTTTGTGACCCGACTTTGGGGCCACATATCTCGGGGCCACTTATAGCTAGAAACCCCAAATTTTTTATGCAAACACAGTAGAACTAGCACTACAACCTCTCCAAATTTGGGGTTTATATCACCAAGTGACCCCGAGATACGTGGACCCAAAGTCGGGTCGCAAAATATTTTCGAATTCGGTTGATTTTTTCAAATGCACTTGAAATATTTTCAAATGCAGTTGAAATATTTTCAAATGCAGTTGAAATATTTTCAAATCTGGTTGAAATTATTTCAAATGCATTAGAAACTATTTCAAATGCAGTAGAAATATTTTCAAATCTGGTTGAAACTATTTCAACTGCATTAGAAACTATTTCAACCAGATTTGAAAATATTTCAACTGCATTAGAAACTATTTCAACCAGATTTGAAAATATTTCATCTGCATTAGAAACTATTTCAACTGCATTAGAAACTATTTCAACCAGATTTGAAAATATTTCATCTGCATTAGAAACAATTTCTATCACCAAGTAACCCCGAGATACGTGGACCCAAAGTCGGGGCGCAAAATATTTTCGAATTCGGTTGAAAAAATTTCAAATGCAGTTGAAAAAAATTTCAAATGCAGTTGAAAAAATTTCAAATGCAGTTGAAAAAATTTCAAATGCAGTTGAAAAAATTTCAAATGCAGTTGAAAAAATTTCAAATGCAGTTGAAAAAAAAAAATTTCAAATGCAGTTTCAAATGCAGTTGAAATAATTTCAAATCATGTTGATACTATTTCAAGCGGATTCGAAAATATTTTGCGACCCGACTTTGAAAAAAAAAAAAAAATGAAATTGATTCTAACAGTCTGCAGAAGATCTGCAAAAAAAAAAAAAGAAGTGAAATGGCTGTTAATAGTCTACAGGAGATCTGCTATTAAATTATATATTTTTTTCTATTCTGTTCTAATCTTTTCTATTTGAATTATACATTTTGGAAGATGGTTATTTACTTATATACATCTGTCACATAAAAAAAAAGATGTGAAATGGCTGTCACGGATGTCGATCGCAAGGCAAGTACATATGCTGTATGTCATTGTCCACTTGCCACAACACCTGCCACAAGTGCCAAGACACCTGCCATGAGTGCCACGTGACCGACCACAAGTGCCACGTGACCTGCCACGTGACCAAGTTGTGGATTGTCCACTTGCCATGTCACCTGCCACAAGTTATGGGGTTCCTAGCACCAAGTGACCCCCAGATATGGGGGATATGTCAAGTACTTTTCTACAGCAGAGAATTACATTTTGTGACCCGACTTTGGGGCCACATATCTCGGGGCCACTTATAGCTAGAAACCCCAAATTTGGTATGCAAACACAGTAGAACTAGCACTACAACCTCTCCAAATTTGGGGTTTATATCACCAAGTGACCCCGAGATACGTGGACCCAAAGTCGGGTCGCAAAATATTTTCGAATTCGGTTGAAATAATTTCAAATGCAGTTGAAATATTTTCAAATCTGGTTGAAATTATTTCAACTGCATTAGAAACTATTTCAACCAGATTTGAAAATATTTCAACTGCATTGGAAACTATTTCAACCAGATTTGAAAATATTTCATCTGCATTAGAAACTATTTCAACCAGATTTGAAAATATTTCAACTGCATTAGAAACTATTTTAACCAGATTTGAAAATATTTCATCTGCATTAGAAACAATTTCTATCACCAAGTAACCCCGAGATACGTGGACCCAAAGTCGGGTCGCAAAATATTTTCGAATTCGGTTGAAATATTTTCAAATGCAGTTGAAATATTTTCAAATGCAGTTGAAATATTTTCAAATGCAGTTGAAATATTTTCAAATGCAGTTGAAATATTTTCAAATGCAGTTGAAATATTTTCAAATGCAGTTGAAATATTTTCAAATGCAGTTGAAATATTTTTAAATGCAGTTGAAATAATTTCAACTGCATTAGAAACTATTTCAACCAGATTTGAAAATATTTCAACTGCATTGGAAACTATTTCAACCAGATTTGAAAATATTTCAACTGCATTAGAAACTATTTCAACTGCATTAGAAACTATTTCAACCAGATTTGAAAATATTTCATCTGCATTAGAAACTATTTCTATCACCAAGAAACCCCGAGATACGTGGACCCAAAGTCGGGTCGCAAAATATTTTCGAATTCGGTTGAAAAAATTTCAAATGCAGTTGAAAAAATTTCAAATGCAGTTGAAAAAATTTCAAATGCAGTTGAAAAAATTTCAAATGCAGTTGAAAAAATTTCAAATGCAGTTGAAAAAAATTTCAAATCATGTTGATACTATTTCAAGCGGATTCGAAAATATTTTGCGACCCGACTTTGAAAAAAAAAATGAAATTGATTCTAACAGTCTGCAGAAGATCTGCAAAAAAAAAAAAAAAAGTGAAATGGCTGTTAATAGTCTACAGGAGATCTGCTATTAAATTATATATTTTTTTTTATTCTGTTCTAATCTTTTCTATTTGAATTATAAATTTTGGAAGATGGTTATTTACTTATATACATCTGTCACATAAAAAAAAAGATGTGAAATGGCTGTCACGGATGTCGATCGCAAGGCAAGTACATATGCTGTATGTCATTGTCCACTTGCCACAACACCTGCCACAAGTGCCAAGACACCTGCCATGAGTGCCACGTGACCGACCACAAGTGCCACGTGACCTGCCACGTGACCAAGTTGTGGATTGTCCACTTGCCATGTCACCTGCCACAAGTTATGGGGTTCCTAGCACCAAGTGACCCCCAGATATGGGGGATATGTCAAGTACTTTTCTACAGCAGAGAATTACATTTTGTGACCCGACTTTGGGGCCACATATCTCGGGGCCACTTATAGCTAGAAACCCCAAATTTGGTATGCAAACACAGTAGAACTAGCACTACAACCTCTCCAAATTTGGGGTTTATATCACCAAGTGACCCCGAGATACGTGGACCCAAAGTCGGGTCGCAAAATATTTTCGAATTCGGTTGAAATAATTTCAAATGCAGTTGAAATATTTTCAAATCTGGTTGAAATATTTCAACTGCATTAGAAACTATTTCAACCAGATTTGAAAATATTTCAAGTGCATTGGAAACTATTTCAACCAGATTTGAAAATATTTCAACTGCATTAGAAAATATTTCAACTGCATTAGAAACTATTTCAACCAGATTTGAAAATATTTCAACTGCATTAGAAACTATTTTAACCAGATTTGAAAATATTTCATCTGCATTAGAAACAATTTCTATCACCAAGTAACCCCGAGATACGTGGACCCAAAGTCGGGTCGCAAAATATTTTCAAATGCGGTTGAAATATTTTCAAATGCGGTTGAAATATTTTCAAATGCAGTTGAAATATTTTCAAATGCAGTTGAAATATTTTCAAATGCAGTTGAAATATTTTCAAATGCAGTTGAAATATTTTCAAATGCAGTTGAAATATTTTCAAATGCAGTTGAAATATTTTCAAATGCAGTTGAAATTATTTCAACTGCATTAGAAACTATTTCAACCAGATTTGAAAATATTTCAACTGCATTGGAAACTATTTCAACCAGATTTGAAAATATTTCATCTGCATTAGAAACTATTTCAACTGCATTAGAAACTATTTCAACCAGATTTGAAAATATTTCATCTGCATTAGAAACAATTTCTATCACCAAGAAACCCCGAGATACGTGGACCCAAAGTCGGGTCGCAAAATATTTTCGAATTCGGTTGAAAAAATTTCAAATGCAGTTGAAAAAATTTCAAATGCAGTTGAAAAAATTTCAAATGCAGTTGAAAAAATTTCAAATGCAGTTGAAAAAATTTCAAATGCAGTTGAAAAAATTTCAAATGCAGTTGAAAAAATTTCAAATGCAGTTGAAATAATTTCAAATCATGTTGATACTATTTCAAGCGGATTCGAAAATATTTTGCGACCCGACTTTGAAAAAAAAAATGAAATTGATTCTAACAGTCTGCAGAAGATCTGCAAAAAAAAAAAAGAAGTGAAATGGCTGTTAATAGTCTACAGGAGATCTGCTATTAAATTATATATTTTTTTCTATTCTGTTCTAATCTTTTCTATTTGAATTATACATTTTGGAAGATGGTTATTTACTTATATACATCTGTCACATAAAAAAAAAGATGTGAAATGGCTGTCACGGATGTCGATCGCAAGGCAAGTACATATGCTGTATGTCATTGTCCACTTGCCACAACACCTGCCACAAGTGCCAAGACACCTGCCATGAGTGCCACGTGACCGACCACAAGTGCCACGTGACCTGCCACGTGACCAAGTTGTGGATTGTCCACTTGCCATGTCACCTGCCACAAGTTATGGGGTTCCTAGCACCAAGTGACCCCCAGATATGGGGGATATGTCAAGTACTTTTCTACAGCAGAGAATTACATTTTGTGACCCAACTTTGGGGCCAGGTATCTCGGGGCCACTTATAGCTAGAAACCCCAAATTTGGTATGCAAACACAGTAGAACTAGCACTACAATCTCTTCAAATTTGGGGTTTATATCACCAAGTAACCCCGAGATACGTGGACCCAAAGTCAGGTCGCAAAATATTTTCGAATTCAGTTGAAATAATTTCAAATGCAGTTGAAATAATTTCAAATGCAGTTGAAATAATTTCAAATGCAGTTGAAATAATTTCAAATGCAGTTGAAATAATTTCAAATGCAGTTGAAATAATTTCAAATGCAGTTGAAATAATTTCAAATGCAGTTGAAATATTTTCAAATCTGGTTGAAATTATTTCAACTGCATTAGAAAGTATTTCAACTGCATTAGAAACTATTTCAACCAGATTTGAAAATATTACAACTGCATTAGAAACTATTTCAACCAGATTTGAAAATATTTCAACTGCATTAGAAACTATTTCAACTGCATTAGAAACTGTTTCAAATCTGGTTGAAATAGTTTCTAATGCAGTTGAAATAATTTAGAATCCAGTAGAAATATTTTTAAATTCGGTTGAAATATTTTTAAATTCGGTTGAAATATTTTTAAATCCGGTTGAAATATTTTCAAATCCGGTTGAAATAATTTCAAATGCGACTGATTTTTCGAATTTTGGAGAGGTTGTAGTGCTAGTTCTACTGTGTTTGCATACCAAATTTGGGGTTTCTAGCTATAAGTGGCCCCGAGATACGTGGCCCCAAAGTCGGGTCACAAAATGTAATTCTCTGCTGTAGAAAAGTACTTGACATATGCCCCATATCTGGGGGTCACTTGGTGCTAGGAACCCCATAACTTGTGGCAGGTGACATGGCAAGTGGACAATCCACAACTTGGTCACGGGGCAGGTCACGTGGCACTTGTGGTCGGTCACGTGGCACTCATGGCAGGTGTCTTGGCACTTGTGGCAGGTGTTGTGGCAAGTGGACAGTGACATACAGCATATGTACTTGCCTTGCGATCGACATCCGTGACAGCCATTTCACATCTTTTTTTTTATGTGACAGATGTATATAAGTAAATAACCATCTTCCAAAATTTATAATTCAAATAGAAAAGATTAGAACAGAATAGAAAAAAATATATAATTTAATAGCAGATCTCCTGTAGACTATTAACAGCCATTTCACTTCTTTTTTTTTTTTTTGCAGATCTTCTGCAGACTGTTAGAATCAATTTCATTTTTTTTTTCAAAGTCGGGTCGCAAAATATTTTCGAATCCGCTTGAAATAGTATCAACGTGATTTGAAATTATTTCAACGTGATATGAAATTTTTTCAACTGCATTTGAATTTTTTTCAACTGCATTTGAAATTTTTTCAACCAAATTCGAAAATATTTTGCGACCCGAATTTGGGTCCATGTATCTCGGGGTTACTTGGTGATAGAAATTGTTTCTAATGCAGATGAAATATTTTCAAATCTGGTTGAAATAGTTTCTAATGCAGTTGAAATAGTTTTTAATGCAGTTGAAATATTTTCAAATCTGGTTGAAATAGTTTCCAATGCAGTTGAAATATTTTCAAATCTGGTTGAAATAGTTTCTAATGCAGTTGAAATAATTTCAACCAGATTTGAAAATATTTCAACTGCATTTGAAAATATTTCAACTGCATTTGAAAATATTTCAACTGCATTTGATTTCAACTGCATTCGAAAATATTTTGCGACCCGAATTTGGGTCCACGTATCTCGGGGTCACTTGGTGATATAAACCCCAAATTTGGAGAGTTTGTAGTGCTAGTTCTACTGTGTTTGCATACCAAATTTGGGGTTTCTAGCTATAAGTGGCCCCGAGATACGTGGCCCCAAAGTCGGGTCACAAAATGTAATTCTCTGCTGTAGAAAAGTACTTGACATATGCCCCATATCTGGGGGTCACTTGGTGCTAGGAACCCCATAACTTGTGGCAGGTGACATGGCAAGTGGACAATCCACAACTTGGTCACGGGGCAGGTCACGTGGCACTTGTGGTCGGTCACGTGGCACTCGTGGCCGGTCACGTGGCACTCATGGCAGGTGTCTTGGCACTTGTGGCAGGTGTTGTGGCAAGTGGACAGTGACATACAGCATATGTACTTGCCTTGCGATCGACATCCGTGACAGCCATTTCACATCTTTTTTTTTATGTGACAGATGTATATAATAAATAACCATCTTCCAAAATTTATAATTCAAATAGAAAAGATTAGAACAGAATAAAAAAAATATATAATTTAATAGCAGATCTCCTGTAGACTATTAACAGCCATTTCACTTCTTTTTTTTTTTTTTGCAGATCTTCTGCAGACTGTTAGAATCAATTTCATTTTTTTTTTTCAAAGTCGGGTCGCAAAATATTTTCGAATCCGCTTGAAATAGTATCAACATGATTTGAAATTATTTCAACTGCATTTGAAATTTTTTCAACTGCATTTGAAAATATTTCAACTGCATTCGAAAATATTTTGCGACCCGAATTTGGGTCCACGTATCTCGGGGTTACTTGGTGATAGAAACCCCAAATTTGGAGAGGTTGTAGTGCTAGTTCTACTGTGTTTGCATACCAAATTTGGGGTTTCTAGCTATAAGTGGCCCCGAGATACGTGGCCCCAAAGTCGGGTCACAAAATGTAATTCTCTGCTGTAGAAAAGTACTTGACATATGCCCCATATCTGGGGGTCACTTGCTGCTAGGAACCCCATAACTTGTGGCAGGTGACATGGCAAGTGGACAATCCACAACTTGGTCACGGGGCAGGTCACGTGGCACTTGTGGTCGGTCACGTGGCACGCGTGGCCGGTCACGTGGCACTCATGGCAGGTGTCTTGGCACTTGTGGCAGGTGTTGTGGCATGTGGACAGTGACATACAGCATATGTACTTGCCTTGCGATCGACATCCGTGACAGCCATTTCACATCTTTTTTTTTATGTGACAGATGTGTATAATAAATAACCATCTTCCAAAATTTATAATTCAAATAGAAAAGATTAGAACAGAATAAAAAAACATATATAATTTAATAGCAGATCTCCTGTAGACTATTAACAGCCATTTCACTTCTTTTTTTTTTTTGCAGATCTTCTGCAGACTGTTAGAATCAATTTCATTTTTTTTTTCAAAGTCGGGTCGCAAAATATTTTCGAATCCGCTTGAAATAGTATTAACATGATTTGAAAATATTTCAACTGCATTTGAAAATATTTCAACTGCATTCGAAAATATTTTGCGACCCGAATTTGGGTCCACGTATCTCGGGGTCACTTGGTGATATAAACCCCAAATTTGGAGAGGTTGTAGTGCTAGTTCTACTGTGTTTGCATACCAAATTTGGGGTTTCTAGCTATAAGTGGCCCCGAGATACGTGGCCCCAAAGTCGGGTCACAAAATGTAATTCTCTGCTGTAGAAAAGTACTTGACATATGCCCCATATCTGGGGGTCACTTGGTGCTAGGAACCCCATAACTTGTGGCAGGTGACATGGCAAGTGGACAATCCACAACTTGGTCACGGGGCAGGTCACGTGGCACTTGTGGTCGGTCACGTGGCACTCGTGGCCGGTCACGTGGCACTCATGGCAGGTGTCTTGGCACTTGTGGCAGGTGTTGTGGCAAGTGGACAGTGACATACAGCATATGTACTTGCCTTGCGATCGACATCCGTGACAGCCATTTCACATCTTTTTTTTTATGTGACAGATGTATATAAGTAAATAACCATCTTCCAAAATTTATAATTCAAATAGAAAAGATTAGAACAGAATAGAAAAAAATATATAATTTAATAGCAGATCTCCTGTAGACTATTAACAGCCATTTCACTTCTTTTTTTTTTTTTTGCAGATCTTCTGCAGACTGTTAGAATCAATTTCATTTTTTTTTTCAAAGTCGGGTCGCAAAATATTTTCGAATCCGCTTGAAATAGTATCAACGTGATTTGAAATTATTTCAACGTGATATGAAATTTTTTCAACTGCATTTGAATTTTTTTCAACTGCATTTGAAATTTTTTCAACTGCATTTGAATTTTTTTCAACTGCATTTGAAATTTTTTCAACCAAATTCGAAAATATTTTGCGACCCGAATTTGGGTCCATGTATCTCGGGGTTACTTGGTGATAGAAATTGTTTCTAATGCAGATGAAATATTTTCAAATCTGGTTGAAATAGTTTCTAATGCAGTTGAAATAGTTTTTAATGCAGTTGAAATATTTTCAAATCTGGTTGAAATAGTTTCCAATGCAGTTGAAATATTTTCAAATCTGGTTGAAATAGTTTCTAATGCAGTTGAAATAATTTCAACCAGATTTGAAAATATTTCAACTGCATTTGAAATATTTTCAACTGCATTTGAAAATATTTCAACTGCATTTGAAAATATTTCAACTGCATTCGAAAATATTTTGCGACCCGAATTTGGGTCCACGTATCTCGGGGTCACTTGGTGATATAAACCCCAAATTTGGAGAGGTTGTAGTGCTAGTTCTACTGTGTTTGCATACCAAATTTGGGGTTTCTAGCTATAAGTGGCCCCGAGATACGTGGCCCCAAAGTCGGGTCACAAAATGTAATTCTCTGCTGTAGAAAAGTACTTGACATATGCCCCATATCTGGGGGTCACTTGCTGCTAGGAACCCCATAACTTGTGGCAGGTGACATGGCAAGTGGACAATCCACAACTTGGTCACGGGGCAGGTCACGTGGCACTTGTGGTCGGTCACGTGGCACGCGTGGCCGGTCACGTGGCACTCATGGCAGGTGTCTTGGCACTTGTGGCAGGTGTTGTGGCAAGTGGACAGTGACATACAGCATATGTACTTGCCTTGCGATCGACATCCGTGACAGCCATTTCACATCTTTTTTTTTATGTGACAGATGTGTATAATAAATAACCATCTTCCAAAATTTATAATTCAAATAGAAAAGATTAGAACAGAATAAAAAAACATATATAATTTAATAGCAGATCTCCTGTAGACTATTAACAGCCATTTCACTTCTTTTTTTTTTTTTGCAGATCTTCTGCAGACTGTTAGAATCAATTTCATTTTTTTTTTCAAAGTCGGGTCGCAAAATATTTTCGAATCCGCTTGAAATAGTATTAACATGATTTGAAATGATTTCAACTGCATTTGAAATTTTTTTTGAAAATATTTCAACTGCATTCGAGAATATTTTGCGACCCGACTTTGGGTCCACGTATCTCGGGGTTACTTGGTGATATAAACACCAAATTTGGAGAGGTTGTAGTGCTACTGTGTTTGCATACCAAATTTGGTGTTTCTATCAAGTAACCCCGAGATACGTGGCCCAAAGTCGGGTCGCAAAATGTCAAGCACTTTTCTGCAGCAGAGAATGACATTTTTCGACCCGACTTTGGGGCCACATATCTCGGGGCCACTTGTAACTAGAAAACCCCAAATTTGGTATGCAAACACAGTAGAACTAGCACTACAACATATCCAATTTGGTGTTTCTATCACCAAGTAACCCAGATATACGTGGACCCAAAGTCGGGTGGCAACATATTTTCGAATTCGAAAATCAGTTGAAAACTAAACGAAATCCGAAAACGAATTTAACAAATGTAACGAATCTAACTATACGAAATTAATTAATTAACCAATTAAAACGAAACTAAACGAAACTAATTTTTTCCTTTTGCAAATGTAAAAAAAAATTTGGTCCCAGCCATCCACATTATCAGCGTCTGAATGCTAGCTTGGCCAAATTGCTAGCACTGCAACTGCTGCCTTTTCAGCTGGTAGACTCTGCCCCCTTTCATGAATTTGTGGAATGTGCTGTACCTCATTGGCAGGTTCCAAAACGCCATTTCTTTTCACGGAAGGCCATTCAGGCTCTCTACCGTCATGTGGAAGGCAATGTTTTGACCTTGTTGGACAGGGCGGTCAGAATTAAGGTGCATTATACCACTGACTCATGGTCTAGCAGGCATAAACAGAGACGTTACCTTTCCTTCACGGCACACTGGGTAACTCTGCTGGCAGCTGGGATGGATGCAGGACAGGGTTCAGTATTCCTGGAACTTGTTCCATCACCACGCCTCCAAAAGCTAGTGGTGATTCTGCCACAGCTCTCTCCTCCACCGCCTCCTCTTCTTCTTCCTCTATGGCCTCTTCTGCAGATTTGTCCTCAGAACCAGCTGTGCTCCGCAAGCGTTCAAGGGGCTACGCAAGCACTCTGGCAAAAAGATGCCATGCAGTGCTTGAGTTTGTCTGCTTAGGGGACAGGAGCCACACTGGGGAAGAGAGTCTGTCAGCTCAGCAGGGGAAAGCTCAGAGATGATTGATGCCATGCCAGTTTCAGCCAGGAATGGTTGTATGCGACAATGGCACCAACCTTCTCTCTGCCTTCTGACAGGGACACTTGACCCATGTTCCATGTTTGGCACACATCCTGAATTTGGTGGTGCAGCGGTTCTTGAGCAGGTACCCAGGCTTACAGGATCTCCTGAGGCAGGCCAGAAAAGTCTGTGGTCATTTCGGCCAGTCATACAATGCCAGTGCTTGGCTGGCTGACATTTAAAGGGAATGCAATCTGCCCACCAACCGCCTCATTTGTGACATGCCCACCAGGTGGAACTCAATGTTCAATTTCGCACTGCGAAAAAATTCGTAAAAATTCAGAAATTTGAAAATTCAAAACTATTCAAACTATTACCAACTATTAAATTATAGGTATTGGAATTTCTTTTCAAATTTGGCTGTTAGTGAACGTAACGAATATGAATTTATCCAAAGTTATAAATTATCCGAAATAGCGAATGCCGCATTTAAACAAATGGAACGCAACAAATTATTAATAATAAATAACAATAATAATAATAAAAACGTTTTATTATTATTATTTTTTATTATTAATTAGTTCTGTTCAATTTGTTTAGATGCGGCATTCGTTATTTTGAATAATTTGTAACTTTGGATAAATTTGTATTTGTTACATTCACTAATAGCCAAATTTGAAAGGAAATTCCAATACCTATAATTTAATAGTTAGTAATAGTTAAGTTATTATTAGTTCATTTTATTTCAGATTTTCAAATTTTCTGGTTTTTGGATTTTCAAATTTACGAATTGACAAATTTATTTGAATTTACGAATTTTCGTTAAACGGGTTTTCGTTAATTCAAATTTTTCTGAATTAACAAATTTGTCGATATTCGTTGAAAAAAAATTGTTAAAAAACTCGGGAACGAAACGAATTACACATGTCTAGTGACAACACACATTTTTTAAAGTGGTTGTAAACCCTTACAAACCACTTTGACCTACAGGTAAGCCTAGATTAAGGCTTACCTGTAGGTCCAAGAAATATCTCCTAAACCTACACGGTTTAGGAGATATTTGCCAAAAGACAGGCACCGCTGTGCGCATGCGCCGTAGACAGCGGCACGCAGGCGCACTGAGCACACCGCTGTTAATGGTGATATGCCGCGAGTGGCGGCTCACGTGCACATGCAGGGGAGTGACGTCATCGCGGCTCCGTTGAATGACAGCGCCGGAGCAGCGAGACCCACCAAGAAGATGGAGGCTCTGTACACAAGGGGACAGCGGTGACTTCGTTGGCTCCTGTGTCAGGTAAGTGACACATAATGGATTACTATGCGATGCATAGCAGTCCATTATGCTTTACCTTTGCAGGGAAACAAAGAGGAAGTAAACCCATCAGGGTTTACTTCCTCTTTAATTCCACTCACTTTCATCTCCAGCGACAAAGATTCCCAGGACAAACAAAGCGTGAATCTACCTAACAGGGACGCAGGCAGCAATAGTAACCTGATAGAGGTTATAACCACCTCCATGCTACCCAAAAAAAAAAAAAAATTGCCTTTAGATACACATTCATGGTGTGATATCTAATCTTATCTGGACTCATTGGGGTTGAATTACTGAAGACAAATTGGCTGTAAACTTTGCAGGAGAGGTTACGCTGTACAATTAAATTTTCCCAGAGCTCAGTAAATGAGGTAAGCTCTGCTGACTTTCATTATTCAGTCATGTGCAAAATGTTTATTTTATATATTTATTTCTTATTCTCCATTGGGTATTCTTTGCAAAGTGACCTTTCACCGCATTCAGTAAGCTCTAGTGAAAATTCCCTTGCTAATTGCAACTTCCCCACAAAATGAACAACCGACTTGCCTTTAGTAAATCATCCCCATTATTTCATTCATCTTAAGGAATAGACAACTAAGAAGATTAACCACTTGTGGACCTCCCCCCTGCAGTGTACTGTGGATGGGCGCCCTGCACAGGCAAAGCGCCTTACTTGTAAGCGGCTGCCTACTTACGGGTTTAGGGAGCACCCGCCCTGGCACCCGGTGTGATTGTACACAGCAGGAACCTGTCAGCATGTTCCAGCAAATGATTCATGGCCGAGACATGCTGATTGGCTGTGTACTATTACAGCCCAGATCTCTGTGTTGACAATCAACACAGAGCTCTGTACAAGGAGAAAGATCTCTCTGTTTTTCATCCCTGCAGAGAAACTAAGAGATCTATTAGTAAAAGCAGCACACTTTACACACACTACACATAGTTAGGCACACGTTTAACCCCTTGATTTCCCTAGATGTTAACTTCTTCCTGGCCAGTGTCATTAGTACAGTGACAGTGTATAATATTATCACTGTATTAATGTCACTGGTGATGTCAGCGGCAGTTAGTCAGTACCCCCCAGCATCAGTTAGTGTCTGCCGCATTATCACAGTCCTATTATAAGTCACTGATCACTGTCTTTAGTAGTTTAAAAAAAAAAATATAATTCCATTATATATAGCATAGTTTGTAGGCAATATAACATTCATGCAAATCAATCAATACACACCTATTTGGATTTTTTCAAAGACAGAGCAGAATACAGTTTGGCCCAAATTGATGAAAAAAATATATATTTTTTACAATTTTATTGGATATGATTTGTAGCAGAAAGTTAAAATACCGTTTTTTTTTTTAATTTTCAGTATTTTTAAATTTATATCACAAAAAATTAAAAACCCAGTGGTGATCGAATATCACTAAAAGAAAGCTCTATTTGTGTGAAAAAAGTGAAACAACTTTTGTTTGGGTACAGCATTGCATGACCACGCAATTACCAGTTAAAGTAGCGTAGTGGTAAATAGCAAAAAATTGCCTGGTCATGAAGGGGATAAAAGCTTCCAGAGGTCAAGTATTTGATGATGTTTTCTATAGAGATTTTTTATAAATTTTCAGTCAAAACAAGAATATGTCTGGTATGAATTTTAAGGGGGACTAAAATGAACAAAATGAAAAATCCATACCCGACCCTTATCATAGTAATCATGCATGCGCCAATATGAATGTAATGATTACTGCATTTACCCTTTTTTTTATTACATGAGGTAAGAAAAGATCATCAGACTGTTGGATACAAAAGGATGTACCTATTTTTCTTTCTAAACTACCTTTCGTTTTAAATTACCTTTCTTGCTGCAAAGGCATAATATGGCAGGAAAGTGTTAAGCGAATACACATCTTTGGCGGAGGTTAGAATCACAAAGTTTTGGAGTAAAAACACATTTCTCAAGTTGATTTACTCCAAAATGTTGTGATTCCTACCACCTGATTCTGAGTGTCCGCATGCCAGGTGTTTTTTGGTATCTATCAATGTCAATGTGTATTGATTGTTTGTTTTTTTATTTTTGATAATTGCAGTACTTTTAGACTGGATCTCCTCACTGTTCTAATGAAAATGTATATGATACTAATAGTTGAGC
The DNA here is from genome assembly GCA_028564925.1 of Lithobates sylvaticus. NCBI lineage: Eukaryota > Metazoa > Chordata > Amphibia > Anura > Ranidae > Lithobates > Lithobates sylvaticus. The sequence goes on from CM053030.1 coordinate 365,549,224, forward strand.
GTTTGTCTTTGTCAAGTTAGATTAACTGTGGGGAGATTGTGTCCATGTACACTGTTGTAGTGTTATTTCTCTAAATGATCTTTTATAAACGTATAAAAATCTAAATGTTAGCTGTTTGGAGTGCTGCCTAAGATTTACTTATAGATTATTATTCCTTTCTTGAGGAAATCCAATTATTGGTTCCATATTCTGTATTGATGCATTTAACCTTTTATGCATTGATGTTGTGATTTGGGTGTGCATTAGCTTACCTTTTGTTTTACCCACAGAACAGTCCCAATCATATTATTCCACCTACTACCCTGACTATGATTTACATGTATCCCAAAAATAGATCAGAACTGTTCAAGTCCCATACATTGGAAGACCCAAACTAGAGATGGATACATTTCAAAAGAAAAACAAGGGGCTTCTCATTAAATGTTTTGTTTTAAAACGAAGAATTAAATAATTCCCATATGAGCTTGCTTTGTTTAGCATGTAATTGGTTTGGTTGTCTTATATATTAACTTTAATTGACACAGATGTCATTCTTGTTGGATTGCTGTTTTGAATAGGTTAACAGCAGATGTGGTGAAAAAGCCTCAGTTTTTGCAACTGGACTGCTGACTCCTTTATTCTGCCGTCTCCACTAATTTGATATGAATTCAATGACATTCACTTTTTTGTAATTTCTGTCTTCTACCTATTCCACACCTTGTCATTTGTCTTATACGCTTCTTGTCATTTATTTGTTCCAAAACCTCAGTTCAAACATGGACAGTTAATAAGAACTCCATAAAAGCTAATGAGAATTTTTTTATCTTTGCTTGATTGCAGTTTTACCACTCAAGTTCCCATTTCCACACGTCTGGTTCAAATACTATGAAAGCCACGTTTTGTACCTGACATTCAACTTTACAGCTGATTCACTAAAATGTACATGTTTACTTTATTTTATTAAAATATAGTGCCAGTCTCCTTTTCCTCCTGCCATCATATTCTCATATTCTGTTTACTTCCATCTAACCTAGTGCATAGATAAGTAGCACAAGAATACCATCTGCATTAGGGATTAGCCGAACACCCCGCGGTTCGGTTCGCACCAGAACTTACGAACAGACCAAAAATTTGTGCGAAGGTGCGAACATCATTAAAGTCTATGGGACACGAATGTGAAAAATCAAAAGTGCTAATTTTAAAGGCATATATGCAAGTTATTACCATAAAAAGTGTTTAGGGACCCGGGTCCTGCTCCAGGGGGCATGTATTAATGCAAAATAAGTATTTAAAACTGACTTCTTTTCAGGAGCAGTGATTTTAAGAATGCTTAAAGTGAAACAATAACAATGAAATAGTCCTTTAAATATTGTGCCTGGAGGGTCCCCTTAGTCTGCCTGTAAAGTAGCGCAGTTTTCCCATGTTTAGAAAAGGACCTCAGTAAAATGACATTTCTAAAGGAAAACATGTACCGTATTTATCGGCGTATAACACGCACTTTTTCCCCCTTAAAATCGGGGGAAAGTCGTGGGTGCGTGTTATACGCCGATACCCAAAAAAAAATGACAAAAATCGGTTGCGGCGCCGAAAAAATGGCGACCGCGGCCGAAAAAGGCCGAACCGCGGCCGAAAAAGGCCGGAAAAAGCCGAAGCGCGGCCGAAAAAGACCGAAGCCGGCTGTTCAGCTCCGCTCGTAGTCCCGCCTCCCTGCGCTCGCTCCCGAAACAGCAGGGAGGCGGGACTCCGAGCGGAGCTAAACAGTCGGCTCGGTCTTTTTCGGCCACACTTCGGCCTTTTTCGGCCGCGGTTCGGTCTTTTTCGGCCGCGCATGCGCGGTATTTCTCGCGGCGGGAAATTTAAACGATAGCAAGCTGCAAATGACACTAGCAAGCTGCAAATGACGCCGGGCAAGCTACAAATGACGCCGGGCAAGTTACAAATGACGCTGGGCAAGTTACAAATGACGCTGGGCAGGTTGCAAATGACGCTGGGCAGGTTGCAAATGACGCTGGGCAGGTTGCAAATGACGCTGGGCAGGTTGCAAATGACGCTGGGAAAGGCTGCAAATGCCGCTGGGCAGGTTGCAAATGATGCTGGGAAAGGCTGCAAATGACGCTGGGAAAGGCTGCAAATGACGCTGGGAAAGGCTGCAAATGACGCTGGGCAAGCTGCAAATGACGCTGGGCAAGCTGCAAATGACGCTGGGCAAGCTGCAAATGACGCTGGGCAAGGCTGCAATGACGCTTAAATGTAAGTTTTTTTTTTTTCCCTAAACTTCTCTCCTAAAACTTTTTTTCCTTAAAATTCCCTCCTAAACTTGGGGTGCGTGTTATACGCCGGTGCGTGTTATACGCCGATAAATACGGTAATTTAAAATTGCTCACGGCTGTAATGTATTGCCAGATCCTGGCAATATACATAAAAAATATTTAAAAAAAGTGTGGGTCCCCCCCCCCCCCCCAGTCCATAACAGGCCACTTGGGTCTGGTATGGATATTAAGGTGAAGTCCACGCCCATTTTGTTTCTAAAGGGCGTGCCCCCCCCAAAATCCATACCAGACCCAAAGGGCCTGGTATGGATGGGGAGAACCCATGCCATTTTTTTCCTAATTCTGTCATAGGGCTCCCCTTAAATACTTCAATACACTATATTATATATTGTACACTGCACTATATACCCTGCACTGTATTATATATACTACACTGAGTGCCCTATATACTCTGAACAACAGTATATATACTATACGGACCGCACTATATACTCAAAAAAAATTGGGTCTTATGTGTTGGTGGTGCCAGAACACTGTAACCCCTCACAGTTACTCTTGTTGGGTGCAGGAACTGTCCCTGCTGTTAAATATTATTTAAAAAATTGTAAATACATGCCCCTGTTAAATGGGCAGAAACATTGGGCCTTAGGTGTTAGTGGTGCCAGAACACTGTAACCCCTCACAGTTACTCTTGTCGGGTGCAGTAACAGTCCCTGCTGTTAAATATTATTTCAGAGGCTGCTTGCCCTCTTTTAGTGGCATCTGAGCATCTGCCTCTCCTTGGAGGCCTTTCCGGACATGATGGGTATTTTTTTTTTTTAACACCGCACTACACTGTATTATATACTGTGTACACCGCCTGAAGTGAATTTTAAACTGCACACTGCCAAACGCACTGTATATATAGGCTACGCTGAATGTAGAGTGTATATATGTATATATATATATATATATATATATATATATAATATATATATATATATATATATATATATATATATATATATATATATATATATATATATATATATATACACACACTGCATTCAGCGTAGCCTATATATACAGTGTAAACTCTATATTCAGTCACTACAGGCAGTGTATTATAATATATATATATATATATATATATTATATAAAATTCATAAAAAGTGGGATTTCTGCACAAACACTATTTATTAGAAAAAGTTCATTAAAAGGACATCAACATGACATCCTAAAATCAGGCATACATGATATAAACGTTTTCGGGCTATTGTGGATCGTGCCCTTCTTCAGAAAATCATGCCTATTAAATGGTCATACATGTGGATTATACAGACAATTTATCAATTTATTTATCAATCAATCAAAAAGAAGCTCGCACCATATGAGATATAGTAATCAGGTTTTTCCCGATTACTATATGTCATACGGTGTGATATTATTTTTTCTAGTCTGACTGTATATATATATATATATCAAATACACTGCCACTAACTAACCTGCCTGCCTAATCTAGCTCAATCTCTCTAACACCGTCCACTATACCACACTAAGACACCCTGCCTTTGGCCAATTATGGCTCTTGCTTGCGTGCTGTGATTAGCCAAATCATGCAGGTCAGGTGTATGCTTTGGCCAATCATCGTACAGCAATGCACTGCAGTCTTGCAGTGTATTATGGGGCAATCAAATTGGCTGCAAACGCCTCATAAAATTTGCTGTTCGGTGAACGGGTGAACGCCCGATGTTCAAGTCGAACTTATGTTCGACTTGAACTCGAAGCTCATCCCTAATCTGCATACAGTGCATCCGGAAAGTATTCATATCGCTTCACTTTTTCCAAATTGTTTTATGTTACAGCCTTATTCCAAAATGGAGTAAATTCATTATTTTCTTAAAAATTCTACAAAAAATACTCCATAATGACAATGTGAAAGAAGTTTGTTTGAAATCTTTGCAAATGTATTAAAAAAAAAAAAGAAAAAAAATCACATGTACATACAGTGGTGTGAAAAAGTGTTTGCCCCCTTCCTCATTTCCTGTTCCTTTGCATGTTTGTCACACTTAAGTGTTTCGGAACATCAAACCAATTTAAACAATAGTCAAGGACAACACAAGTAAACACAAAATGCAATTTGTAAATGAAGGTGTTTATTATTAAAGGTGAAAAAAAATCAAACCATCATTGCCCTGTGTGAAAAAGTGATTGCCCCCTAAACCTAATAACTGGTTGGGCCACCCTTAGCAGCAACAACTGCAACCAAGCGTTTGCGATAACGTGCAATGAGGCTTTTACAGCGTCCTGGAGGAATTTTGGCCCACTCATCTTTGCAGAATTGTCCTAATTCAGTTACATTGGAGGGTTTTCGAGCATGAACGGCCTTTTTAAGGTCATACCACAACATCTCAATAGGATTCAGGTCTGGACTTTGGCTAGGCCACTCCAAAGTCTTCATTTTGTTTTTCTTCAGCCATTCGGTGGTGGACTTGCTGGTGTGTTTAGGATCATTGTCCTGCTGCAGAACCCAAGTTCGTTTCAGCTTGAGTACACGAACAGATGGTCGGACATTCTCCTTCAGGATCTCTTGGTAGACAGCAGAATTCATAGTTCCTTTTGTCACGGCAAGTCTTCCAGGTCCTAAAGCAGCAAAACAGCCCCAGACCATCACACTACCACCACCATATTTTACTGTTGGTATAATGTTATTTTTCTGAAATGCAGTGTTCCTTCTACGCCAGATATACTTGGACACACACCTTCCAAAGAGTTCCACTTTTGTCTCATCGGTCCACAGAATGTTGTCCCAAAAGTCTTGGGGATCATCAAGATGTGTTGTGGAGAAATTGAGACGAGCTTTGATGTTCTTTTTGCTCAGCAGTGGTTTTCTCCTTGGAACTCTGCCATGCAGGCCATTTTTGCCCAGTCTTTTCCTGATGGTGGAGGCATGAACGCTGACCTTAACTGAGGCAAGTGAGGCCTGCAGTTCCTTGGACGTTGTTGTGGGGTCTTTTGTGACCTCTTGGATGAGTCGTCGCTGCGCTCTTGGGGCAATTTTGGGCGGCCGGCCACTCCTGGGAAGGTTCACCACTGTTCCATGTCTTCGCCATTTGTGGATAATGGCTCTCACTGTGGTTCGCTGGATTCCCAAAGCTTTGGAAATGGCTTTATAACCCTTTCCAGACTGATAGATCTCAATTACTTTCTTTCTCAATTGTTCCTGAATTTCTTTGGGTCTCGGCATGATGTGTAGCTTTTAAGGATCTTCTGGTGGACCTTACTGTGTCAAGCAGCTTCTATTTAAGTGATGCCTTGATTGTGAACAGGTGTGGCAATAATCAGGCCTGGGTGTGGCTAGAGAAATTGAACTCAGGTGTGGACAACCACAGTTATAGTATGTTTTAACAAGGGGGGCAATCACTTTTTCACACAGGGCCATGATGGTTTGGATTTTTTTTCACCTTTAATAATAAACACCTTCATTTGCAAATTGCATTTTGTGTTTACTTGTGTTGTCCTTGACTATTGTTTAAATTGGTTTGATGTTCCGAAACACTTAAGTGTGACAAACATGCAAAGGAACAGGAAATGAGGAAGGGGGCAAACACTTTTTCACACCACTGTAAGTATTCACAGACTTTGCTCAATACTTTGTTTAAGCACCTTTGGCACCAATTAAAGCCTCAGGTCATTTTGAGTATGATGCTACAAGTTAGGTACACCTATTTTTGGGCAGTTTCTCCCATTCTTCTGTGCTGGACCTCTCAAGTTCCATCAGGTTGGATGGGGAGCATTGGTGCACAGCCATTTTTCAGATCTCTCCAAAGATGTTCAATCAGGTTCAAGTCTGGGCTCTGGCTGGCCCACTCAAGGACATTCACAGAGTTGTCCTGTAGTCACTCCTTTGACATCTTGGCTTTGGGCTTAGGGTCCAGAGTGCTCTGGAGCAGGTTTTAATCAGGGATGTCTCTGCACATTGCTGCATTTATCTTTCCCTAGATCCTGACTAGTCTCCCAGTTCCTGCTGCTGAAAAACATTCCCATGGCATAATGCTGCCACCACTATGCTTCGCTGTAGGGATGGTATTGGCCAGGTGATGAGCGGTGCCTAGTTTCCTCCAGACACCAGGCTTGCCATTCAGGCCAAAGAGTTCAATCTTTGTTTCATCAGACCAAAGAATTATTTTTTCTCATGGTCTGTGAGTCCTTCAGGTGACTTTTGCCAAACCCAAGGTGGGCTGTCATGTGCCTTTTACTGAGGAGTGGCTTCCGTCTGGCCACTCTACCATAGAGGCCTGATTGGTGGAGTGATGCAGAGATGGTTGTTCTTCTGGAAGGTTCTCCTCTCTCCACAGTGAAACACTGGAGCTCTGTTAGAGTGACCATCGGGTTCTTGGTCACCTCCCTGACTAAGGCCCCTCTCCCAATCGCTCAGTTTGGCCGGGTGGCCGCTCTAGAAAGAGTCCTGGTGGTTACAAACTTCTTCCATTTATGGATGACTGAGAGCACTGTGCTCATTGGGACCTTCAATGCTGCAGACATTTTTCTGTATTCTTCCCCAGATCTGTGCCTCAATACAATTCTGACTTGTCTATTGTCAATTCTGTCAATTCTGACAAGTCTATTGACAATACCTTGGACTTCATGGCTTTGTTTGTGCTCTGACATGTACGTTTAACTGTGGGACCTTATATAGACAGGTGTGTGCCTTTCCAAATCATGTCCAATCAACTGAATTTACCACAGGTGGACTCCAATCAAGTTGTAGAAACATCTCAAGGCTGATCATGGGAAACGGAAAGCACCTGAGCTCAATTTTGAGTGTCATGGCAAAGGCTGCGAATACTTATGTACATGGAATTTTTTATTTTTTTTTTTTTTTTTTAAATAAGATTTCAAACAAACCTCTTTCACATTGTCATCATGGGGTATTGTTTGTAGAATTTTGAGGAAAATAATGAATTGAATCCATTTTGGAATAAGGTTTTAACAAAAAAATGTTGAAAAATTGAAGCGCTGTGAATACTTTCCAGATGCACTACATATCCAGAGCTCCCAGTATCTGCAATGTGCGATTCAAATTGCCCTTTCCTCTTTCATCAAATTCAATGCAATACAAGCCACCCTTTACTCCCTATCAACATTGATTGCTAGCTTTTAGAGACAAATCTTGTGCATGAAACCTGGTGTAGATTTAATAAAGACACATGTCTTGTTGATCCCTCTATCTCAGGGTCTTCTATTTTATATGTGTTTTAATATACTCTTTTCATCTCCTTCTTTTCACTCTGTTATATATAAAATACATGGATACATACGTTATTCACATTCCTATTATCATTTGCCATAATATGCTATTCATATTATCCATTAACATTCTAACATTCACAATGATAATTCATTTAATAACCCCCTTGTTCTCCATACACGTTTATTATTTAACACATCTACACATGGATTCAATTGAGGTCTATTTAATGATTTTAAACATGATTTAGAATACTTGGGTTTTGCTTCGTTTTATACATCTTACTTTATTTATTTAGTACAGAATCGGCTTGACTTCTTCACCTATTTATGTTCACATACAAGATTACTGGTATATATTTATATTTTTATAGACACGAACATTGAGATATTTACAGTTCATCTCATTTATTTTACACATATTTTCTTAAAAAGGAATTCATTGTTAATTACCATTTTTCACATTGTTTGTACATGATTGATATACACTTCATATTTATATTCTTTTTTACACTCCAATTCATTCCTTTTTCATGTCCCACATATTTACACTTTTCTATATTTTTTGCACATTCACCTATTTATTTGCTTACACATAATACCATCCTGTTTTGAGTCTAGGCTTGATTACTCAGTGACATGTGTTGAGACCTCATGTCATCAATCCAATTCGATTGGGCTGGTGTATCGGCTGATTAGCTAATTGAACTATTATTCAGCCACATGGTCTACAACAAGAAGTATATATTTGACACAGTGATCTTTATCTATGAGTAAGCACTCTTCGTAGTGTGAAACACGCCAGTTCCTGTTTGTTTCGCTTTGCTGTGGCTTGTATAGAGTGATCCCGATTTTTCAATAAAGGGACGAGAAATTTTCTTTTGAGTGTGGCTGTCCAGAGTTTTTCGTTCATCCTGATTTGCAATACGCATTAGCCAGCACCTGGGGCTCTTTAACTCTAGAGGAAAAAATCTGTCTCGGCTGACCTGCCTGGAGCGGTGGTCCCTTTCCCTATATTTAATAAAGGCTATTTTTGTTCTGACATAAGCCATTAAATCACTTTTTAATCAAGTGACAGTCAACCACCTTATAGCTTTTATTTTTTTTTATTTTAAATAGCGCAATTGAGGGTTAAATCCCTATCAGGCTATTTGCTGTCCGTGTCCTGTTGGGAACATTTCACTTCACTAAATTAGTAAAATGAAAAAATAAACTAACTCAAATCACAACATCAGTGCATAAAGAGTTAATGACATAATTATGAAACCATAAATTGGATTTCCTCCTCAACCCCCCCCCCCCACAAATAATACATTCTGAATAATATGCAGCACTCCAGACAGCTAATTTTTCAAGCTGTTTATATTTATGAAATTAAACCTTACCTTACCTACTATGTAACTATGAAACATGATATAAAGACAAAACAGTAAATTGTAGTATATGCACAAGATGAAACCACCGTTCCTCTATCCAGACAGGGGCAAACTCTCAGCTACAAGCATCATATACATTTTCTTTAGAACAGGGAGGAGATCCAGGCTGAAAGTACAGCAACTAAGGCCAGTCATGGACAGAGTGAGTTTCTTTCCTGCAACCATGGAAGCCGCCCTCGCCCAGAAAACACTGATTATTGCTAGCGACTACAACAGCCGCTTGCATTAAAGGCATGTAAAATCTGGCAGGCTGGTTGTACCCAAGGTAATCGATCGACCAACTTGGGTACATTCAGCCTGCCCATACATGAATTTGAGCTGGCTATGGCCGGCTTAAAGGAGTTGTAAAGGCAGAAGGTTTTTTTATCTTAATGCATTCATCCATGTCTGAATGGATTCATGGAGGTCTGACTTGGCTCAGTAGCCCCCTTATAGTAAGCTGATGGCTGATGGGGGCACTCGATAGGAAGGAGGGGCCAGGAGCAGCAAAGAGAGACCAGAGAAGAAGAGGATCGGGCTGCTCTGTGCAAAACCAACTGCACAGAGGAGGTAAGTATAACATTTAACAAACTTTAACACTTTAATAAACATCAATACACATTGATCAATACCAGAAAAAAACCTACAGTTGGCATGTGGCCACTCAGGTTCAGGTGGAGGTGGGAATCACAACCTTTTTGAGTACAAACCCCTTTCTCAGGGGAATTTCCCAAAAGTGAGATGAATTTCCATCTTGATAGTTTTCAAAATAGAACTGGTGTCCCCAATGGAATGTTTACCATCACCACTTGCTCTAGTCAACATTTTTGAATTAACCTCACTTTCTGTTTTCAATGACAGGACAAATAGAGGGCATCATCTCTCCAGTGCGGACACAGAAAGAAACACAAACTAGACAGAGCATAAAACCCATTCTCACAAAAAAATAAGTTTTTCTTTTACATATATGTAAAAAAAAGACCAGGCCTTTTCTGACACTTTTTGTTTACATGTTTTTTTGCTAAAAAATGTATTTAGAACACCCAAACATTATAGATGTTTTAAAGCAGAGGCCCTAGAGAATAACATTGTGGGTGTTTGGGTGTTGCAATTTCTTATGCTTTTATTTTTTTTATTTTTTATTATATTCTTTTTTTTAACTGTTTTAAAGTTTATTACAAAAAACAAAATATAATACCCAATTGTTTGGTAAAATATAAAAAGATGATGTTACGCCAAATAAATAGATCGCAAACATGTCACGCTTTAAAAATCTCCCCGTGCAACTTTGGCAAACTAAGAAAAGTTTATTAACTATCGGGGATGCTTTAAAAGCCTTTACAGGTTACCACTTTAGATTTACAAAGGAGGTCTGGGGCTAGTATTACTGCCCTTGATCTGCCGTATGTGGTAAAACCTCACATGTGTGGGGTGATCGCCGTTTGTACGTGCACATGACCGTTACGTGCATTCACCTTTGCACACGGGGGTGGGCATGCTTTACTTTATAATGTTGCTTTCATATTTTTTTTTATTACTTTTATTGTTATCACAGAAAATATAGATATCCCCTCTGATATCAATAGGCAGTGACAGATACTCTTTACTGAGCGATCGAGGGTCTTAAAAGCTTTGTATTATACCAAGATCGATGTGAATTTTTTCAAACCACTATGGGTTTGTTTATAACTGCAAAACTGAAGTGATGAAATGCTCCACCACTTCTGGTTTCCTATACTATAGAGATGATTAGAGTTGTTCTGGTCTCTGATAAGTTCTAGGGTCAGCCAGCGGAGCTGCCAGCTACACACTCGAGCATTAGAGATCTGCAGGGAGGGGGAAGGCCTCTCCTACTTCTTGTAAAAACAATTCAGTGGCTAATTAGCCACTTAGATCACTTTTGCAAGAAGGCCGACTATCGTTTTAAAAAACAATACTGGGATGATGCCTGCAGCTGCAGGCATCATCCTAGTGTAACCACTTGAAGTCAAGCGATGTTCCCTGCAAGATTAAAGCTATTACCTCTACGGCACATGCATCTCCTATCATTGGTCAGCTCTACAGCATCTATTAGTCACTTTGACATTCAGCGCATCCAAGAATGTCAGATGCCTTTGCCCCCTTATGCACACAGTGACTGCGTCTTTTAATGCCTTTGCCAATGCAGAGTCCTATAGTGGAGCAGGGGTTGGAGGATGGAACCACAGTGTATGGCTTTCATAGTAAGTAAAAAATTTCTCTTGCAGGCATATTTTTTGAATTTGCTATAAGATTTACTATTGCTGCAGTTCTTGAAGTAAACCCTAAGTACTTTGTTGATTGCTGCATCACTACTAAAGCCCCATACACACGGTCGGACAATCCGCGGACCAGGTCGGTCGGATCCTGTCCGTCATACTTTGTCTGATGTTGGTTTTGCGTACACACGGTCGGACAAAGTTGTCGGAAAATCCGATCATTCTGAACGTGGTGACGTTTGTTGCCTACGACGGGACTACGTAGAGGCTAGTAGCCAATAGCTTTGGTCTTGTAATGTGATCTGAGCATGCGTAGCACTTTGTCCGGTCGGACAACCGTACACACGATCGGATTTGGTGTGATCGGACCGTGTTGTCAGCAAATCTTTCCAGCAGGAGATAAGACTTTGTCCGTCGGACAATCCGACGTACACTGTCCGATGGTGCATACACACGGTCTGATTTTTCAACAACATTGTCCGATCGGACAGAATCCATGAAAAAGTCCGACCGTGTGTATGGGGCTTAAGGGTGAACCAATATATTTACTTCCATTATGAATTTAAGTGTTGAATCGCATTTTTATTTTCTTGGAAGTTTAAATGTATTACTAGTGTGACCTAGGGGTATTTAGGGTGTTGTGGGCAAGACCTAATAGGAAAATGTCTGATAACTGCTACTGTACATAATCGTATAGCAAGAAGAATGTGTAACAACTCTTATAAACCCTCAATTTGCATTAACTATAGATAATGGGGTCTTAATACACTGCAATGGGTGTTGCCAGCTCACCAGTGCCATGAACACCACCCTGACTGATGGGCGAGGGCATGTGTTCGCACAGGGACAATGGAATAACGTAAAAGGCAGATTGGGGAGTGCACCAAAGTCTTAATGGCACTTTATGATACTAATTGCTAATTGTTCATAGAGGACTGATTAATGAAGGTTTGTTTCAATTGCTCCACTTATTTATATTCAGATTCAGGGGTCCTCATTGGATCATGGATAATGAATGCATCACATTCCAAGAGCATATTGCATATTGTAGCTATACATCAAACTATTATATTGGCATTTATCTGTTTTCATGCTTAAATTTACATTTTCATTCACTTTGTAAAATACAAATTTTGCCCTGCATTCATAAATTAGTCCATATTGCCTGTTTTTGTTTTAATGCAGGATGCAAACATCATTTCTCTTGGACAGGACATTGTTCAATTCAAATTATGCGATGTCATGCAAGGTTAATAAAGACTTTGTCAGTTTTAGTATATACAACATAGTTGAGCAGAGCATACATCTCTTGAGCTGAATCAAAAAGAATATGTAATATAACCTTGGAATAGCTCAGAAAAATACACACACATTTATAAAGAGCTATTCAATAGTGCGTATTACAAGTTTGCAGAAATAAACTTTTAACGTGAAAATAAGTGTCTTTGTGGTGTGTCTTTGTGCATTTATGTGTGTGCATACAGTATATATTATATTATATAATATAAATATATATATATATATATATAATATATATATATATATATACACACACACATAACACACACACACACACACATATACAGTGTATATACAGTACATGTTCAAGTTAAATCTTATATGACATAATGATTTTAGTGTTGAATCTTAGTACTTTAACAAGCTATGCTTGTTTTCTTCATCTTGCAGTGCTGGAGTACATTTTACCATGGTCCCTGCCTGTGTACACAGATCTAAACACTCACCAGTAGGGATGAGCCGAACACCCCCCCCCGTTCGGCTCGCACCAGAACCCGCGAACGGACCTAAAGTCCGTGCGAGCTTTAGAACCCTATTAGTTATAATGGATGCGAACGTTCGAAATTAAAAGTGCTCATTTTAAAAGGCTAATATGCATGTTAATGTCATAAAAAGTGTTTGGGGACCTGGGTCCTGCCCCAGGGGACATGTATCAATGCAAAAAATTTTTTTTAAAAACGGCCGTTTTTTCAGGAGCAGTGATTTTAATAATGCTTAAATTGAAACAATAAAAGTGTAATATTCCTTTAAATTTCGTACCTGGGGGGTGTCTATAGTATGCCTGTGAAGGGGCGCATGTTTCCCGTGTTTAGAACTGTCTCTGCGCAAAGTGTCATTTTTGAAAGTAAAAAAGCTATTTAAAATCACTCGCGGCTAATGTTAATTCATGGCTCCCGTAACACAGAGAACAGTGATTCATTGAAACTCATTCATAAAAAAAAGTCATTGATAAAAAATAAAAAAAATTAAAAAAAAAAAAAAAAAGCGTAGGGGTCCCCCCAAATTCAATAACCAGGCCCTTCAGGTCTGGGATGGATATTAAGGGGAACCCCAGCCAAAAAAATAAATAAAAATGGCGTAGGGTCCCCCTCAAAATCCATACCAGACCCTTGAGGTCTGGTATGGATTTTAAGGGGAACCCTAGCCAAAAAAAAATGGCGTGGGGTCCCCCTCAAAATCCATACCAGACCCTTATCCGAGCACGCAACCTGGCAGGCCGCAGGAAAAGAGGGGGGGACGAGAGCGCCCCCCCCTCCCGCCTGAACCGTACCAGGCCACATGCCCTCAACATTGGGAGGATGCTTTGGGGGTCTAAGACCCCCAAAGCACCTTGTCCCCATGTTGATGAGGACAAGGGCCTCTTCCCCACAAACCGTGCCCGGTGGTTGTGGGGGTCTGCGGGCGGGGGGCTTATCGGAATCTGGAAGCCCCCTTTAACAAGGGGGCCCCAGATCCCGCCCCCCCCCCTGTGTGAAATGGTAAGGGGGTACAAAAGTACCCCTACCATTTCACCAAAAAAGTGGCAAAAATGGTAAAAATGACAGGAGACAGTCTTTGACAATTCCTTTATTAAATCTTCTTTCTTCTTTCTTCATCCTTCGGTTTCTTCATCTTCTCCTTCCTTCATCTTCTTCCATCTTCTTCTTACATTTTCTTCTTCCTCCGATCCGCTTCTTCTTGCGCTGGTCTTCTCGTCCTTCTCGTCCGGCATCTTCTTCCGTCGGCGTCGGTGTCTTCTTGGGCCGCTCCGCGCAATGGGAGGCTCCCGCTGTGTGAGGCTCCGCTCCATCTGACAGGTCTTTTAAAACGGAGGGCACCTGGTGACCCCGCCCCCCTCTGACGTCATGGGAAAGCCATCATGGAATTCCCCATGACGTCCCTGTGCGTCAGAGGGGGCGGGGTCACCAGGTGCCCTCCATTATAAAAGACCTGTCAGACGGAGCGGAGCCTCACACAGCGGGAGCCTCCCATTGCGCGGAGCGGCCCAAGAAGAGACAGAGACATCGACACTAACGCCGACGCCGACGCCGACGGAAGAAGATTTTAATATTGAGTTGGCCCACCCTTTGCAGCTATAACAGCTTCAACTCTTCTGGGAAGACTGTCCACAAGGTTTAGGAGTGTGTTTAACCATTCTTCCAGAAGCACATTTGTGAGGTCAGGCACTGATGTTGGACGAGAAGGCCTGGCTCACAGTCTGGTACGGGGGGCGGGGTCACCAGGTGCCCTCCGTTTTAAAAAGACCTGTCAGATGGAGCGGAGCCTCACACAGCGGGAGCCTCCCATTGCGCGGAGCGGCCCAAGAAGACACCAACGCCGACACCGACGGAAGAAGATGCCGGACGAGAAGGACGAGAAGACCAGCGCAAGAAGAAGCGGATCGGAGGAAGAAGAAAATGTAAGAAGAAGATGGAAGAAGATGAAGGAAGGAGAAGATGAAGAAACCGAAGGATGAAGAAAGAAGAAGATTTTAATAAAGGAATTGTCAAAGACTGTCTCCTGTCATTTTTACCATTTTTGCCACTTTTTTGGTGAAATGGTAGGGGTACTTTTGTACCCCCTTACCATTTCACACAGGGGGGGGCTGGGATCTGGGGGTCCCCTTGTTAAAGGGGGCTTCCAGATTCCGATAAGCCCCCCGCCCGCAGACCCCCACAACCACCGGGCACGGTTGTGGGGAAGAGGCCCTTGTCCTCATCAACATGGGGACAAGGTGCTTTGGGGGTCTTAGACCCCCAAAAGCATCCTCCCAATGTTGAGGGCATGTGGCCTGGTACGGTTCAGGCGGGAGGGGGGGCCGCTCTCGTCCCCCCCTCTTTTCCTGCGGCCTGCCAGGTTGCGTGCTCGGATAAGGGTCTGGTATGGATTTTGAGGGGGACCCCACGCCATTTTTTTTGGCTAGGGTTCCCCTTAAAATCCATACCAGACCTCAAGGGTCTGGTATGGATTTTGAGGGGGACCCTACGCCATTTTTTTATTTTTTTTTTTTTTTTTTTTTTTTTTTTTCTTTTTTTTTTTTTTTTTTTTTTCTTTTTTTTTTTTTTTTTTTTTTTTTTTTTTTTTTTTTTTTTTTTTTTTTTTTTTTTTTTTTTTTTTTTTTTTTTTTTTTTTTTTTTTTTTTTTTTTTTTTTTTTTTTTTTTTTTTTTTTTTTTTTTTTTTTTTTTTTTTTTTTTTTTTTTTTTTTTTTTTTTTTTTTTTTTTTTTTTTTTTTTTTTTTTTTTTTTTTGGCTGGGGTTCCCCTTAATATCCATCCCAGACCTGAAGGGCCTGGGTTATTGAATTTGGGGGGACCCCTACGCTTTTTTTTGTTTTTTATTAATGAATGACAGTTCTCTGTGTTACAGGAGCCATCAATTCATTAGCCGCGAGTGATTTTAAATAGCTTTTTTCCTGCAAAAATTACACTTTTTTGCAGGGAAAGTTCTAAGCACAGGAAACCTGCCCCCTTCACAGGCCACCTATAGACACCCCCCAGATGTGATACTGCAATGCTGTACTAACAGCACGCACACACATATCCCCAGAAAATAGAGCACATATTGTCAACAGCACACTGACACGCTGACACTGACTGAAACATAATATGTGAGGCCGCCGGCGCGGCGGCCTCTTATACCGTGGGGCGTGTACTAAAGCCCCTGAGCTATAATTGGCTACAGGCATCCTTCCTGTAGCCAATTATGGCTCTCCTCGCTGCCGGCGCTGTGATTGGCCAAGCATGCGGGGTCACAGTGCATGCTTGGCCAATCATCAGCCAGCATTGCATTGCGCGGGCCGCAATGCATTGCGGGGCCGCTCGCATCACACGAATTTGGTGCGAGCGGCCCCAATAGTTCTGGGCTCGCCGGGCGAGCGAACGCCCGGTGCTCGATTCGAACATGGGTTCGAATCGAACACCGGGCTCATCCTTACTCACCAGTCACCTTTTATGAACCAACAACTAGAACCAATTCTTTAAATGTCAAAACATTAGCTACTTTTTTCTGTTAATTGGGGCCTTTACCCTTTTTTTACATTATAACATTTAGCTTAAGCTGGACATACATGTTACTTAGCTGGCTGAATGAAAAAGGAAACACAACAAGGTGGATGAAGGAATTACCCCCATAGGGACATTGTATTCTGACAACGGCACCCACTGCTCTCAGAATACACTGATCAACAGCTGAAATTGATTGGCTGCAGCTGCTGATCGAAGAAAAATTTCCAACATGTAATTTCAACAGAAGTCGATCAAACGATTGACTTCTGTCAAGTGGGAATGACCACACACTAATCAAAACTTGTACGGTCTCTGCTGCCAAATTTCAATCAGTGTCTGTGCAGATTTAGGGTGATTAGAGCTTATCAGGAAGTTTTTGCTGACAGTATGGTCAAGACCTGCCTTTGTTCATCGCATCTCATTGCATCCAGTCACACTAAATCCTCCATATACTCAATTCCAAAATATAGTAGTTGTAGCTTATAGGAATGTTTGGTAAAAATTGGACAGCAACAGCACAGTACATTCATATGACCAGTTTAAATAGATTAAAAAGGGGGTGGGGTGGCCGCAGCCGAGGAAGATGGCCACTTAGTGAGGAGGCTACAGGGCATACACTCAGCTCTTACATGTGGGGCAGCTGTTACAGACACCATTCAATTGGGAATACCCCCTGACTTTGCTGACCATTATGGGGAAAAGAAAAGTGAAGGAAGGCTATTGCAAGCTAATGGATTTCTTCACTACACCAGGCACCTCTCCTCTCCAAGAGGGCACTGCTGCACACAGATCTCTATCCTTTTCCAGCCCCGGGTCCCCATGACACTCCTCACAGACGGGGGCAGCTTGTGGTGCTTCCTACAAGCAAAATCGTAATTCATCTCAAAGGCATTCACCATTCCAGAGCCAGCAGAAATCGAGCTCTCATCACTCAGCACCTTCTCATTAAGGTGAAAAGTGCATAGGTGATTACACCCCAGACGATACCAAGTATTTTATCAACACTAATGATTATCCTACCAGTGGCCAACCAATACTTGATACCACCCCTCAAAGAAATTCTATCTACCCTGAGTGGCACTTTGCACAGGGACATGCTATCTTTTATCACCAAAATTCAGTCAGATGTGTCTGCTGTGGGGGATAGAGTGAGCCATGTGTAAAACAAAATGGGCGAATTCGCTGCTGCATGCAATGATCTTGTCCATGCCCATAAAAACACTAAGGAGGAATTAAAGGAGGAAT